>JBCHWC010000051.1:0-152573 GCA_039654765.1 Mylopharyngodon piceus
ATAGATAGACAGAGATAGATAGATGAGAAGTGATAGATGAGAAGAGCGATAGATAGATAGATAGATAGATAGATAGATAGATAGATAGATAGATAGATAGATAAGTTCATGAGTTTGAATGAGTTTAGATAGAGAGATAGACAGATAGATGAAAAGAGAGAGATGAGAAGTGATAGATAGATAGACAGATACATAGATAGATAGATAGATAGATAGATAGATAGATGAGAAGTGATAGATGAGAAGAGAGATAGATAGATAGATGAGAAGAGAGATAGATGAGAAGTGATAGATAGATAGACAGATGATAGATAGATGAGTTTATGTGTTTGAATGAGTTTAGATAGATAGATAGACAGATAGATGAAAAGAGAGAGATGAGAAGTGATAGATAGATAGACAGATACATAGATAGATAGATAGATAGATAGATAGATAGATAGATAGATAGATAGATGAGAAGTGATAGATGAGAAGAGAGATAGATAGATAGATGAGAAGAGAGATAGATGAGAAGTGATAGATAGATAGACAGATAGATAGATAGAGAGAGAGAGAGAGAGTTTAAATGGCTCAGTAATAGTACATAGAATGGCAGCTTCATTGAGTCTAATGGGCTTCAGTGTGTTTAGATTTGAATTTTTGACAGTTGGAGTTTGATGGAATGTTCAGATTTTCAATGTAAGTCAATGGGAGTTTTTTCCAGTTTTAATCAGCATTTTTAGGAAAACCGTAAGTCGGATCAGTCTGAAAAGATATAGCAACTCGAGTCAGAACAGTCTGAAGGTCTAGTCCGAGTTTGGTGGTTGTAGCTTGAACAGTCTAGGAGGAGTAGCGTTGAGAAATTTAGTCTAAGAATAATAATAATAATAATAATAATAATAATCTTAAATAGAATATCAGTAAGTTGGCTCTTTCAAGCCAACTTAATAATAATAATAATAATCTTAAATAGAATATCAGTAAGTTGGCTCTTTCAAGCCAACTTAATAATAATAATAACTAGATAAAAAAGTTCGTCGAGACAAACTTTAAGTTGGCTTGAAAAAGTCGGTCTAGAAAGTTTAAAGTAGTTTATAAAGTTTAAAGTTTAAAAGTTTTCAGTTTGAAAGTTTAGTTTTAGTTTAACAGTTTTGAGATAGATAGATAGATAGATAGATAGATAGATAGATAGATAGATAGATAGATAGATGAGAAGTGATAGATGAGAAGAGAGATAGATAGATAGATAGATAGATAGATAGATAGATAGATAGATAGATGAGAAGAGAGAGATGAGAAGGGATGGATGGTTGGCAGGGTGTTGCTATGTGGTTGCTAAGGTACTCTGGGTTGTTGCTATGCGGTTGCTAGGGTACTCGGGGTGGTTGCTAAGGTGTTGCTATGTGGTTGCTAGGGTACTCGGGGTGGTTGCTAGGGTGTTGCTACGCGGTTGCTAAGGTAATCTGGGTGGTTGCTAGGGTGTTGCTATGCGGTTGCTAAGGTAATCTGGGTGGTTGCTAGGGTGTTGCTATGCGGTTGCTAAGGTAATCTGGGTGGTTGCTAGGGTGTTGCTATGCGGTTGCTAAGGTAATCTGGGTGGTTGCTAAGGTGTTGCTATGCAGTTGCTAAGGTATTCTGGGTGGTTGCTAAGGTGTTGCTATGTGGTTGCTAGGGTACTCTGGGTGGTTGCTAGGGTAATCTGAGTGGTTGCTAAGGTGTTGCTATGTGGTTGCTAAGGTATCCTGGGTGGTTGCTAGGGTGTTGCTATGCGGTTGCTAAGGTATCCTGGGTGGTTCCTAGGGTGTTGCTATGCGGTTGCTAGGGTACTCGGGGTGGTTGCTAAGATGTTGCTATGCGGTTGCTAAGGTATCCTGGGTGGTTGCTAGGGTGTCACTATGCAGTTGCTAGGGTACTCGGGGTGGTTGCTAAGGTGTTGCTATATTGTTGCTAAGGTATTTTGGGTGGTTGCTAGGGTATTGCTATGAGGTTCCTAGGATATTCTAGGAGGTTGCTATGCTGTTCTGGGTGGTTGCCATGCGTTTGCTAGGGTGCTCTGTGTGGTTGCTGTGCTGTTTCCATGGTGTTCAAGGTGGTTGCTTGGGTGATCTGGGTGGTTGCTATGATGGATAGATAGATAGATAGATAGATAGATAGATAGATAGATAGATAGATAGATAGATAGATAGATAGATAGATAGATAGATCTGGTTTGATAGATAGATAGATAGATCTGGTTTGATAGATAGATAGATAGATAGATAGATAGATAGATAGATAGATAGATAGATAGATAGATAGATAGATCTGGTTTGATAGATAGATAGATAGATAGATAGATAGATAGATAGATAGATAGATAGATAGATAGATGAGAAGAGAGATAGATGAGAAGTGATAGAGAGATAGATGAGGAGTGATAGATGAGAAGAGAGATAGATGAGAAGTGATAGATAGATAGATAGATAGATAGATAGATAGATAGATAGATAGATAGATAGATGAGAAGAGAGATAGATGAGAAGTGATAGATAGATAGATAGATAGATAGATAGATAGATAGATGAGAAGAGAGATAGATGAGAAGTGATAGAGAGATAGATGAGGAGTGATAGATGAGAAGAGAGATAGATGAGAAGTGATAGAGAGATAGATGAGGAGTGATAGATGAGAAGAGAGATAGATGAGGAGTGATAGATAGATAGATAGATAGATAGATAGATAGATAGATAGATAGATAGATAGATTAGAAGAGAGAGATGAGAAGTGATAGATAGATAGATAGATAGATAGATAGATAGATAGATAGATAGATAGATAGATAGATAGATAGATAGACAGATAGATGAGAAGAGAGAGATGAGAAGTGATAGATAGATAGAGAGAGAGAGAGAGAGAGAGAGTTTAAATGAGTTTAAATGGCTCAGTAATAGTACATAGAATGGCAGCTTCATTGAGTCTAATGGGCTTCAGTGTGTTTAGATTTGAATTTTTGACAGTTGGAGTTTGATGGAATGTTCAGATTTTCAATGTAAGTCAATGGGAGTTTTTTCCAGTTTTAATCAGCATTTTTAGGAAAACCGTAAGTCGGATCAGTCTGAAAAGATATAGCAACTCGAGTCAGAACAGTCTGAAGGTCTAGTCCGAGTTTGGTGGTTGTAGCTTGAACAGTCTAGGAGGAGTAGCGTTGAGAAATTTAGTCTAAGAAGAATAATAATAACTAGATAAAAAAGTTCGTCGAGACAAACTTTAAGTTGGCTTGAAAAAGTCGGTCCAGAAAGTTTAAAGTAGTTTATAAAGTTTAAAGTTTGAAAGTTTGGTTTTAGTTTAGTAGTTTTGAGATAGATAGACAGACAGACAGACAGACAGACAGACAGACAGATAGATAGATAGATAGATAGATAGATAGATAGATAGATAGATAGATAGATAGATAGATAGATAGATAGATAGATAGATGAGAAGTGATAGATGAGAAGAGAGATAGATAGATAGATAGATAGATAGATAGATAGATAGATAGATAGATAGATAGATGAGAAGTGATAGATGAGAAGAGAGATAGATGAGAAGTTTTAGATAGATAGATAGATAGATAGATAGATAGATAGATAGATAGATAGATGAGAAGTGATAGATGAGAAGAGAGATAGATGAGAAGTGATAGATAGATAGATAGATAGATAGATGAGAAGTGATAGATGAGAAGAGAGATAGATGAGAAGTTTTAGATATAGATAGATAGATAGATAGATAGATAGATAGATGAGAAGTGATAGATGAGAAGAGAGATAGATGAGAAGTTTTAGATAGATAGATAGATAGATAGATGAGAAGTGATAGATGAGAAGAGAGATAGATGAGAAGATAGATAGATAGATAGATAGATGAGAAGTGATAGATGAGAAGAGAGATAGATGAGAAGTGATAGATAGATAGATAGATAGATAGATAGATAGATAGATAGATAGATAGATAGATAGATAGATAGATAGATGAGAAGAGAGAGATGAGAAGTGATAGATAGATAGATAGATAGATAGATAGATAGATAGATAGATAGATAGATGAGAAGTGATAGATGAGAAGAGAGATAGATAGATAGATAGATAGATAGATAGATAGATAGATAGATAGATAGATGAGAAGTGATAGATGAGAAGAGAGAGATGAGAAGAGAGATAGATAGATGAGAAGTGATAGATGAGAAGAGAGAGATGAGAAGTGATAGATAGATAGATAGATAGATAGATAGATAGATAGATAGATAGGTTTATGAGTTTGAATGAGTTTAGATAGATAGATGATAGATAGATGAGAAGTGATAGATGAGAAGAGCGATAGATAGATAGATAGATAGATAGATAGATAGATAGATAGATAGATAAAGATCATGAGTTTGAATGAGTTTAGATAGAGAGATAGACAGATAGATGAGAAGAGAGAGATGAGAAGTGATAGATAGATAGATAGATAGATAGATAGATAGATAGATAGATAGATAGATAGATAGATAGATAGGTTTATGAGTTTGAATGAGTTTAGATAGATAGATGATAGATAGATGAGAAGTGATAGATGAGAAGAGCGATAGATAGATAGATAGATAGATAGATAGATAGATAGATAAGTTCATGAGTTTGAATGAGTTTAGATAGAGAGATAGACAGATAGATGAAAAGAGAGATGAGAAGTGATAGATAGATAGATAGAGAGAGAGAGAGAGAGAGAGAGAGAGTTTAAATGGCGCAGTAATAGTACATAGAATGGCAGCTTCATTGAGTCTAATGGGCTTCAGTGTGTTTAGATTTGAATTTTTGACAGTTGGAGTTTGATGGAATGTTCAGATTTTCAATGTAAGTCAATGGGAGTTTTTTCCAGTTTTAATCAGCATTTTTAGGAAAACCGTAAGTCGGATCAGTCTGAAAAGATATAGCAACTCGAGTCAGAACAGTCTGAAGGTCTAGTCCGAGTTTGGTGGTTGTAGCTTGAACAGTCTAGGAGGAGTAGCGTTGAGAAATTTAGTCTAAGAATAATAATAATAATAATAATAATAATAATCTTAAATAGAATATCAGTAAGTTGGCTCTTTCAAGCCAACTTAATAATCTTAAATAGAATATCAGTAAGTTGGCTCTTTCAAGCCAACTTAATAATAATAATAATAATAATAATAATAATAAGCTTAAAAGGAAGATCAGTAAGTTGGCTTTTTCAAGCCAACTTAATAATAATCTTAAATAGAATATCAGTAAGTTGGCTCTTTCAAGCCAACTTAATAATAATAATAATAAGCTTAAAAGGAAGATCAGTAAGTTGGCTTTTTCAAGCCAACTTAATAATAATAAGCTTAAAAGGAAGATCAGTAAGTTGGCTTTTTCAAGCCAACTTAATAATAATAAGCTTAAAAGGAAGATCAGTAAGTTGGCTTTTTCAAGCCAACTTAATAATAATCTTAAATAGAATATCAGTAAGTTGGCTCTTTCAAGCCAACTTAATAAGCTTAAATAGAATATCAATAAGTTGGCTTTTTCAAGCCAAAACTAGGCACTCGGTTGCTAGGGAATTGCCAGCATGATGCTAGCACCATTAGCATGCTGCTAGCATGTTTTTAGCAAGATGCTAACATCATTAACTTGTTGTTAGCATGTTTTTAGCAAGATGCTAACATGATTAGCATTTTGCTAGCATGATGCTAATATGATTAGCATGTTGCTAGCATGATGCTAACATGATTACCATGTTGCTAACATGTTTTTAGCAAAATGCTAACATGATTAGCATGTTGTTAGCATAATGCTAACATGATTAGCATGTTGTTAGCATGATGGTAACATGCTTAGCATGCTGCTAGCATGATGCATTTTGACTTGTTTGTATCATGTTTTAACCCTAAACTAATTGCTATTAGCATTTAGCTATTCACTGTTAGCATGTGTAGCATGTTGAAAGTCCAGTTTGCTAACATGAGTCAAAAGAGCCAACCCCCATGTCTCTACAATGTTCTGATGCAGAGATATAGGTCTTGCAAAACGGTTGCTAGGGTACTCTGTTTGGTTGCTAGGGAGTGGCTTGGCATCTGCCAATGATGATATTCCAAAGGCTGCTTGTCAATATGAATGATATAAACCAACCCCCATGCTTCTATGTCTTTCAGATGTGAAGATATCCCTCTTTGGATTTGGGTTGCTAGGGTGCTCTAAATGGTTGCTAGGGTGTGGCTATGAAGTGTTGAAGGTGATTCGTGATTGGCCGTTTGCTGCCCCGAGTCAAACGAGCCCACCCTCATGTTTCTATGACGCTTCTATCCAAAGATATTCCTTTGATCTTTTTCAATGGAAGTCTATGGAACTTGTTGCTAAGGTGCTCTAAATGGTTGCTAGGGCGTGGCTTGATAGCTTCACAATGATCCTGAAAGACTGATTGGTCGTCCGAGTAAAATGAGCCCACCCCCTTGTCTCTATGACATTGTGATCCAGAGTTATGTTCAATACAAAATCCCTAATTTACCATAGTAGGAAAAACACACTGTTTCATGGGCACGGCTTCACCATAGTATGTCTATGGGGCAAATTTGGGCAGCTCTTGCGCCCCAGGGGTACAACTTACACCCCATTTTGAGGTATGGTCTGACAGAGCCTGCCAGCCTCTTGAAACGTGGTAACCCACATGTTTCTACGAAATTCTCACTAGGAGCTATGACTCGTTTGTCGCAAGTCGCAAGTTTGTCGCAATGCAAAGTCTATGGGATTTTTCAGGCGAACTTTGTACACCCAATCGCTTATAAAAGTCATAGCACATCATTCCTCAATAATCCGCACGATTTGACGCCTCATTCGTGGGTCTATGACAAACGCTGTGGGAGGAGTAGCGTGCCGAAGTTTTATGTGGAAGAATAATAAATTGTGCCAAGCCAACATAATTATATAAATCATATATAAATCATAAAATAATTCTAATAATCATTAAAGCCAGACAATTTCATCATTAAATATTAGTTTTTACTGTATAGTGACCTTTAATTTGGAGGAAGAGAAACCGGGGGAGTGACTTTATTGCGTTGAATGTGTCAGTGTCACTTTGCTCAAATCTGATTGGTCCAATTTCGGTTTGAGATCTCTTACCCAGAACAAAACCTGCCCCGGAGCAGGTTATCCATGGAGCCTAAGTTACTGTGGTGATGAACACCGCTAAAAGCTAAGTCACTTTCTTGGTACCTAAAACCCAGGATCGGCGCAAACTAATCTGAAACTTACCTGGGGTGCGTTTCCCAAAAGTATCGTTAGCCAACTATGGTCACAAGTTCCGTTGAATTGTATTGGTAATGAGGGAACTTGTGACCATAGTTGGCTTCGGGAAACGCACCCCTTGCTAGCCAGCTAATCTGGCTTCATGGTACAGGCCCCATGACAACTAAGGAGTGGTGGGAAACTGAACAAAGGAACAAAGGAAGGAGTCCAAAACAAACAGACATGTGACAACACATCTGAGTTATGACATGCACTTATGGAGGACAATAGGCTAGTAATAGAGCATTTCATTAATTAATAACTAATAAAATATGCATTAACAAATATGCTTACAAATTAATTAATCTATAAATAAATAGACTAAATTGTAAAGTAATTCATTATTTGATTTTTTAATGGCCAATAAAAGCAGTAATTATAAAAAGAATTTATAAATGAAATATTAATCCATCAATAAATGAATCCATCAATAAATGAAATATTAATCCAATCAATAAATAACTCATTTAAAAATACATTCATGAATTCATAAATAAATAGAACTTCAAATTGTATTTGAAAATGCAGTTTAAGAGAAATAAGTAATTTGATTCAGAAATTGAATTACAAATATAGGTTTTAATCAGACAATTTTTTTTTTTTTTTTTTTTTTTAAAGTACTACATTATTTATACTCCAGTAATTTTGAATTGACATTGAATTATTAGTATTTTTGCTGAGTTTACAAAATTATTCGAAAAAAAAAAAAAAAACAATTAACAGGGTGGACAAAATAACAGGGTGGACAGGTGGTATAAAGAATGGATGGATGGATGATTTCCTATATCTTACGTACAACCAGTTACAATTTATATTTTTTTAAAAACTGGATTTAGATGGGAAACAATATGGAAAACATTACAAAAGAACTTTACACCACTACTTCAACTTTAAACATAAAGTACTTTCACAATCACTGTACACTCTCAGTGTCCCCTCTATTAGGTCTTCTGATTGAACAGTGTGGACACTAACAGGACATTCAGTCTGATCTAAAATCAGCCACTGCACCATGTCTGAGCAAAAATAAGCTAACATAAGCAGGTTCATCAAATAAAGAATTGCATGGATTTTAAAACTGTAATTTTAAAATTAGACAATTGTTTTCCTTCTAAAGAAGGGATGACAGCTTTATGATATATCATTTATTTTTTTATAACTTTCATTCGAATGGACAGTAGTCAAAAAATAACAGTTGACAATAACTTGATGGACAAGCTAACGACCTTTATTATAATTGTTAAAATAAATTTAATAACTGAAAAAACCTTTCAACCTTTCTTCAACCTTTATTTTATTTTAATTTTTTTTTTTTAAAGTCCGGTGTTGTGTAATATTCGGTTCCTGTGAAAAACTGTTCCAGTGGGTGGAGTATACGTGAATATTCATGATATTTCCCTGTTGTGGGCGTGGCCTTGAGACAACGCACAGACGAATGGAACTGAAAATATTAGTGCTCAAATCGAACTCGTTTAATCGATTATTTCGAAACGGTAATGAAGATTCAATGTTAAGCATTAACTGGAACAGTTGACATTTTCAAAACTATTAATATATTGTGTAATATGATAAATTGTCTGTGCTGTTTTGCCTGATTGATTACAGACACAGCAGAGCAAACAATCAGTGAATAACCCATGCTCGTCTAGGCTAGTACAGATTATTACTATTTGATGTCTTTATCTTTTATTTATTTTTATTTTTTATTTAATTTGTGAGGTTTTCGATTTAATTTGAATATTTTGGTTAGTAGCCTGTACTATACCTTTTTGCCATTTGGTGACAGCAGAGTGTTAACAACAATGCCTGAAATAAACATCTGTGCCCTAACAAAATGTATATAAGCTAGCCTGGTGTGAGTATTTGTGTAATTCTTAATTTATTTTATAGCCAATGTTTCCCAGCCTCCACAGCCACGTCAGTAAGGCTCAAACTTCCTTTATCAACACCAAACTACACATTTTTCCTGTTTTCTCATATTATACTGGATATTATGTAAAATTGTAATTTAAGTAACACAATTGCACATTTACTTGTATCTGTCACAATTTTTTTTTTTTTTTAAAGCTTTAACAAAGCAACATCAAAATCTTTCCACACCTATTTGGGAATCACTAGCCTCCAAGTACTAATCAATTATAATAGATTAAAGGTATAGTCCATCCAAAAATGAAAATTTTATCATCATTTACTCACCTGTTCGAAACCAGTATGGTTTCTTTTCTTCTGTGAAGAAGATATTCTGAAGAACATTGGGAATCAGTAGAACTAATTTTGGTGCCCATTGACTTCCATTGTATGAAAAAAACACTGATACGTTTTTCAAAACATGTCCCACGAAAAAATTAGTCATACAACTTTGAAATAAGATGAGGGCATCAGAATTTTTATTTATGAACTATCCCTTTAACATGGACCCTCAAAAGAGTACATCCTGTTTTCATTAACAAAAACAGGTTGTATTTAGTTAAGAGTAAAATATCATTTAGAGAAATAACTACTACTAATAAATATTATATTACTAAATATTTCTTACACACACACACTTATATATATTTATATAAAGAATACATCGTGTCTGTTCTTTGACCATATGTTGCACTGAAAAACAACCTACTTTCATGTCATGTGTTTTATAATGGTAAGTGAAATCATCCAAAATTTAATAATCCATAATGTTGTGTTAATCGTGTTTAAGATTTGAAAATATTATTCAAAAGTATTTCTTCTCATTTTACAAGTATACATACAATTATACCATTTCTGATCTTCAACATTGTAGGGCAGGGATTCCCAAACGTTTTTGTCAGCCAAACTCTGTTGAAGTAAAATATTTACTTGAAGTCCCCCTGAGATTAAAAAAGTTAGTATTTCAATGATTCAACAACACACTTTCATGTTTACTGTTCTCTGATGTTGGTTAATGGTGACGTGCATGTAAACAAATTAAATATGTCATCTTTTTTAGTGTTTTATTTGGATTGTTTTTACAGTTGTATGCTTTTCATCAACTCTAACAAAGCAAAGTTAAGTGAATGTCTGGTGTCTGAGATGATTAAAACAGGGCCTTGGCACTCAATGAGAACAGCCTCCATGTATGTCCAGATCACACACTGCCAGAGCTACCAGTGACTTCAGCACTCACATCCAGTCTGAAACAGACAGTAACTTTACATGATGATGATATGCATCACAAAAGCAAAATGAAGCTTCTGAAAAACAATAGAATAATATGCTTGAGGTAACTGCTGGCCTATATAAGAAAGACTGGGCCATCAGAACAATGCTTTAAAGGTTTATGCACTGTATTATATAATAAAGTACAAATTGCAATGTTTATGATGACTGCAAGATTAATAAAACATTCTCCTCAGGTATGTAGTTTATGTAGTTAACAGAAACACTGGCTATATGCGAAATAAACAAGAAATTAAGGATGACTCACAACAGGCTAGCTTATAAATATTTTAATAGGGCACAAGTAAAAAACTGTACTATCCCAGATTAGAATAGGTTATTCGCTCATTGTTTGCTCTGCTGTGTCCTTACCTAAATCCGAATGTCTGTAATCAATCAGGCAAAACAGCACAGACGATTTATCATATTACACAATATATTAATAGTTTTGAAAATGTCAACTGTTGCAGTTAATGCTTAACATTGAATCTTCATTACCGTTTCGAAATAATCCATTAAACGAGTTCGATTTGAGCACTAATATTTTCAGTTCCATTCGTCTGCGCGTTGTCTCAAGGCCACGCCCACAACAGGGAAATATCATGAATATTCACGTATACTCCACCCACTGGAACAGTTTTTCACAGGACCCGAATATTACACAACATTGGCAGGCGTGAACACACCCTGTGACGTCATGACCAAGAATCGGCAAGAGCGCGTGTGCAGTGAATGAGACGGCTACGTGAAACTGTTCACCTGTGAAAGGTAAGAATCAACTAATCTGTACACACACACACACAAAAAAAAAAAAAAAAAAAAAAAAAAAAAAGACATGGAGTGAGACATGGAGCATCGGTTTGTGTGTTTTTTTTTGGTGCTGGATTTTATGTCATAAATGTCTGGGTACAGACGAACACAAGAAGTATTTTGTGGAAGTTAGCCTAATTATTTACCTGATTTGTTGTAATTAATGATTACTGAAGCCTAATTAATCGTTCATATTTTAGCTTACATGCACTTGTAAGTGTTTAGCCTGTCACTGGGTTTAATTTAGTGTAACTGGTTTCATTTTATAACAAACAATAGCGAAACGATTTAAATCAAATTACACCAGACTGTGATCTTCTAATCAATCTGATTATAATGGTGTGTCTTTAATACTCTACGTGGTGCCAAGTGATTTTAAAATTACCTAATTTTATTTTGTGTACCCTATGTAGAGACATTGCGCATAAATTTTAAAAGCATGCCAAACAGACTGTAAACTGTGTGTGTGTGAGAGAGAAACTTGAACTCATCTGAGCGGTCTGGACGCATTCCACACACACTCATCAGACGAGTTACACTAAGCACACATCCACATCAAAATTTTCCAAAAACATTGTTTATTAAACCAGTTTAGTTGAGACCGTCTCAGTGGGATTTTCCTGATCACATGACTGTTACGCTTTTCTTTAGCGTTTTATTTTCATTGAAAAAAATGGAACAAATGCACTTTCAGATCAGATACTAATAAAGCTCATCATTTAGTTCATACCTTTACCAACAGTTTCCAAATAGTTGTAGAGAAACAACTTTTTTTCCTGCTTGTTCACATTGCTAAAATTCAGTGTCAATGAGTCACTGCTGTTTGACGTAGGCCTACAATGTGTTTACTTTACACATAGCTAATTTTGTCATTTTAAAAAGATTTGGCATTTTATTTTGTAATTTTATTTGTATGTACCAAGGAATTTAAAGAGAGCAGCCATAAGCAAAAATTTCAAGAGTTAAATGATCGAAAATAATTTATGATTTCATGACCAGCAGGTGGCACAATCCTCAATTTGCTGTGCCCTCAGCAGATAGTATTGTAAAGAAATAACCTCACATCCTGTTTGCTGTGCTCACCATCAAAATTGTTGACATGTAACAAGTAAACCATTTTATATCTCAAAAAGATTTTAATAACATTTGGTTAGCTTGGTCTGCGCCAAATTGGTAGGAATCTGATGTACAATATAGGGTGTTTGAAAAAGTATGTTTTGTCAAATTCATGTTTGTATAATTTATCTCAGAGCTTATATTATTTGATGGAAGCATCCAGCCCTGAATAGACTGACTTCTAAACGTATACCAACTATATCAATGGCTGACGACGGACATCCTCTGAATAGCAGCCAATCAGTGAGTGCTTTGGATAAAACAGTGGTCATTTGTACTGTTAAACCAACACACTTCCGCAATGGCAGCACAGGATCTTCACGCCACTCACGACAAGTCAGTGAAACCACTCTCAATGTTTCTTAATGCTTTGGCTTTTACTTCTGAATTGATTGTAATTTCCTCTTAAAATGTATCAGTTGTTGTAAATCTATAATTTTTTTTTTTTTTTTTTAAATGGATGCAGAACTCCAGAGACTGGGAAGTAATATCAGATCCAGAATGTTCTGCACCTGTCGCAGGAATAAGCATGGTCAATAACGCTGTTCCAGGCATTTGTGAGGGATTCCTCATGAAAAAACGGAAGTATCCTCTCCAGGGCTGGCATAAGGTGAGTTGTAGAAATAAGAAAATATAAATGAAGAACAATGACCTGTGGTAAATAATCACCATCGCTTCTGGTGACCTGTCCCAATGCAATGTTTTTCTCCTTTAGAGATATTTTGTATTAGATAAGGGGATTCTCAAATACTCAAAGACTCAGCAGGATGTAAGTAAAACCTTTCTTTATTTAGTAATCTCTTGAATTTAGTAATATCTGCCTCTAGGGTTTTTCTAAGTGTATGACTGCTCACATTTTTAGATTGTCAGAGGCAAGATTCATGGCTCTCTAGATGTTAGCCTTGCGGTCATGTCTGTGAATAAGAAATCCAAGCACATCGATCTTGATGCAGGCGACAGCTTGTACCATGTCAAGGTGTGTATACATAACTGAAAACATTATAGTAGTTACTGATATTGTAAATCATTACAGTAACTTGTGTTGTCAACCTTATCTGAGTCAGAGTCCAATCCATATTGCAAGTTTGCACTCAACATAAACCATTGCAACAGTCTGTTTTAAGCTTAACAAAATAATGTATCAATATAAGACATGAGCATAAAATTTAAATGACAATTGTTTGCATTATCTGCGTGCTTCTTTTTAGCAGGGTTTGCAATTAATTTTTTTTTTTTTTTTTTTTTTTTTTTTTTTTTCTTGTACTCACCAGCTAATTTGGCTACTAAATAAAATTACCAGCCATTCTGAATGTTTACTATCAAAAAAAAAAAAAAAGAAAAAAAAAGAAATAAACCAGATTATTAAAGTCACTGCTAAGATTTAAATATATTTATTATTAAATCTGATTCTGCTTTTAGTGTTATGGCAATCATTGTTTGCAGATACCATAAAACCCTAATACCATAAACTGAATCCTAGCTATCGCAAAATTCTCTGTGACTTCTCTTATAAAACCGCTTTTATTTTGTTGTAATTTCCCAATATAGCTAACTCTAAAATTTAATGTTTAATGGTACACGTGTTGAAGATTAGCAGATAGGCTACCAGTTCATAAAGTAATCAGCTGTTTCCTCTCAAAAGTTACAAGACCTTAACTCCATTGACATCTGTTCGTTAATGAAAACTGTGCATAAATTTTGGCATCTGTGTAATGGTGTGCAAAAGTTTTGGATATGCAACATTTATCAGACACCAGGGAGTGGGAATGGGTTGAAGAAGTGGCCTCTCCAGCGTTGTGTTAACCGGTCACACACTGGAAGTCTCATAATGTGATGCAGTCCAACAGTCCAGTGAATCTAATCACTAAACAGGTGAAAGTTTACTTCAAGAATGAAAAAAAGTGGTGTCAATCAGTTTGAATTTAGGTGTTAGAGAGGGGTAGGTAGGTGAAAATACAGCGCAAACAGAAAAAGCAATCTATATTATATATCTCTTTATGAAGCATGAACTTTATTAAAGCCAAAAAAAAAAAAACCACATTATTACTGAAAATGCACAATACACAGTGGTGCTGTGTGGCACGACAGGATTTTAAACAGCCTACAAGTTGTGCCACCGGTGTACATACACTCATAGAAAACAATGTTTAAACAATTTTAAAGACTTGGCATGATGTTTCTCGTCCAGTGTGGACTAGGGTTCGGCGATATAACCAAAATCTTATTTCACGATGAGAAATTTTATTTTACAATAATGGTTCATCATGGTATAGTTATGTTTGTTGTTTTATTGTAGTTATTAAAAATAAGAACAAAGCAAATTATAAACAATAGGACAAATACAATATTACAAAAATATAAATCAAACAAATTAAGTTTTTCAGGTACAGTAGGTTAATTTAAAATGTAGCTTGAAATAGTAAAACTTTTTTTTTTTTTTTTTTTTTTTTTTTTTTAAATAAAATACTGCGTAGTCTTCACTGTATGAATCAATATATTCTTATTAAAGCTACAAAAGTTATTCAGTCAAGAGCAGTTAGTTGTAGTGTTTGTGAGTTGATAGCTGCCACAGTTGATTTTTGGTTGACGGTGTTAGTCAACCATGTTAGAGTTCCAAAACTCTCTAACAGTAACAGGTTTGTGGGTGGATTAGCTTGTCTTCTGCTTTTAGGCAAAAAGTGATGATATCTTCTACATCTGGCTGACCAAATTGACTGCCCATCGCCATTTCAAGAAGAATGAGGCTATAAACCTGCACCACGGGGTCCTGCAAGCACTCTCGATAGGAAACAGCAGCACTTTGCCTGCCATGGCGAGTCTTGCACAGAGAAACAGAGTGATGGTAGGCATTTAGATTCTTGTTAAACATGATTGCTTTTGACTTTCCCAGTGATTTTCTTAATATTTGCATCTAACTTGATCATTATTTTAAAGTTCTTGGGGTTTTTTTTTTTTTTTTTTTTTAAAGTTCTGTCTTTGCTTTTCCCTATTAAACTGTAATTTTTTTTTTTTCTCTGCTAGATTCCACATTATCAGAGCTCAGCATCATTGTCAAGGTCAGAGACACAGGGTTCACCATCAGCCTCTTCATCTCGAGGGAATGGTAAAGTTTCTGATTGGCTGAAACAGACACAGGATGTTGACTTGTGTCATCAAGGTATGCACCACCCAATACCTTTTAATTTAGCATGAGTATATGGGAAAGATTCTGAAGAAAAAAAAATGATTTTGGACATGTCTACTCTTTATTATGATTCATTCTTTACTTTGAAAATTATATAGTGAACAAAAATCAAATCAAACCTGTATTTCAGTATTACTCAGATTTAGTCAAATGTGTCCAGACATTTCTTGTCGTGTGCAAATGGAGGGTATGCATTGTAATGAATTAGCTCAAATTATGGGTTTTTTATTTTTATATATATATATATAAATATAAATTGGAGTGATCACTTATATCAATGTTATATATATCGCCATATCTACCAGCCCTAAAACTTGTATAGTTTTTGTAGTGTTTATTTAAAAATACACAATTATGCAGAATATAAGATGGTAAATATTTAATTAATGAGTTGTCAACACAATATATAACAATATAATCCAACATTTTGACACATTTGGAAGTTTAGAAGTTTAGAAGATAAAACTTTTCCATGCAACAGCTAACGAGAATTGCTGTGAAACAAAACAACTGTGTGATCAGATCCCATTTCCTCGCACAGTGTGCAAAAAATCTGTGCTTTGACCAGCTCTGTTTTGATGTAGTTTACAGTAGTGATAATATCTGTCATTACATCGCTCAGCTTGGCCCCTTATTTACACTGCACGCGTCTGTGGCGCGTTACGGCTGCGACGCGGCTACTGGAGCTGATCCGCGGCCACTCTAGTCAATGCTTGTGTTTACGCGGCGCATTTCAGAAGCGACCCAGAAGCGGCTCGCCGCGCTGCTTCGCTAAAGATAGGCGCCTCGCCTATTTTTGACGGACGCCGCGTCCAAGAAGCGCAGCTCAAATACAAAATAAAGTCAAAATAATCACCCTGTGTAAACTCCCACTCATATTTCACATCACTAGGAGTCCAGAAATTGAAGACAAGAGATTCGAAGTTGAAAAACTTGAAATTTTTTTGTTCTTGTCATCCATAACTGGACTTTTAAGTGTATTAACTTCGTCTGTAGGCTACAGCAAAATAAAGTATGGCATAGCAATAAAAACAATTAAACCGGACAAAATATAACCATTTAGCCATTAAAAACAAGAAAAAACAAGGAAAAAAACGCAGACAAATCTCGTGGTCTCGTGAATCCAGCCGCTTCGCTTCTGAAATGCTTCTGGTGTGAGTTGACACCGCGTAGAGGAAGGAACAAAACCTTGCCGGAGCCGTAACGTGCCGCAGACACGTGCAGGGTAAACAAGGCTTTAGCGAAGCGGCGCGGCGAGCAGCTTCTGGGACGCTTCTGAAACGCAGCGCGGCTGGTGTAAACACACTGTTCAAACCTTCTGGCTGTGGAAATCAGTGGGCGTGACTCATTATACTATAAGCAAAACGCCGTAAAAGACGTGCGCTCTGTGCAACCAAAACAGCGTTTTTACGGCGTCATATGGCAAGATGAACGGCATAAAAAGCGGTGCTTTTCATGCACACTAAAACGCTGTTAAATACGGCGTCATTGACGTATTTTCGCATGTTTTTTTACAGCGTTTGTAATCACAACTGCGTATTTTGCGGCGCAAATACTGTTTACTGTTTGACTGTAAACGCGGTTAATCTATAGCGTAATTCTGACCCTTTTGGCTTGCCATAAGCACAAGCATTGACTAGAGTGGCCACGGATCAGCTCCGGTAGCCGCGTCGCAGCCATAACGCGCCGCAGACGCGTGCAGTGTAAATACACACTGCAAGCGTAAGCAGCGCGTGAGCAGCACGTATGAGTGCATTCACACCGGCAGCAGCGCATGAGCGTCAAGCAGGAGCGTAGCGTGAGCAGCAGTGAAGCGGGGGTTTCGGCGCAGAGTCTATTTTTGCTGCGCTGCTGATGCTCAATTAAAGTGAAAGCAGACTTTTGATGGACAAAATAAATATAATT
Source organism: Mylopharyngodon piceus (assembly GCA_039654765.1). Classification (NCBI taxonomy): domain Eukaryota; kingdom Metazoa; phylum Chordata; class Actinopteri; order Cypriniformes; family Xenocyprididae; genus Mylopharyngodon; species Mylopharyngodon piceus. The sequence goes on from JBCHWC010000051.1 coordinate 17,461, forward strand.
TCACACAAAAAGTGTTCAAAATGCACAGAATAAGCATGTCTAATGTGTTTTAACAAGAATTTGAGTATGACAGAAAAGAAAATTAAGAATCAAAAATATTTATAGAAGATTTACCCATTTAAACTTGTTTTTAATTATTCAGTTTGGGTTAAAGTATGGTGTATTATAAAAAACTAAAGTAAACTAGCCAGAAAATATGAGATATAAACATTATTTTAGTTATTACACAGAGAGATATATAGGCTGCAGCAAACCCCAAATCAAACCCGAGTTTGCTGTCTTTTTTTCGCCTAGTTTGCTGTCTTGTAAACATGTGCGTGCAGCAGATGTAAAACACAAAGCTTACCTCATTCATGTGCAGCAATGGATGACACGAGGCTTTTTTATTTATTTGTATTTATTTATTTATTTACGTTTATATGCGAATATTGTACACCTCCCCATGTTAACAAACTTTCAAGACTATCAAGTTTATAAATGACCAACTTACAAAAACAAATTTATAGCTGTCTTTGTAAAGAAATGCTCACTTTATATGTAGCTTCGAGCCGCTGCTGTGATGCTGTACAAACGAATACTCGTGCGTCTCTGCAGCTGCAGTGACGATGTAGTTATGCTCACGCGCCGCTTAAGCTTGCAGTGTGAAATGGGCGTAAGGGGTGGGACTCATCTGTTTACACATTTGCACCACTCTGTGTCCACTTCACATTGGGGGCTTGACTAATGCTTGCAGCCCTCCTTGTTTCCCAGCCATTATCTGAGCCCCATCTGTGCAGTTCTTTACACAGTCCTCACATTTCTGATCAGTATCTTTCAAGTAATGCCAAGTTTACACTACAGGACTTTAAACGTCTTCAGATTGCTGTGCTGTTCAGACTACATGACTTGCTGTGGAGTCTTGAAGTCGTTGTGGTGTTCACACTACGTGACACTACGTAAATGATCCGCAACAGGGGGTTACACACTACATGAGCTGACAACAACTCTGTCACCCAAGGACTTTATTTGAAAATGGACATTGGGAATTTAAATTTAGAATTAAATTTAATTAAAATTAAAGGGGGGGGTATCACACACAGTTTCTGCCAATCTCATGTTAATCTTGAGTACAGATAGAGTAACAATGCATCCTTCATATCTCTGAAAAGTCTTTAGTTTTGTCATATTTATAAAAGGTAGATACGCTAAACCGAGTCTTTCCGAAAAAAGCCAAGATCCTGGAGGCGTGTCTGCTGTCAGTGCTGTGGGCAGAGCTAAAGAGTCACGAGCAGCTTCTGCAACATCATCATAAATAAAAAGGGAACAAAAACGTTTGTAATTTACATTATATGCACTTGCGCGCCGATTGCCAACAAAACACAGACATCTGATGCAGTTTTACTCAGCGCCCCCGATCTGCAAATCCAGCACCAAACTGGGACTTGTTTACAAAGCATTCATCACCGAATTCCCAGGAACAAACAAACATACATGCACAACTCCATTGCTGCCTCAGAAAAACAAACTTCATTCTCTGTTCCCTTAATGCTGGGTTCTTTGGGAAGCTGAAAAAGGTAATCTTTCCCTCACAACCAAAAACACACAATTCTTTTGTTTACAGGAGCTGCGTCTCATTTCAGAGAATGCGTCCTCCGGAGGTCACATTTGAAGGCTGAATACTTCATCAAGGATGTCATATTTAAGAAAAGTAACCGTAATAAAATTGACTGATATTCATTGTGAGGTGTAATATACTGTAATTTCTTTCTTACGTTGCAATCTAACGGTTATTTTTCTTAAATGAGACTGCCTCGATGATGTATGCAGCCTTCAAAGGGTGCAGCCCCTGAACTGGGACACAGCCATTGTTGAAAAATCTCTCGGCTTCCGTATCCCTAACGAAACGCGTTGATGGGCGTGCTCTTGCTCTTGCTCTGGGTGGTGTGTGTGTGTGTGTGCACGCTTATCAGGGAGAAGTGCCTATACAAGGAATTCTGCTCTCTTTTGACGTCATACAGGCCATACTTGGAAAAAAAAAAAAAAAAAAAACTCTCCGAATCCTGTACCGAAACCGGAAGTAGTGGATTTGGCACAGAAATACTCCGTCATACGTCCAACTCGTGTTTTGAAACTTTGGCCATGTTTAGCGTGAGAATGCAACTCTTTAACAGTGTAAATAAGTCAGAATGCATGAAATAGCATTACACCCCCCCTTTAAATGAACCTTTTCACACATAAGTTTAAAATATTCTGCCTGTCTTCCCAGAGTTAAGGCCACCATTCCTTTATTGTTTCCATGACGACACGTCATGACGTGACACACCGCGGCTACACTGTATGACAGATGTATCGCTTTTCTCACCATGTCATCAACTATCTGATTCTCCGATTCTCATATACTTGCAAGTGAGTGTTTTGTCATTTAAAAACCTACATCATGATCTTGATCTTGATCTTAATCTATAACGCGAGATGGGCGCCGCCTTGTTTGTTTGCGCTTTAGTTCAGACAGTCCTGTCAGTCAGATTTATAGGCTACAGCACGTGAATTCATCAATTTGTACCGAAAAACATGTGGCTGGTGAACTGGGAGAAGAATAGAGTGAGCTTTATAGTTACTTACACAATGTGTATCTGATATGAATAAACGTCTGCAAATTATATTTGAATGGATTGTTATTGCTGCTTCCATAGACATCAGTGTATATTTCATTGGCTGTTGCGTCGCGACACGTGACACCACAGGTTATCGAGTCGGCTGACAGCTCCAGATATTTAGCATGCTAGATATTTGTCTGGCTTCAGCGAGGTGTTGGCGACGCGTCAGTGAGCCTCTTTGATGCGTCGTTGAGTAGTTCACACATAAAGATTGGCGACCACCGATCACCCGCTGTTTTTCCCCACCGATCACAGCCCGACCTGTCGGCGAGCTTGTTAACTTCCAAATCGGGCTTAAATCAGGCTTAAAATCCTGTAGTGTAAACTTGGCATAAGTGTCAGAAGCAAATATTTTGAGGCACACAAGACACTTGCTTTATTACCCACTGTTGTAAAGGTTATTTGGAGGGCAAGATATGCATCGTCATATTTTTTTTGTCTTTGTTTTGAGAGTTGTGACATTTGAATTAGATTAATCTTTGAGTTACGTTTACCTGGCTCTGGCCATTCTTTTACAAACTTGTGCATGTTTAGTGCAGAACCATGCATCATTCATTTATATTTTCCAATTCTGATTCTTCAATAATAATAAAATGATAATAAAATGCCAAATTAATATTTTATTTACTTGTGTGGCAAGTAAACAATTGATAATTAATAAAAACCATGCCCCTCCCCGTTTGGGAACCACTGCCTTACACCTAGTGTTCTGTCTTTTTTTTTTTTTTTTTATGTTGATGTTTATTGCTAGAAAATTCCATGAGGTAGAGACAGCCTTTGAATACAAGTGCTTAAGAATATGATGCGTTCGTCACTTCCTCTAACATTCAGCCTCTCATGCACAGAACTTGCCAGGTGTCAGCTGGATTTGGCTGAGCTCTCAAGTTTAATCCAAAAACTTAATTGGCATGAAGGTGGTCTACCCATCACAAGCATCGACCTGGAACGTCGCATCAGCATGCAGGTGAGTCTGCTTTTGTTAATCTGACACAGAATGGACATGACATCTGCCGTCTTTGTGCCATAGCTATGGAGTCAATATAATGCCATATTGTTTTGCAAAAGAATAAAGTATTGCAAAAAGAACAAAGTATTGAGCAAACAAAAATGTTTTGCAAATAAAAATAAAGAATTGCAAAAGAAAAATAAAGTATTGAGAGAAAAAAAAAATTTTGCAAACAAAAATAAAGTTCCCTTTTGAATGAAAACTTGCACTGGGTCTTCTAGAAGGCTCTATGGGGAATGCCTCTGGCATGATTGGTGTTGCACGAGCGCGTTCAACTCTCAAAGGAATTTGAGACACTCATTGCAATGTATTCGCGTCTGTTCTCGTACAGAATCTGTCGTTTGAACTGACGTTAAATTCGCGCCTTTTGTGATGCAGTTGCAGTATTCATTCTACCAGGCTTGACTCTCTCATGAGGGATGAGAGTTGAGCGCCTGCACCCCACGGTCGGGTCCCGCAACCCCCATAACGGTGAGGCGGGATTAAGCGTGCGGGTTGTAGGCGGAGCACGGACGAGTCAAACAGGAAGTTTTCCTTTTTTGGCTCCTCTTGTGACTCAAATAAATATTGTTCTTTATGTATCTAATTCTGAGGAATTAATCTAATTCTGAGACCGAAAAGTGCTGTAGTAATTATTAACACACTGGGGTCTGAGGGTATTTTGGGGCCCTGGAGAAGTTTTGACATGCCTTGACATTTGTGCTTTTTTCAGTTTCTTATAAACATATTAATGGCAAAAGTGTCATTACACTGTATTCAGCATGAACTAGGCTACCATAATATGTGAGCAACATGTATGTACATGTTTGTATTTTTTGAGAGAATAATGTTTATGTGTGGTTATTGAAAAAAAAAAGAAAAAAGAAAAAAATTAAGTCACTGAAATAAGGCCACAAAACACATACTGAGTATGTGTCCACAAGACTTCTGGGTACTGAATGTAGAAGCCTAGAATTTTTGCTTCAAAATGATGTGAAAATCATCTTGCCTACTCATTCACATTAAACAATATATTAATTTAATTTTAAGACACTTTTTGTTTAGAAAGACAGTATGTGTGGATGCATGTGAGGTATGTGAGAGGGGACTAAAGAATCTGAGGACAAAGTAGTTTATTTTGTAGTTTATTTAGAATATAGTTAACAATATAAATGAAAGTCAAAGGCACATTAATGAGGGGCCGTACAAGCCATAATTCATTCTGGCACTCTTACACACTTACATTCTCCTTTCACATACATACATACATTTTTACTCTCACATACATACATTTTTACTCTAACACACTTACATTCTCCTTTCATATACATACATTTTTACTCTCACACACTTACATTCTCCTTTCACATACATACATTTTTACTCTAACACACTTACATTCTCATTTCACATACATACATTTTTACTCACACACATTCTCCTTTTACATACATACATTTCTACTCTTACACACACTTACATTCTCCTTTCACAAACATACATTTCTACTCTCACACACACTTACATTCTCCTTTCACACACATACATTTTTACTCACACACTTACATTCTCCTTTCACATACATACATTTCTACTCTCACACACACTTACATTCTCCTTTCACATACATACATTTCTACTCTCACACACACTTACATTCTCCTTTCACATACATACATTTCTACTCTCACACACACTTACATTCTCCTTTCACATACATACATTTTTACTCACACACATACATTCTCGTTTCACATACATGTGTATATTTTGGGTTGTTTTTAGCCCAAGGGCTGGGTAAACATAGGACAGAACACAGGTTGGGCTAATTTTACTCAGCAAATTGGGTTATTTACCCAGCATAAAGAGTTGATTTTATTTTTTTTTTCTATGATATAGCTTATTTAGTACTTACAGATTAAATAATCTAAATAACACTGAAAATATATAGTTATTGTGGTTCCCAACCTTTTTAGCCTCAAGTACCCCCACAACTCCATCAATAAGGCTCAAGTACCCCTTTATCGACACTAAACCAAAGTAAATGCGACATTTATATTTGAATGCAGTTGTCACAATTACCTAATTTACCAGTGAACCAGTTTTATTGATTACAATTCAGACTTGAAGATATTGGGAACATTTGAATAAGAAACACAATGTAATTGGACATTCCAGCACTTCAACTGTTATTTTGAATATGATGACAAAAAACATTTGTTTCTGAGAACACATTTTAATATCCAAAGTAATTATATTCGTTATCTTTAGGAATAAATTGTTAATTTTATGCAAGGCATCAAGTGTTTGATTCATTCGAAAGACGGATGCGACACTTGTTTACTGACATTGCATCCCTGTAGTTTGCTTTGCATTAAATAAAATAATTTACAGCACAGCAACGATTTTATAGATGAAATAAAACGTACACAAACCTGTATTTCATCAGAAAAATGCACCAAGTCGGCGAGGCAGCGCTGAGATGAACATCACGTGATGATCGCGCCTGACCTGCCTTCCGTTTCCATTATACTCTCTCACACACATACATTCTGCTCTTACATACACATATTTTCTTCATACATACTTTTCTTCTTACATAGTTATTATTTATAATAAAAGAATGAATTGTGAATGAAAATATCCTGCAAAGTTTTAAATCTGAAAGTGCACCGAATATAAAGTTGTCTCTCAAAAGTAAGAGTCGACTCTGAGTCAATTAAATGAGTCGTTTGTAAAATGAATCTCAAGCCGTTTCATTGTGACGTCACAACGAAGCATTAGCATATTGCCCGCCCACTTATTGCGCATGCAGACGCCAGGGAAAATTCATTTGTTCAACAATACCACAGCAGTATAATCTTTTGTTTGCTGCTTCTCAAACCTCGGGGAGTTTAACGCAGGATTCACAAAATGCTTGGTCTTAAAATATGGATCAATGACCAGTTTATTTGGACCAGCTTGCTCCTCTGAATCTCAACCTGTAAGTATGATTAATAATTGTTTATATTTTCTAGCGATCGTTCAAAATTTGTAGTTTTGTATGTTATGTTGTGTAACATACACCCCAGTCTGTCTGTCTCCTGCTAACTGGCTAACTCACGTTTCTGTAGTTCTGCTATTCAGATGTGGGTCCAATATTGTCTAAAAATGTGTCGATTAATGCAGCTTGTCTGTCTTATTACTTGGAGTAATGATCAAGGATGGAGCACGACTTTTGTTTATAAAGTGTAATGCATTATCAGCTATTCACGTTTGTGCTCGGCTAACGTGGGAGTTTACAACATACAAAACAAACTGTTTTTTTCCTCTGCGTTTTTATTATTACAGTAGAGTGGAGCTCTATCTGTATTGTAATAGGATGTTAAGATGCTAGTCCACGCTAACTAGTTGAAGTATTCTCTCTTTAAACAGTAACGGTTAAAGACTCATTGTAATGTCAAACAATGATATAGCCATTTTGCTTTGTTAATAGTTATGACGAAAAAGTCTGTACACATCTGGCCTAAATGTTTATCTCATGTTAGAGGTTTTCAGCTTCGCTTGGCATTCTGATACAGTTCCCACAGGTGCACCTACATAAAGTATAACAGTGACACTGCTGTCATGTCTTAAATAACTAAGGTGACACTTACCATATAGAAACGTCGTACTCCAGTCGTGATTGCGAATCAGTTTCTGGTTGATCGACTACTTCAGATGTTTCATCGTTGGACTCGGGCTCGAATTGATACGGTAAAATCGATGCTATCTTTTCTGTCCATACATTGTATACAGTGTCTTGTGAATTGATAGCTGTCATTCAGTTATAGCAATGGGCATGCGGTGCGCACAGTAGACCAATTACAGAGGATTGGGCCATCTGACCAATCAGAGCAGTGTAGGCTCACGGAAAGGAGGGGTTTAGAGAGACTGATTCTTTGAACTGCTTCTAATGAATCGTTTACACAACATTGAAAACTCATGTGAAATTAAATGTATTTTATGAGAAAATGAAAGTGTTTTTTGACCTTGCATGCATGGAAACCTGTTGTAGGAGACTCCCAAAACAATATTAGGAACCTTAAAAAAGGCATAATAGGGACACTTTAAATCATATACAGCAGGGCTCGTCAACTGGTGGCCCGCGGGCCAAATCTGGCCCGCCAATCATTTTCATCTGGCCCGAAGGCACTCCAACCTCCCTCCTCCTCTTTTCCTGGCGGTGCGGCTAAATTTGGTTAGATACGTGGCCGCAGTGGCGCCTGCAGCTGTACAGCTATAGTATATACGCACTGTTCATACCATGCACGCTCCTCCGACTGACTGAGAAACGGTTTCCGTGCAAATATTTCAGCAGTTATTTATGTGTGTCCCGTATTTCTGTCGACTGAACCAGCGATACCTATCATTCATGAATTAATCATTCTTTTGTCTCGATTCTTTCTTTTCCGTGAATTGGCCAAATGTGCTTGCATAACGATCTGAAACGATTTGGATTCGTTGGGACCGCTCTGTCACTGAATCATCTGAAGTTGTTTCTCGGTCAGTAACAACAAATACAGAACAAATAGTGCTGTTTTTATGTGTTTCACTAGTTTACTTTGAACTACGCAGCACGGCCCAGTGGATAACGGAACGAAAGCTTAAAGGAGCTGCGTTTATTACCGGTCACCATTATTAAACAGCGTTGCGACATCTAGTGAGAAGTGTTTCAATTTGACACACACACCTCTCGTTTACAAACTACAAATCACTTGATGATTAAACTAGTTTTAAATCGGATGAAACAGTCTCAACATTCCCAACAAGACTGATGAGGAAAACAGGAGAAACGTGCCATGAATGAAGATAGAAGACTTTTAAATCCCAAAATCACCACCCTTACAAACATTTACCATGATTTGTGGAAATGTGGAATATTTATATTGAAAACTATGTTATAGCCATTTATATTGCAATCTATTTATTAGGTGGGTATAGGGGAATATATAATTCATGTCTTTGTGAAGGTGTGTATAGTTTTCACCTGTGTTTAGGCGCTTTTTATAGGCCTATATAACAATATCATAATATAATATCATTTGACAGTGGTAGTGAGTAGCCATTTATGGTTTTACCTGTGGTTACCAAGTCTCACTGTGAGAATATTTTCATTTAAGCCTAATAATTAATAAAAAATAATTCTTACCAATTAGACCCCAACCCACCCCCACGGCCCCCCTCAACTTTTTGATTTGATAATCCGGCCCTCGAATAAAACTACTTGAAGAGCCCTGATATACAGTACCAGTCAAAAGATTAGACACATTACTATTTTTAATGGTTTTGAAAGAAGTCTCATGCTCATCAAGCCTGCATTTATTTGATCAAAAATACAGAAAAACTGGCAATATTGTGAAATATTGTTACAATTTGAAATAATGGTTTTCTATCTTAATATACTTTGAAAGTCATACTCTTCCTCTGAGGTTACAGTTCATTTTTTTTTTTTTAATGACAGAATGGACTTCATTGAGAATAAGACTGCAGATCACACGTAATGAACATTTTCTTTATTCTACAAAAAGCACAACATTTTATTTTTACTGTGAGACACAAAAAAAGACATTTTACAGTTTTGAATGATGTATAACTCTTGTATGTCCAAAATTGACAGAGTATTTTGAGTCTCTTTCGCAATAGTAAGAAATAAACCAAGGTGGTATTGCTGGCATGACCGCCGACCCCTGAGAGTTAAAGTTTTAGGTTGCGCCAATGACAGATTAGATCTGTCTTGGCTGCATGAGACAGGTTTTGTGGAAAACAATTTCTGTTTGTACTTACTACCTGCTCCTGCGAGCCTTCTGGTTTCCTTTGATCTCCATGCTGAGGCATGAAGATCATAAGGGATTCCATAATTGGTGGAAATGTGCTGATGCCTTTCTACTGTTTTTCAGTAGCTGCGGTGTCCTCATTGAAGGCTCCGAACTGGCCATTTGGGTTTTATGTTCTGCTGAATGGCAGGTTCAGTAAGTCGTTAGGCTTTTGGTAAGCTGTTCTGAGTTTAGGATGTAGTTGGGCCTCCTCTCACTTTAGAGAGTTGTTATTTTGAGGCCTCTGTCCTCAGAGCTCCGTCACACAGTGGTGTTGAGTTGTTGTGCTCCATGTGAGCCTCGTTGGCTACTTCGAGCATTGCTAGGGCTCCTCTCGTCAGAGAGTTCTCTATTGAGGCCTCTGCTCGCCAGAGCGGTATGGCAGTTTGTAGGCTCTCTGTGAGCCTCCTTGTGAGATATCCTGAGTGTGTGGCGTAGTTAGGCCTTCATATTGAGGCCTCCGCTCCCAGAGCTCGGCTAGGTGGTGGGGTAGTATGCTAGGCTCTCTGGAGCCTCCTTGGCTACTGACCTTAGTGTGGGGTGTTGCTAGGCCACCTCTCATTTTGAGAGTGTCATATTAGGCCTCCACTCTGCAGAGCTTCGCAGGCCAGTTAGCCCAGAGTGTTAGGCTATCTGTGAACCTCCTTGGACACTGGCCTAAATAGGAGAACATTGTTAGGCTTCCTCTCTCTTTGATGCATCCTATTGAGGCCTCTCTTCTTAAGAAGCTCCGGGCTATGACATTGCTGGTGTAGGGGTGAGGACTCCTTTGAGTCTTTGACTTAGCTCAGCCAATAAGGCACTCATCCCTTCCTGTCTAGGGGATGCAGCGCGAGTTCCCATTCGAAAGGGAACGTCTGCGGTTACACATGTAACCATGGTTCTCTGAGAAGGGGAACAAGACGCTGCATCCCTTTGCCATGCTTCAGGCATTTGCTTTGACGTCATAGGCTGCCACCTGCCAATGTCAAGTTCTTGTTGTGTTCAGACTAATATTTCAGACACCAGTCATGCCGAAAGCATTCCCCATAGCATCCCCTCTAGGGGATGCAGCGTCTCGGTTACATGTGTAACCAGAGACGATATAATTGATTGCAAAAATCAATGATAGCTGTAAAAGAAGCTTATGAACTTTGATCCTATTTTATCTCTGCAACAGATATTTTCCATGGTCACACCTACTAATTCATTTGCAACACTCCTTTTATTCTGCGTTTCATGTGTGCTCGTGATACCATTTTCCCTTTGCGCTTCACCTTTCTGTGTGTTTCACTTCATTTTGCCGTGGGGCATGTTCAGCGGGCCTAGTCACGCCTCCCTCCAAGTGACGTCATCTGCTCGAGATGCAGATCACAACTGATCAAGGCACCATGGCTGATGGTTGTGGATTGTTTCCTTATACTTACACTTTTACTAGCATGAAAATGTTTATGGTTTAAATGCCTGGAGATCATGTTAAAGTGGTGTTTATTATTAGCCGTAGACTACTCACTAATGTGAACTGTCTGAAAATAGCCAGCACCTGCTGTTTATTTCTTTCAGTTTGCACACTTTTATAGCATTAAAATGTTTATGGTTTCATTTTAACTAAATGTGTATTACCAGCGTTTGCTTAAGTTAGAGATCGGATAAAGTCTTTGAGTCTATTTTTTTTAAACTTTTTTTTTTTTTTTTTTTTTCTTAACTTTTATAAATAATATTATTGTCCACACTGCCCCATTTCAGTCTCTCCAGCACACTTGCACATCTCTCACCAGCTGGGATATGGCTCTAAATTCTTTTGTCTTTTATATTTACTGATGCTTTTCTATTCAGTTTTCACAATCCCTCCTTTCTTTGATCAAACTTCTCACTTGCACCTTCTTTGACTTTTTATCTCATGCTCTTCTTTAAAAAGAAACATTAAAAGGTTCTTTAACTGGTAAACAGACATTACATGCCAGTGTTTTTTTAGAGCTCTGTAATTCTCACGTCTACTCATTTTGGGTAAAACTGTAATAAATATTACTCCTCTTTATAGACTTTTAAAGTAAACCTGAGAATCCATCAATATTTCTCCAAATATGCACACTTTTAAAGGGGACCTATTATGCCCCTTTTTAAGAGATGTAAAATAAGTCTCTGATGTCCCCAGAGTATGTATGTGAAGTTTTAGCTTAAAATACTTCACAGATAATTTATAACTTGTTAAAATTGCCACTTTTTGGTGTTGAGCAAAAACACACCATTTTTGTGTGTCCCTTTAAATGCAAATGGGCTGCTGCTCCGGCCTAAAGGCAGGAACACACCAAGCCGACGCCAACAAACTAGTGGCGACGAAAGCAGGTTGGCTCACGTCGGCAGCGTCTGGGTCCACAGTTGCCCTGACACACCAAACCGACGCTCAACAGCCGACGGCCAAGTAGCACGTCCGTTCTGCGCCTGTGTAAGATGAAATGCCTTTCCGTACCAGCTGGTGGCAGTAGCTGAACTAAAAGCCCTGAGGGACGTTGTTTATTCAGGTGCTTTCATAATGACCATACAGGAGTTTTTAAATGGATGCGGATGATCATATTTCATTTTAAAGGTATCGACTGCATTTTTCTTTTATATAGGCCTAACTCCTGGCACAAATTAATAAATTTGTCAGTAACACTTTACAGTAAGGTTCATTAGTTAACTACATTAGTTAACATGAGCTAATAATGAACTGCACTTATACAGCATTTATTCATCTTTATTAAAGTTAATTTCAACATTTACTAATACATTATTAAAATCTTGTTAACATTAGTTAATGCACTGTGAACTAACATGAACAAACAATGAACAACTGTTTTTTCATTAACTGTTAACGAAGATTAGTAAATAGTAAATGTATTACTCGTGGTTAGTTCATGTTAGTTAATACATTAACTAAAGTTTAACTAATGAACCTTATTGTAAAGTGTACCAATTTGTCACTATAAGATATGTTGAATAAAACAGAAGTAAAAAAATATATATAGCTGCAATCAGCAATTACGGGGCCAAGCACAAAAGCAGCACAAGAAGCCAGCCAACATGGCTGTGAGTATCAGACCAACTGCAACAGTGAGCAATTAAAGACCTATTAAGATCATTTTAGGCAAAAGAGCTGAAAAATGATACATACTGTCAATAGTAAAGATTTACTTGTTTATTACTTTCGACAAATAGGTGGCGCTGTGACCAAATTAATGTGGTATGGTCAGAGTGAGATGACAATGACACTCACAAAGTTTGGTGTCAACATGTCAAAGCATTGCAGAGATACAGACTCAACAGTCATTTTGGCATTGAGCCTCTAATTCGTTGCTGAGATATGTGAATATGGTTTCGTCTGTCAACACGAAATCCATAACTTTTTACCAACATGGTCTGAAGATGATATGATTCGATTTTGGTGAAAATTGGACCAACAGTCTAGGAGGAGATTGAAAAAGTGTGATTTTAAAGAAAATCAAAGTGGTGGAGACTAAGTTATGCTGACTATGGCAAAATTGGCAACAATGTTCTCAGCATAGCCCCCAGAATCTAATAAGACCAGTCTCATTACAATAGGACACATTTATATAAAGCTATTAGCATTTTTTAAAAATTTCATTATAAAATTTGACCACAAGGACGCACTATCTCAAAACCTATTGTGTACCTTCAGAGCACGGTGCCGATGGCACATCCTGAGTTTCGTAATGGTACATCAATGCATTCATATAATATAGCATTTTATATCATAATACTGTATTGTAGTTAATGGAAATTTCATGTTTTGTTCAATTATAGCGCCACCAAGAGGCACAATCCCACCAATGTTTTTGTGTGTCCTCAGGGTGACCCCATACATGTGTGTCAAATTTGGTGCAAATATCTCATTTCGTTTTGGGGTTATAGACATTTTTATGTATGAGGTCATAAAAAATGACCCATGGACGACTTTGTTTTTTATTTTTTTTTTTTTTTTTTTTTTTTTTTTTTTTTTGCCACTTTCTACGCTGGTTTCGTCTCGATCGGACTAACGGTTTCGAAGATATTCGCAATCATTTTTTAAGCGCTAAATCACCACGCCGCACAAACCGCAAGTCGAAAGCTAGCATGTTTGGTATCGTTGGACTCGGCAAGGATTCAGGAGTCTAAGGATGTAACTTAAAATAAGCCAACCAGATCAAAAGTTATAAGCATATGAAAAAAAAAAAAACTCCACTAGGTGGCGCTGGTCCGAAACTTCTCAGGCTCCTTCAGGGCATCATGCTGATGACCCATACCGAGTTTCGTAATGATACGCTAATGCGTTCATAAAATAGAGCATTTTAGCACAAAATTCAAAATGGCCGATATGGGAAAATTAGATATCATTCGACTCGGCATGATACCCTGAATCTAACGAGACCAAATTTATTATTTTTGGACAAACCCATCAGAAGTTATAAGCAAAAAAAAGCCATTTTTCATATCTCCGGACCAGTAGGTGGCACTGCGCCGAAACGCTGCATGTTGCCTCCGGTCATGCTTGTAATGACATGTACCAAGTTTGGTTTGAATATGATAAAGCATTGCGGAGATACAGCATTGTCTATTTTCGCAAGCAATACATAAAATTCGTTCGCATGTTTTTCGAAAACGGTTTGAGAAATCAACTTGAATTCCACAACTTTTTGTCGGCAAGGTCTGAAGATGATCTGGTTCAATTTTCGTGAAAATCGGAGTAACGGCCTAGGAGTAGTTTGAAAAAGTAGGTTTTTCAGAAAATTCAAAATGGTGGAAAAATTTTCATGACGGAAAATTAGTCTTGACCCAAGGAATCAGAGGAAAAAAGAATGTTGTCTCTATCCCCACAACAAGCCAGCCAACATGGCTGGGAGCATCAGACCAACTCACAACAGTGAGCAATTAAAGAAATATTAAGATCATTTTAGGCAAAAGAGCTGAAAAATGATATATACAGTCAATAATAAAGATTTACTGGTTCATCACTTTTGACCAATAGGTGGCGCTATGACCAAATTAATGTGGTATGGTCAGAGTGAGGTGACAATGACACTCGCTAAGGATATGACTCCCATGAAAATAAGTCAACCAGATCCAAAGTTATAAGCATATGGAAAAAAAAATTCTCCACTAGGTGGCGCTGGTCCAAAACTTCTCAGGCTCCTTCAGGGCATCGTGCTGATGACCCAATCTGAGTTTTGTAACGATACGTTAATGCATTCATAAAATACAGTATTTTCAAACTAAATTCAAAATGGCCGACTGCCAAAATGGCCAATATGGGAAAATTGGATATCATTCGACTCAGTATGACGCCCCAAATCTAATAAGACCACCTTTATGATTTTTGGACAAACCTATCTGAAGCTGTAAGCAAAAATAGCCATTTTTTTGTATCTCCAGACCAGTTGGTGGCACTGCACAGAAACTCAGCATGTAGTCTCTGGTCATGCTTGGGAAGACATGTACCAAGTTTGGTCTGAATATGATAAAGCATTGCAGAGATAGAGCCTTGAGTCCAAATTGGGTGCTCTACTTTAATTTGCGTGTTATTTGAGAATGGTTGAGTTTACCAGAAAGCTTTTGATAACTTTTTGTCAGCATGGACTGAAGATGATCTGATTTGATTTTCATGAAAATATAACAAATCATCTAGGACTAGTTCGAAAAAGTAGGTTTTTCGCAAAATTCAACATGGCGAAAAAAACATTAGATGAAACCTAACATGTTTGGTATCGTTGGACTCAGTAGGGACTGAGGAGTGTAAGGAGATGACTCCCGTGAAAATGGGTCGACCACACCCAAAGTTATAAGCATTTGAATATATGATTTTACCACTAGGTGGCGCTGGTGCGAAACTTCTCAGGCTCCTTCAGGGCCTTGTGCTGATGACCCATACAGAGTTTCGTAACGAGACGCTAATGTGTTCATTAAATACAGCATTTTAACTCAAAATTCAAAATGGCCAACAGTCAAAATGGCTGCTATGGTAAAAGACTCGGCATAATGCCCCGAATCTAATGAGTCCAAATTTATGATTTTTGGACAAACCCATCAGAAGTTATTAGCAAAAATAGCCATTTGTCGTATCTCCGGACCAGTAGGTGGCACTCCGCCGAAACGCTGCATGTTGCCTCAGGTCATGCTTGTGATAACATGTACCAAGTTTGGTCAGAATATGATAAATCGTTTTGGAGATATAACCTCAAGTCTGATTTGGCGAGCTTTTCGTCGAATTCATTTGTGTTGTTTTCGAGAATGGATGGATCTATCAAAAAACTTTTGATAACTTTTTGCAAGCATAGTCTGAAGATGATCTGATTCAATTTTCGTGAAAATTGGAGTAACGGCCTAGGAGGAGTTCGAAAAAGTATTTCTTTCGGAAAAATCAAAATGGCGGGAAAATTTTCATGACGGAAAATGATGTCACATGCAATCGAATCGGCTTGAGCCAAGGAATCAGTGGAAAATTTTGTTTCTAGCCCTTACGGTTCAAAAGTTATTAGCATAAACATGAGTGAAACTTTGGACAGGTGGTGGCGCTAGAGGGATTGAGTTAGACTCCAAATTTGCTGTGGACACAGTTGAGACTGTCCTCTACCAGTGTGCCAAATTTCACAACTTTTTAGCATACGGTTCTATGGGCTGCCATAGACTTCTAGAGCAGAAGAATAATAAATATAGCTGCAAGCAGCAATTATCGGGGCCAAGCACAACAAGCCAGCCAACATGGCTGTGAGCATCAGACCATCTGCAACGGGGAGCAATTAAAGTCTTATTAAGATTATTTTAGGAAAAGAGCTGAAAAAATCATAAATAAAGTTAATAATAAAGATTTACTGGTTTATCATTTTTGAACAATAGGTGGCGCTCTGACCAAATTAATGTGGTATCGTCAGAGTGAGGTGACAATGACACTCGCAAAGTTTGGTGTCAATATGTGAAAGCATTGCAGAGATATAGCCCAAAGAGTCTTTTTGGCATCAAGCCTGTACTTCGTTTCTACGGTATACAAAAACAGTTTGACGAATCAACTTGAAATCCATAACTTTTTGTCAGCATGGTCTGAAGATGATACGATTCGAATTTAGTGAAAATCGGAGCAACGGTCTATGAGGAGTTCGAAAAAGTAGGTTTTTAAGGAAAATAAAATGACTGACAGGAAGTTTGGCTGACTATGGCAAAATTGGCATCAATGTTCTCAGCATGACCCACGGAATCAATTAAGATCAGTCTCATTACAATAGGACACATTTATATAAATCTATTAGAATTTTTGAAAATTTCATTATAACATTTGACCAGAAGGAGGCGCTATCTTAAAACCTATTGTGTACCTTCAGAGCATGGTGCCGATGGCACATCCTGAGTTTCGTAATGGTACATCAATGCATTCATATAATATAGCATTTTATATCATAGTACTGTATTGTAGTTAATGGAAATTTCATGTTTTGTTCAATTATAGCGCCACCAAGAGGCACAATCCCACCAATTTTTTTATGTGTCCTCAGGGTGACCCCATACATGTGTGTCAAATTTGGTGCAAATATCTCATTTCATTTTGGAGTTATAGACATTTATATGTATGAGATCATAAAAAATGACCCATGGACGACTTTGTAAAATGACATCATAGAGTGCAATTGTCTTGACCCGAGGAATCAGAGGAAAAAAGAATTTTGTTTCTAACCCTTACGGTTCAAAAGTTATAAACATAAACATGAGTGAAAATTTGGACAGCTGGTGGCGCTAGAGGGATTGAGTTAGAGACTCCAAATTTGCTATGGACACAGATCAGACTGTCCTCTAACTGTGTGCCAAATTTCACAACTTTCCCGCTAGCGGTTCTATGGGCTGCCATAGACTTCCGAAGAAGAAGAAGAAGAAAGAACGCCAACGATTACAATAGGTGCCTACGCACCCAAATATAGCTGCAAGCAGCAATTATCGGGGCCAAGCACAAAGGCGGCACAACAAGTCATCCCAGCACAGCTGGGAGCATTAGACTTACTGCAACATTGAGCAATTAAAGACATATTTAGGCAAAATGACAGAGAAATCATAAATACCTTTAATAATAATGATTTAATGATTCATCACTTTCAACCAATAGGTGGCGCTGCGACCAAATTGTTGTGGTATGGTCAAAGTAAGGTGACAGTGACTCATGCAAAGTTTGGTGTCAATATGCCAAAGCATTGCAGAGATACAGCTTCAAGAGTCGGTTTTGCATCATGCCTAAAATTCGTTGCTCCGGTGTACGAAAACGGTTTGACGTATCGACTTGAAATCCATAATTTTTTGTCGGCATGGTCTGAAGATGATACGGTTCGATTTTGATGAAAATCGGAGCAACAGTCTAGGAGGAGTTCGAAAAAGTAGTTTATTAAAGAAAAACAATATGGCGGACAGGAAGTTCAGCCGACTATGGCAAATTTGATATCTATGTTCTCAGCATGACCCAAGGAATCTACTGAGACCAGTTTCATGTAGTTTCATTCAGTTTTAATAGGTTAATATAGTCAAAAGTTATTAACATTTTTGTAAATTTTGTTATAACTGTTGACCACAAGGTGGTGCTGCGCCGAAACTTTTTGTGTACTGTCAGGTCATGGTGCCAAAGACTGATTGAGTTAGAGACTCAAAATTTGCTATGGACACAGTTCAGACTGTCCTCTAACTGTGTGCCAAATTTCATAACTTTCCCGCAAACGGTTCTATGGGCTGCCATAGACTTCCAGAGTGGAAGAAGAAGAAGAAGAAACGGAAGAAGAAGAATAATAATTAAAAAGAACGCCAACAATTACAATAGGTGCCTACGCACCTTCGGTGCTTGGCCCCTAATAAAAAGAACGCCAACAGATACAATAGGTGCCTACGCACCTTCGGTGCTTGGCCCCTAAAAAGAGCGTGCTGGCGTCCTCCTGTGGGTTAACAGGTTTTAAGCTAACGCTAGTAATGCACATTTAGTTAACAAAATGAAACCATAAACATTTTAATGCTAGTAAAAGTGTGAGTACAAGTGTCACGTCTTGTTTTGGTGTTTTGTTTCATGTTCATGCTTCATGTTTTATTTTCAAGTTCAGGTTAAAGTTTCATTGCTTTTATGTTTCCTGTCATGTGATTCCCTGCTCCTCGTATGGTCATGTCATGTGCTTCCCTAGTCTAATGTGTCATTGGTTGATTTTGGTCATGTGGTTTCAGTTCTGTTCTGTCATTGGTTCATTGTCTTGATTGTTCACAGGTGTTCCTTGTTTGTCATTAGTCTATCTGTATATATAACCCTCGTTTCATTGTTATCTTGGCTAGCTTTGTTTCCCTGTATTCTGCTGTTGGTGAGTTTGTTTATGTTTCTGTTTCAGGTCAGGTCAGGTCAGGTCAGGTCAAGTCAGGTCAAGTTTAGTCAAGTCAGGTCTTTGGTTATTTTGTGTTTTGTTCACTTTATTGATTTAATAAACTGCACTTGGGTTCACTATGCTCGCCTTCAGTGGACTTCAATACAGAAAGCTAGACCTATACGATGAATTCAGCAGTTTACCTCCTGAGCCTCCGTCAAGGTAAACAATCCATTGAGGATTATGTTCAGGATTTTTGTGACGTGTGCTGTCGTGTGGACTTCAATGATGGCCGCCATTCCAGAGCCTTGTCCCAAGATGGCCGCCATTCCAGAGTTCGTCCCAAGATGGCCGCCATTCCAGAGTCTCCAGAGAATGCAGCGCTGACCATTATGGCCACTGCTATTATGTGTGTTTGGGCCACGCATGCATCCACTCCAGCCCCTGACCAGCGTCCAGAGGGGACTCCAGCCCCTGACCAGCGTCCAGAGGGGACTCCAGCCCCTGACCAGCGTCCAGAGGGGACTCCAGCCCCTGACCAGCGTCCAGAGGGGACTCCAGCCCCTGACCAGCGTCCAGAGGGGACTCCAGTCAAGTCAAGTCACCTTTATTTATATAGCGCTTTTTACAATGTAGATTGTGTCAAAGCAGCTTTACATTGATAACTGGTACATTATTTGGCTGCACAGCAGCTCTTAAAGAATAGTGTCAATGCAGGCAGATTAAAGCACTGTTGAATATCAAATGTCAAGTCAAATGTCAAGTGTCCCCAACTAAGCAAGCCAAAGGCGACAGCGGCAAGGAACCCAAACTCCATCAGGTGACATCAGGTGGCAGACAAGTGGCTAATAGGTGTTTAAATGGAGAAAAAAAACCTTGGGAGAAACCAGGCTTAGTCGGGGGGCCAGTTCTCCTCTGGCCAACAGTGCTTTGTTACGATTCAGGTTGCTATCGTAAGTCCAATAGGATCGCAACATTCAAAGTATTTATTCCAGTTCCATCCAATTGAGGATCGTATTCATCACGCCGGTATGGACGGTTGTTGAGGAACTGTGTCGTGGCTGTCGTGTCGATGAGGCCCTCACAGTGGATGATCTAGTTGACTCAATCTCTGCTGATACTTCAGGGCTGCGTTGTGGTCGTGTCAACCAGCGTCCAGAGGGGACTCCAGCCCCTGACCAGCGTCCAGAGGGGACTCCAGCCTGAGCCTCAGCCGAGACGGCTGCCACGCCAGAGCCTGTGGTCCAGGTCCTGTCCCCCTGCACGGGCCTGGCCCTCCATCCCTCCCCCAAGACCACCTCCACTCCACCACCCTCCTGTCTTGTTTTGGTTTATGTTGGGAGTCGGGAGCTGCCCTTAGAGGGGGGGATTCTGTCATGTCTTGTTTTGGTGTTTTGTTTCATGTTCGTGCTTCATGTTTTATTTTCAAGTTCAGGTTAACTCCCTCGAGTCGGAGGTATCGCTGGCGATACCACCTTGGTTTTTTTCTTACCAGTGTGAAAGAGACTCAAAATACTCTGTCAATGTTGTACATACAATTAAGAGTTATACACCATTTTAATCTGTGAAATATCATCTTTTATTTGTGTACACTCAAAATGTTAAAACCAAAATGTTGTGCTTTTTGTAAAATAAAGAAAACTAACATGATGCGTGATCTGTCGTCTCCCTCTGAACGAAGTCCAATCTGATCGTTCTCAGAAAATGAACTGTAACTTAGTGAATACTAATCACAAAAAGAGATTTATGTCTAAAGAAATGTTGAAATATCAGGTTTTAAATCGTGTAAGTCAAATCAAAAACAAAAATTCTCTGTTTATGTAATCTGTATGAAAAGAGAGCCATGTCAGATGCCTGTGATTCAGCTCATTATCCGCTAATGCGGCCACGCCCATGGAGCGAGCGCTATTCAGACGCAAATTCTGAGGCAATACATGTATACATCGTCTCAATCGTGTATTTATTGTCTTGAAAAGTGTTTATCTGTATGTTATAGGCATGATTAGTGATTTCTGGAAGCCTCTGTTAGTTCCTGGAAAGTCACATGGTATGCCTGTTCTTCTTTAGATTAATTTGTGGACTAAATGTGCACAGAGCGCCCTCCGGCTGCAAGTGTGAATTGAAAACACAGTATCCAGTGCTCATAGTGATGACAATAAATATTGAATAAATATTACTCCTCTGTATAGAAAATTGACATAAACATGAGAATCCATCAATATTTCTTCAAATGTGCATGCTTTTAAGCTAAAAGGCTATATGAAATGCCATAGAGGTAACATGAATGTTCAGAAGCTTTGCATCACAGAAATACATTTTATTTTAGAGTATATACAATAGAAAACCATTATTTTAAATTGTAATAATATTTCACAGTATTGCTGTTTTTTTCTGTATGTTTGATATTCACCATGATGAGCTTGAG
The DNA here is from genome assembly GCA_039654765.1 of Mylopharyngodon piceus. Taxonomy (NCBI): domain Eukaryota; kingdom Metazoa; phylum Chordata; class Actinopteri; order Cypriniformes; family Xenocyprididae; genus Mylopharyngodon; species Mylopharyngodon piceus. Next base: position 38,664 of record JBCHWC010000051.1, read on the forward strand.
ACATGTTCACAGAGGGTTTTTTCACATAGCCTACCTGTCTGAAAGAGCTCATTGTTATGCAGGTCATTATGCGAATCCTTTGTCTTCTCAGGTGTGAATCACAGCATTATTCATGATGATTCACGCCTCCACGCATACTGTGTTTCTTGACAAAAAGTGTCTTACAAAATTTAAATATCTATATTGTTTTATATGAACGAGTAGGCAGGATAATTTTTACATAATTTTAAAGCAAAAACTCTAGTCTACAACCTCCAATACCCAGAAGTCTTGTGAACACAGATTTAATATATTTTTTTGGTCTTATTTCAGTGACTTAAGTTTTTTGTTTTTTTCAATAACCACGCATAAACGTTATTCCTTATAATCTGTCACTGGTTCATTGTCTTGATTGTTCACAGGTGTTCCTTGTTTGTCATTAGTCTCTCTGTATACATAAACCCTCATGTTTCATTGTTCCCCTTCGAAAGGGAACTCAACACTGTGTTTGAATACGCTATGGGGAACGTCATCACGTGAACCGGTGTCTGAAAGCAATATCAAATCTCACCAATCCTATTGGCCGGCGACAGCGTATGACGTCATCATAGACGCGACCCGGAAGTATAAAGGAGCGCCTAAAGAAGCAGTCAGTTCTTTTCGTCTTCAGGGACTGTTCTGTCTGATCGCGATTCTATGAATCTGGTAAGAATGTTTAAACCATGTCTAACAAACGCTTCAGGAAGTGTGTGGATCCGTGTCCCAGGTTTCTGACACCTGATGACACACACAATCTGTGCGTTATCTGTCTGGGAGAGGAGCATGCACGGACAGTGCTTGAGGGCGCTGTCTGTGTAAATTGTGAACGTCTCTCTATGAAGACGCTCCGCTCGCGTCTGGCCATCTTCTCAAGGGAAGAAGAGCCGGCATCTGTGCCTGGTGGTTCTGGTCCCGCTCGTGCTGAGGCAGAGTTTGAGAGAGAGGTGTAAATCTTTTTCAACCCGCAGTGGCTGACGAGGGTGAGTTGCTATATGATGATGATGTCCTTTCGTTGACATCAGATCCGGCAGCGAGTGCTCTTCTGGCGTTAAGCCCAAGAGAGCAGGAGATGGCGGTTGATGAGGAAGTGGGCGAGCCTGCTGAATCTTTTAAGCCTCCCTGCCCTGCGTATGCGGAGCTGCTCGAGGTTATGGAGCATGCTTCTGGCAGGCTGCAGCTGCCTTGGGAGCGTGTTAAGAGAGGGGCAGCACGCGGAAGGCTCGATGAGCGGTTCCTTTCCGGCCATAACCCGACAGCCCCCGTGAGCCTTCCATTCCTTCCTGATCTACATGTTGAGATCGAGAAGGCATGGAAGAACCCATACTCGGCTCGTATTCACCGGCATCAGCGGGCTAATTTCGCTGATGTTGAGGGATTGAGCCAGCATGGGTATGTGTCGATGCCCCCTATTGATGAGACGTTTGCGAACTATCTCGTCACAGGGTGGGCCCCGACACTGAAAGCTCCGGTCCTGCCTTCCAAGCCCCTTAAGATGACTTCTCGTTTGAATAGCAGGGTATACGCAGCAGCGGGTCAGGCTGGTGCTGCTTTACACACTATGGCAGTGTTACAAGCTTACCAGGCTGACCTGCTGAAGGATCTGGATCAGGGGCAAGGTCTGTCCCCTGAGGCGGTAGAAGAGCTGTGCCGCACCACAGATTTAGCTCTCCGGGCCACTAAACAGACTGCTGCCTCGGTTGGAAGATCGATGGCAGCAATGGTGGCCACGGAGAGACATCTGTGGCTGAACATGGCTGACATTGGGGAGAAAGAAAAGGGCTTTCTCCTCGATGCACCAGTTTTGCCCTCTGAACTTTTTCAGAGGCGAAGGTGCGCTCGGCAGCGTTTAAAACCTGCATACTGCTCAGATCTGATCCTGGGCCCAGACAGACAGGAGGTCCTGGTCCGTCCCGATTCGAAGATCGGAGACAGGCCCAGAAGTCCAGTGCGGCCTCTCGGGCACCTCCTCCTCCTCGGAGCAGGTCCCAGAGAAGGCGGGACTCCAGGAAGAAGAAGCAGGATCTGAGGGAGGTGATCAATCACAGACGCCAGCAGCATGGGTGATTGATTTCCTCTCCATGAGGGTAGCTACATCTACCCTCTCCTCTCTTCTTCCACCTCCTGAGTAATGGTTGATTTTACCCAGGCGCTTCTTACATTCAGGCTGAGGGCCGGGCCCATGATGAATATTTTTCTGATGGCTCGCCTTCTGGCTTGATAGTGAAGGGGCTCTTTCAGGCTTGAAAGAACCATAGATTCCATCCTTCTATGATGATAAGTCTTCGTTCTTCGAGCCGCAGGGAGTAAGTTGGTTTATGTATTTTATATGTTGACCTTAGTTTTCCTGTATAGCTTTTTCCTGGGTGTGTAAAGTAAAAAGTAAGGGGATTTAGGGTCCTGAAGTTTCCATTAGGTTGGTTATTTTTGTGTTGGTTATATGGCCACCTTTACAGCCACAGGTAGAGTAGTTTTCTCCTCTGGTCATAGCTAGAGTTTGTATTAGAGATTGGCACTCTTTTACTTCAGATAGATCTATGTTAAGCGTCGGCCTTCGAGGCCACCTGACATTGTTTGGCTTGGGTTGAGCGTTGCTCCTCTGAGCTCTTGTTTTTAGAGTTTTCGGAGTTGCCTCCTCTCTATTGAGAGTTTTAGAGGTTGAGTTTAAGCCCAGGCAGATCTATGCTTATGTGTGGCCTTATAGGCCCACAGCTATAGCTGGCCTAGGCTAGAACTAGGGTTTAGATGATATACTGAAGCATTTCACACTATGTATTACTACCCCTTTCAGAAGAGAGTGTAGTTTCCTAGTTCTGGCCTCCTCTTATCAGAGTTGTCAGGCCAAGGCCCGTTACCCCTTTGGTGTAGATGCAAGTTTATAGCAGCTAGGTAGCAGGCTATTGCTAGTCTCCCTGGTGCCGTTGTCTCAGGTGGTAGGCCCCTTATCATTATGTGAATAAGAGAATGCTAGTGTTGCTAGGCCCCACTTTTCTAAAACCTTCATTCTTTACTTTGTAAATTAGTCTTTTCCCCTGAACCCCTTGAATTAACATTCAAGTTGAGTGAAACAGTGTTAGCTTTCATTAAGCCCCTGTTCCCTAGGGTTCAGTACAGATATCTTCTGTCTTGGTGAAAAGCGTCCGCCCTTGAATTTCAGGGCAGTATAAATGAAAGGTAAAAGCGTTCCCCTGTTTCTCAGGGTTGTTAATGCTTTAGTTCTAGATTTTGCCCTACACAATGTGAGCCCAATAACTCTATTGCTGCCACAGGTTAGCACCTGTCTCTGTAGTAGTAGGCTTTGTTCTAGCCTCCTTCAGAGCATGGTGACTAAGTTTGTACTCCCCTTGCTATAAAGGTAAAAATTGTTTTTTACTGAGTATATGGCCTGTTGGAATGCATAGGTTTAACACTGCCACAAGTTTGTTTGTGTTGTTGGAGTAGAAGGCTTTGTCTTGGGCCTCCTTCATAATACAATACCTTGTTGTTTCACAAGTTTGTTGGTAGATGTTTAATTAGAGTTTTGCTCACTTAAAACTAGCACTACCACAGGTTTATGCCTGTGTTCTTTTGAAGTAGTAGGATGGTGCTGGCCTCCTTCAGAGCATGGCAGCATTTTCCTTTGTACTCCCCTTATTGTAAGGGTAAAAAGTGTTCCTTACTGAATACATTGCCTGTTGGAATGTGTAGATTTAAGCTCAGGTTGAGTTAGGTACCTCACTTGATTGTTTGGTTCTAAGTTTACGCTCCCTTGTAGCTTAGACACTGCCACTGGCTGACGCCCGTGTTTTTCTGGAGTAGTAGGCCATGCTTGGGCCTCCTTCAGAGCACGTTGACGTAGTTTTACTCCTCTTGTTTTAAGAGTTAAGTGTTTTACTGAGTACATTGCCTGGCAGAAATTAGCTCAGATCGAGTTAACCTCACTGGATAGTTTGGTTCTCAGATTCGGAAGCTTACGAACACTGCCACCGGCTGACGCCTGTGTTTTTATGCTATAGTAGGCCCTGTTCAGGCCTCTTTCAAAGCAGAGTGGCGTAGTTTGTACTCCTCTTGCTTGGAGAGTAAAAGGTGTTTTACTGAGTACATTGCCTGTTGGAATGTGTTGAATTTGGATTTAGCTCAGGTTGAGTAGTTAACCTCACTGGAGTGTTTGGTTATCATATTTGGCTCCCTTAGAGCTTAGACACTGCCACGAGCTGACGCCACGTGTCTGTCTGGAGTCGTAGGCCCTCTTTTGGGCCTCCTTCAGAACATGATGGCGTAAGTCTGTACTCCTCTTGCTTAAAGAATAAAAGGTGTTTACTGAGTACACTGCTTGTCGGATTGTGTTGAGGTAGACTGTTATGTGGGCACTCTACAGTCTTTTTCTGCTAGTTTAACTCGTTTCAATCTGAACGAGTTCCTATGTTTGTGGGTGCTTGCTTTACCAGCAGTTAAGCTGCCTTAGGTGTGTGGCCTTCACAGGCCACCCTGTAAGCTATTCCCCCCACATCTAGGTATCTTTTAAGCAGATTAAGCATGTAGTTTCACATGTTTGGCCTTGTGCAAGGCTGCTGTGATAAATTTCTACACTATGTAGAACTACGTCATGTTGCAGGCCCCCTCTTGGGCCTCCATGATTTTATGCCTACAGTATGGTTTACCTGTTAAGTCGAGCCCAGTACTCCCTTCGCTTGAAGGTCGGTCTGCATAGTACTTAGCTCCCTAAGTCTGGTCATTGGTTGAAGGCCTCCCTGAGGCCTCCCTATTTAAGATCAGCTTGTTTGGGTCCCTCTAGAGTGCACAGCCTCCTCAGTGCAAATAATCAGACTCTGAGTAGATCCCAGGTTTGAGCAGAGTGTTACTCCCCTCATTGGTAAAGGGTAAAAAGCGCTAAGCTGAGTCCTGCTCTCCAGGATGCCCGTCTCTATGCTCTGGTCTGAGTTGGTTACTGCCCCTTTGCAGTCACTCTCACTGGATATCTTCTCTGAAGAATGTGAATTAAGACTCTGTGTTCAGACAGGTCGTTGGCCAAGACTAGGTTTCTGTGAGACCAGGTCGGCCTCCCTGGTGGCAATCAGGGTCGAGTACGTTCCCCCGACAAGTGACTGGCTAGGGTTCCTTCGTGCCCCCTAGCTACATTCCCTTAGAGCAGTGGTTTTCAAACCGGTCCTGCGAGCACCCCCAGCACTGCACATTTTGTAAGTCTCTCTTATCTGACACACCCATTTCAGGTCTTGCAGTGTCTACTAATGAGCTCATGAGTTGAATCAGGTGTGATAGATGAGGGAGACATACAAAATGTCCCTCTAGAGTGCACAGCCTCCTCAGTGCAAATGGGGGTGCTTGCAGGACCGGTTTGAAAATCACTGCCTTAGAGGTACCCTCTTTTCTCTGAAAAGAAGTTTGGTCCCAGAAGCCTTTGATCGGCCTTGGTAGGCCTTCTGTGGAAGGCCTCTTTGAGGCTTATAGCTTGGGCTGTTGGCCATAGGCTGTCAGTGACAACATTCCCTATGTGTGACCCGTAGGGGGAGTGGTTTTGGCATTTCAGTTGAAATTGCTAGTTCTGACGTTTGTCTAGCCATCTTGGCATGCACTCCCCTCAGCATGGCGGCGTGGGTATATCGTTCCCCATAGCGTATTCAAACGCAGTGTTGAGTTCCCTTTCGAAAGGGAACGTCTCAGGTTACGTATGTAACCATGGTTCCCTGAGAACAGGGAACGAGACATTGCGTTACCTGCCATGCATCGGGGCTGCCTGCTGAACAGTCCCTTCAGACGATAAGGTACTGACTGCTTCTCTAGGCGGTCCTTTATACTTCCGGGTCGCGTCTATGATGACGTCATAGGCTGTCGCCGGCCAATAGGATTGGTGAGATTTGATATTGCTTTCAGACACCGGTTCACGTGATGACATTCCCCATAGCGTATTCAAACGCAGTGTCTCGTTCCGTTCTCAGGGAACCATGGTTACATATGCAACCTGAGACATTATCTTGTCTAGCTTTGTGTCTCTGTACCACTGTGGGTGAGTTTTATGTTTCTGATTTGTGCCAAGCCAAGCCTTTGTTTTGATGTTGGATTTATGTTGGACGTTGTAAATAAAATGCACTTGGGTTCTTACCTCAACTCGCCTCAGTGGACTTACAACAAGGAAATGATCCCCCCGCATCAGCCATGGTGCCTTGATCAGTTGTGATCTGCGTCTCGAGCAGATGACGTCACTTGGAGGGAGGCATAACCAGGCCCGCTGAACACGCCCCACATCAAAACAGTGCCATGAAGTGAAATGCACAGAAAAGTGAACCTCAAAGGAAAAACGGTATCGCGAGCACACACTTGACTGAAATGCAGAATAAAAGGAGCGTTGCAAATGAATTAGTAGGTGTGACCATACAAAATATCTGTTGCAGAGATAAAATGAGATCAAAGTTCATAAGCTTCTTTTACAACTGTCATTGATTTTTTGCAACCCACTACAATGCAAATAAATCACTCACATATGCGACCAAATTTCACGAGAGGCAACGAAAAATGCATTTAATTTTTCAATGGCTAGTAAATTGTACGATTGTAGTTGCCTGTAATTGATTTAGTGGCAAAAAATAAGTTTAGCGCAGATATAATTTCATTGCCTGCTGAGCTTTACACACTGCCGTTTGACTGAGAGCACCCTCTGTCACTTTCTCTCACACACACTCTCACCGTGAGAGAAAGAGAGAGCACATGCAGAGCTTGTTGACAGAACTGTCACCGTCCTGATCGGAGCAGTGCTGTGTAAAAAGCTTAATTCAGTACTCACGTGCTGTCAGACACCGCTGGGCACGTGCTTTGGATATGCAGTTTGCGCACACAACTTCTCACACAGCGTGCGCGAGTTATCTTTCGCTTGAATGTTTAAATTGGCAGGGCTTAAAAACACGTGCAAATTATAAACTTTCATGATTAGCTCTTAAAGTGACAGCAGCCTAATATTCATGCTGCTGCCTGTTTTTAAAGTTAATCAAACAACAGACTCGCTGCAAAAATCACTGTGCTCTTGACTGAATAACTTTTGATTTCATCTATTTAATTTATAAAGTGAGGACTGTTTAAACTTAGTCTTCACTGTATAAATTAAACAGTTTAATTTATAAAGTGAAGACTGTGTAATTTATAGTGAAGACTATGCAAACATTTGATTACTTTATTCAGTTTCTGTACCTAATCTACTTAATCTGTATCTAACTAGATCTACCTAAAAACCTGAAAAGCACCATTTAATTTGCATCTTTGTTCTGTTGTTATTTTTGCTATTGATTGTAGTTTGGTTATTTGTTCTTATTTTATTACAGACTGTTTATTTGACTTTAATGGTGTTTGAAATTTATATTTTTATATGTACAATTTACATTATTTATGTAGAGTTTTTTCATTTGCATTGTTCTTGCATTCAATGTAAAAAGTCCAGCGAGTAATATAAAACATTTACAAGCCAATGGCGACTCAAGCTTCATTGTGTCCGTAGAGGGTTGTTTTGCAATTAATTGTCTTTATTTTTGCAGGTCTTTATTTTTGTTTGCAAAACAATTGCTCAATACATTTTTCTTTTTGCAAAACTTTATTTTCTTTTGCAATACTTCATTATTTTGCAAAACTATATGGCATTATATTGACTCCATACATATCCAGTTAACATATAGCAAATGTAAAAGTAAAAGTGGTGAGCATTTGGTGGTAGCCAAATGTTCACCAGTGGTAGCAGTATTAAATAATCAAGAGGTAAACATGGTTATTTTCCAGAATCTTAGTCTTGAGAAACCCAAAAAGAAGTCTGGAAAGCCCTGGGGTCATTCCCGAACACTATCACGAGTCGAATCGCTTGATTTTGTAAGTTCATCACAATTATGCTCCTTGTTTGTGGTTTAATAAACTTTTATTTTTGGCTTTTCTTAATACAGTGCGTCTCATTCACTAATAATGCATGTAAGTTTTTATACATGTGTGCCTAAAAAGTCTCACACAATTTTGTCATTCACCACAGGTGCATATGCATGTAAATGTATTCTTATCCTCATTATAATGAATTGCTGATGAGTCCATCTTATTTTAAATGAGGTAGAGTGTGTTCACAATTAGTAATTTGCATAATACACAGCCAGACCATCTCCATACTAGTGCTTAGGGGTGGGCGATATGACCAAAATCTTATATCACAATATGAGTAATTTTATATCACAATAACGATATATGTTATGATGTTGTAATTTTTTGCTTTAAATAAGGTTTTTCATACCATTGCAATTTCATAATTCTTATCACCATTTTCAATATCATTAAAAAAATACTAATACTAATAATACTAGCCTAAAAAACTCAAGCAGAAAGAGCAAATAAAACAAACTACAATAGAACAAAGACACAGACGAAATAGACCTACCTGAAAACTTCAAGCACTAGTATACTACATAAAATATATAATCAAAATAATAAAAAACAATGCATAGTCTTTACTGTGTAAATTTAAATATACATTTATTCTTATTAAAGTTACAAAAGTAAGCAGTGAGAGATTTTCTCTTTTTTGTTGTTTGATTAGGATTAATAATGATAGCAGGTAAAATTTGAATGCTGTCCCTTTAAGACTGACTGCACCGATCCATTATACTAAAGCCTTGACTTTCTCAACTGTACCTTCACTTAAGACATAAATTGCTCTGTTTACTTGCAAATACATGGTCACTTTGACACACAGGTATTTATATTTAACCATTCAAGCCCAATTAGACGGCAACAAGCACTCAGTCCTCACGCGCTCTCAGACAGCACTAAGAAATAATCTCTCAGAGGGCATGTGCATATATGCTGAAATGGGTTGTCTTTCGCTGCTTATTGCGCTTTAATGGTTTAAAACCACTTGTTTTAAACCACAATGCTTAAAAACGCATGAAAATGATAAGCTTTTGTGACCGTGCAGCTTTCGTGATCACTCGGAAGTGTCAATAGTGCAGTATATTTACATACTGCGATATATACGATATAGCAAAGTCTCTATCGATAGACATTTTATTCCGTGGTAACGATATATATTGTCATATCGCCCAGGCCTACTAGTGCTGAATGCTATACCGGTGTTATGGTAATATCGCAGTAGCCAAGGGTCAAAACCCTGAAAGTGCAAGAGAATGTTACAGTAACAGTAGTATTGCAGTTACATTACGGTTGTATGTGTGGAATGTAGTAAATATTCCCAGGTAGCATACTCTGACTGTAAGCAGCTGTGTCTCTGCATGAGGCAAGTTTTAAGGCCACCAGTATTTGTATTTTAACTGGGCAGCATCTATCTACCTTAAGGAACAACAACTGAAATCTTCATAACTGTATGTGAAAAATGTTTTTTTTTTTTTTTTGTGTGTGTGTGTGTTTTTCCCCCTCAAGTCAAGTCATCTTCATTTATATAGCGCTTTTTACAATACAGATTGTTTCAAAGCAGCTTTACAGTGATAATAGGAAAATTAGCAGCTCTAGGAAAAAGTTATCAAGCTAAAGTAAGTATTTGATTGAATAACTTCCGTTGTAAAAATCGTTAATTATTAATTATTAACTTAACTGAAAACAGAAGACTTTTAATGCGTTCTTGCCATTCATTTACTTGTTTAGTCTATAGGTATGCACGTTTGAACGCTTAGTCTTTTTTACAAAGTGACATTGCCAAATTACTTGTCTGGCCCGCATAATACAGAATTATTAGTCGCTTCAGCGGATCCATGCGAACTGGAATCATTTTGATAACGTTTTTATCTATACATAGGGAAAGGAAAGGGAAGGAGGCCTTTGCAGGGGATAGTTTATTTGACACTTCAGGACTGTGTTGTTGTCGTGACTAGGTGCAGGTCCTTCATCTCATCTGGATATGTCCTGGATCTGGCAAACTACGGTAAACTTCAGAATAAACAGAGAGAGACTAATATTAGCGTAGACACCATTCTTCTTATGATGTAGCGAGTACATCAGGTGTTATGGGAAGTGTTCCCAGTTCCGGCTGACCTAATTTATGCAGCCTAACAATTTACATAATTTGAATTATAGTAGATAGTGTTATGTGTATGCCAGGTTAAAGAGATCTGTTTTTAGTCTAGATTTAAACTGTCAAGTGTGTCTGCTTCCCGAACAATGCTAGGGAGACTGTTCCTTTTTAGCACCTAAACTTTGGAAAAGGATCTACCACCTGCGGTTGATTTTGATATACTAGGTATTATCAACTGGTCAGAATTTTGAGATTGCAATAGACGTGAAGGACTATAATGTGTTAAGAGCTCACACAAGTACTGGGGAGCTAAACCATTTATTGCTTTGTAAGTAATTGACAAGATTTTAAAATTTATACAATGTTTAATAGGAAGCCAATGCAGTGTTGACAGTACCAGGCTAATATGGTCATACTTCCTGGTTTTAGTAAAAACTCTAGCTGCTGCATTTTGGACCAGCTGGAATTTGTTTATTAGGCGTGCAGGGCAACCACCCAGTAAAGCATTACAGTAATCTAGCCTTGAGGTCATGAATGCATGAACTAACTGTTCCGCATTTGTCATTGAGAGCATATGTCGTAATTTAGGTATATTTTTAAGATGAAAGAATACGGTTTTACAGATGCTAGAATCGTGGCTTTCAGATGAAAGATTGGTATCAAAGAGCACACCCAGGTTCCTAACTGATGACAACGACTTGACAGAACATCCATCAAGTATTCAACAGTATTCTAGGTTATTACGTGCAGAGGTTTTTTGGTCCAATAATTAGAATCTCTTTTTTTTTTTTTTTTTTTTTTCAGAACTAAGTAGTAGGAAATTGCTAGTCATCCAATTTTTTATATCAGCTATGCATTCCGTTAATTTTGTGAATTCGTAAGATTCATCAGGGTGCAACGAAATATAGAGCTGAGTATCATCAGCATAACAGTGAAAACTAACACCATGCTTCCTAATGATATCTCCCAAGGTGAACAGCAACGATCCTAGTACTGAGCGGTACTTCATACTGAACTTGTGATCGATATGACATCTCTTCGTTTATTGCTACAAACTGATAACAGTCAGATAAGTATGATTTGAACCATGCCAATGCAATTCCACTAATGCCAACGCAATTTTCGAGTTTATTCAAAAGAATGTTGTGGTCGATAGTGCCAAATGCAGCACTAAGATCCAGTAACGCTAATAGAGAAATACAGCCACGATCAGATGATAAGAGCAAATCATTTGTAACTCTGAGAGCCGTCTCAGTACTATGGTACGGTCTAAATCCTGACTGGAAATCCTCACAGATACCATTTCTTTCTAAAAAAAGGAGCATAGTTGTGAGGATACTGCCTTTTCTAGTATTTTTGACAGAAACGGTAGATTTGAGATTGTCCTGTAATTGACTGACTAATTCTGTAGGATCAAATTGTGTTTTGTTTTTTGTTTTTTTTAAACAAGAGGTTTAATAGCCAGCTTAAAAGTTTTCGGTACGTATCCTAATGACAAAGATCAATTAATGATATTAAGAAGGGGATCTATGACTCCTGGAAGCATCTCTTTCAGTAGCTTAGTCGGTATAGGGTCTAACATAGATGATGTTGTTGATTTAGATGATTTAATGAGTTTAGACTATTCTTCCTTTCCTATAGCAATGAATGAATGGAATTTTTCCTCAGGGACACTACAATGCACTGTCTGATGTGATACTGTAGTAGATAATTGCATAGTTATAATTTTCTCTCTAATATTATCAATCTTGTAAGTAAAGAAGTTCATAAAGTCATTACTGCTGTGCTGTTTGGAGACATCTTGGGTTGAAGCTTTATTTCTTGTTAATTTAGCCACTGTATCAAATAAATACCTAGGGTTGTGTTTGTTCTAAAAGGGTTGAAAAATAATCAGATCTAGCAGTTTTTAAGGCCTTTCTGTACGCAATCATGCTCTCTCTCCACGAAATGCGAAAAACCTCTAGTTTTGTTTTCTTCCAGCTGCGCTCCATTTTTCTGGCTGCTCTTTTAAGGGTCTGAGTGTGCTCATTGCGTTGGACTATTTTCTTTAATCTTTTTTTAAACGCAAAGGAGCAACTGTGTCTAAAGTGCTGGAAAAGAGAGAGTCAATCATTTCTGTTGCAACATCGAGTTCTTCTAAGCTATCTGGTATGCTGAGGAGATTAAACTGATCAAAAAGATTATTTATAAAGCAATCTTGTGGTAGAAGTGATGGTTCTACCATTTTTGTAACAGGGAGGTCGTTTTGCAGCCTTGGCTAAATGTAGTATACATGAGACTAGATAATGGTCTGAGATGTCATCGCTCTACTGCAGAATTTCAGCGGCATCAATATCAATTCAATGTGAAAATATTAGATTTAAAGTATGATTTCGACAATGAGTGTGTCCTGACACGTGTTGTCTAACTCCAATAGAGTTTAAAATATCTGTAAATGCCAATCCCAATGTGTCTTTTTCATTATCTACATGGATATTAAAATCACCAACAATAAGGACTTTATCCGAAGGTTTTTCTCCAAAATAATTAAAAAATAGAATACTGCATTTTACGGTAACGTAACATACATTGTTAATTAAAACATTCAGAGAGGATTAAAACCAAATATGACATAGTGGAAATACATTAACTCAGAGATTACATCCTTACATTTGAATATAAACATTTAGAGTTTAACTAACACAATTAAAAGTCGTAACTTATGCTAATGTAATAGGGAGAGATAGATACACAGGGATACATGGAGTACATTTTGAGTTGAATTTAAAGAAAGTCTCTATGTTGTGTGTGTGTGTGTGTGTGTTTGTTTGTGTGTGTGTGTGTGTGTGTGTGTGTGTGTGTGTGTGTGTATTGGTGGTCGTCTGGCCACCAAAGAATTCGGGCCTGGTTTGGGAAATTTGATCTGAGTTGATTAAGATCTTTATGAAGAGTTTTGTGGCAGGCTGTTTAGCATCAACACCGGCAACAAAAGTGTCAAGTGTCCTGTAAAAGTCAGCCAGGCCAGAGCCTGATTAACATAGAAAGTTCAAGAGGGTAAAAGCTTTGTTAAATTTAAAGTTGGTTTGAGGATCCTTATCCTGTCCAGATGCTACAATTTTCATCCTTAAAGGGTTAGTTCACCCCAAATGGAAATTCTGTCATTAATTACTCACCCTCATTGAGAGTTTTTTGTATTTACTAATTTGGGGAACAGACACAGTCTCTATGTGATGATATCTAAGTGAAAGAGTCGGAGGGAAGGCTTTATCTAACTTCTGTGATGTGAGACAGCTAGCAGACGGTCAGTTTAGCCAGTTCTGCTTCCTGACCTGGGCCCCAGTTAGCCAAGGTTCATCTCTAAGTCTATGTGCCATATTACTAGAGAAAAGAGCAGCACCACCCCAGGAGGGATGAATACCATTTCTTTTCAACAGGTCAGGTCTGCCCCAAAAACTTTTCCAATTGTCTACGAACCTTATATTATTCTGCAGACACCACTTAGACAGCCATCCATTGAGTGATGATAGTCTGCTAAGTATCTCATCACTCCGACGAACAGGAAGTGGGCCAGAGCAAATTACAGTGTCTGACGTCGTACTTGCGAGTTCACACACCTCTTTAATGTTAATTTTAGTGATCTCTAACTGGCGAAGTCGAACATCATTAGTGCCGACGTGAATAATAATCTTAGAGAATTTACCATTAGCATTAGCCAGCACTTTGAAATTTGCTTTGATGTCAGGCTCCCACTCTGGCTCCCGGCAAACATGTGACTTTGGTGGCCGGTGTCTCTATTTTCGCGTTCTGTGTAACAGAATCACCAATAACTAGGGCACTTTCAACAGGATTCTCAGTGGGTGTGTCACTGAGTGGGGAAAACCTGTTTGATGTTCTAATCAGAACAGAAGAGCGGTGTTTTGTCCCGCAACTATGCCGTCTCACAGTCACCCAGTTGCCCTGCTGGACAGGCTTTACAGCCGGAACCAAACAATGTACAGAATTCACTAAGCTAGTCGCATCCAAAGCAGTATCTAAAGCCCTTGCATTCTTACTATCCTCAATTAAAGTTTGGATGCGTGTCTCTAATTCTGAAATCTTCTCCGTCAGCCTGACTATCTCCCTGCATTTATCACGTGTAAATCTCGCCGCTGACAGAGAATGCTGTAATATACATGTGACAGGCAGTGTCACATGACAATAACAGGTGAAGATGACATGACTTACCGTGTTTGTTGACTGATCCAACTTACCACTAAGATTATTATTCACATCGGCACTATGCCAGTCGGAGATCACTAAAATTAACATTAAAGAGGTGTGTGAACTTGCAAGTACGACGGAGTGATGAGATACTTAGCAGACTATCATCACTCAATGGCTGGCTGTCGAAGTGGTGTCCGCAGATTAATATAGGGTTCATAGATGATTGGAAAAGTTTTTGGGGCAGACCTGACCTGTTGAAAAGAGATGGTATTTATCCCTCCTGGGATGGTGCCGCTCTTCTCTCTAGTAATATGGCACATAGTCTTCGAGTTAAAACATGACAAACTGGGCCCTAGGTCAGGAAGCAGACAGACTGGCTAAACCGACGGTCTGCTAGCTGTCTCACGTCACAGAAGTTATATAAATCCCAACACACAGAAACTCTTTCACCTATCATCACATAGAGACTGTGTCTGTACCCCGAATTAGTAAATACAAAAAACTCCCAAACTGATTTAAGGGTAAAAATTTAATTGATGTTCAAAAATTTAATTGATGTTTAATTGATGTTAAAAATGTAATTGATGTTCAACAAATAACAAACAGATGTACTGACAAAAAATGATAAAGCTTGGGTTGCTGAATATTAGATCTCTTTCTTCAAAAGCACTTATTGTAAATTATAGTATCACAGACAATAATCTAGATGTGTTGTGTTTGACAGAAACCTGGGCTGCGTTCAGCCCCAACAAAACTTTGCAAAACGTTTTTTAAACGGAAACGGTGGTGCGTTGAACACCCTGTTCAGATGACGCAAGAGTTGCAACTATGGCAGCTGAGAAGGCACCCCGTTTAATTTTTTTTTTTTTTTATCTCGTGGTAATCAATTCTAATTTAAATTATTTTATTTCTAGTTCTTACTTTTTTAATACCTTGTATTTTCTTTCTCATTTTTATGTAAAACACTTAATTGCCATTGTGTATGAAATTTGGTATATAAATAAACTTGCCTTGCAATGAAGCTAAAAATATAAACAACTACATCATGTTGATATGCTATATTTTTAATATAAAACTCTTATGACAAACATATCTTCTAATATCTTCAATTCTTCCATATACCGAGCTGCAGCAGACACATTTCTGAACGACTTTACTTGGACCCATTGTGCAAACTGTCTCTTTAATACCGCATGGTTTATATACAGGTTGCTGCTGATAGGGCTGACATTTTTGACACACCCACCAAACAAGAGAAAACCCCGTTGCACACCGTTTCCAGGAAACATGTCGTTCAACCCGGAAACCGTAGCAAAACATTGCGCACCGGTTTGAGCTTGAACGTGCCCTTGGTCTTTCAAACATAATTCCTTCGAAGTGATGGTGCTTTATGTAATGTAAGCAACAAATCCCATTTGACATTTGTGCTGGCTACTGTATACAGTCCATCAGGGCACCATACAGACTTTATCAAAGAATTTGCTGATTTTCTATCGGAGTTAGTACTGGCTGCGGATAAACTCCTTATTGTTGATGATTTTAATATCCATGTAGATAATGTAAAAGATGAATGGGGATTGGCATTTACAGACATTCTAAAGTCTATACAACACGTGTCAGGACCCACTCATTGTCGTAATCATACTTTAGATCTAATATTGTCGCATGGAATTGATATTAATGCCATTGAAATTCTGCAGCAGAGCGATGACATCTCAGATCATTTTCTAGTCTCATGTATACTACATTTAGCCAAGGCTGCAACACCACCTCCCTGCCACAAATATGGTAGAACTATCACTTCTACCACTAAAGATTGCTTTATAAATAATGATCAGTTTCATCTCCTTAGCATACCAGATAGCTTAGATAAACTCGATGTTGCAACAGAAACCATTGACTCTCTCTTTTCCAGCACACTAGACTCAGTTGCTCCTTTGTGCTTAAAGAAGATTAAGGAAATTAGTCCAACACCATGGTACAACGAGCACACTCAGACCCTTAACCCCCAGGGGTCTGAGCGATTCTGGGGCCCTTGAGATGTTTTGACATGCCCTGACATTTGTGCTTATTTCAGCTACTTATAACATACTATTGGCCAACAAGTACTTTTGCTGTATTCAGCACAAACTCTGCTACAATAATATGTGAGAAAAATAGACGTACATGTTTGCATTTTTGAGGAAATAACGTTTATGTGTGGTTATTGAAAAAACTAAAAACTTAAGTCACTGAAATACAGCCACAAAACCAATAATAAATACGTGTTCACAAGACTTCTGGGTATTGGAGGTTGCAGGCTAGAGTTTTTGCTTCAAAATGATGTAAAAATTATCCTGCCTACTCGTTCATATAAAACAATATAATGATTTAAATTTTGTAAGACACTTTTTGTCAAGAAAGACAGTATGTGTGGAGGCATGAATCTTTATGAATAATGCTGTGATTCACACCTGAGAAGACAAAGACCCGCATAATGACCTGCATAATGAGCTCTTTCAGGTAGGAAGGCTATGTGAGGGAAAATTCATCAAAGTACAAAGTAGTTTTTTTTTTCCTGGTAGTTTATTCAGAATATAGTTAACAATATAAATGAAACACATTTAGAATAAATGAGGGCACATTTTGAGTATACAGTTTTACCTGGAAATAAATCCTGTTCAAAGATATAAGTGAACATCACTTACCTGGCATTCCAAGGTGTTTGGTGTTTCTTTGCAGTGGAGGAAAAAAAAAAAATCCTGCTTCCAGTCATGACAGTGATTATACCATTATAACTGTTTCCAACACTGGTAATAACTGAGTATCAAATCAGCATATTAGAATGATTTCTGAAGGATCATGTGACACTGAAGACTGCAGTAATCATACGGACAATCATGCGGACAATAGCTCTTTGTGCAAAATGAAAGAGGATTGGTGGAAGCAATGTCCAAGAAGTGCAGAAAAATCTTTCTGTACTACTTCATGGTTTTGTGCTGTGTTGTGTAGTACTGTATTAGCTGATCAGACAGGTCAACGCCCCCCATGTGTTTGTTGTATCTTTTGGGATCTCTTTGGAACAGGTGTTTGGAAATTTTCATTGTCACATCTGTGTAAAAAAAAAAGCAAAAAAAAAAAAAAAAAAAGCATGAGCACACTATCACTATGGCCATGCATAACAAAGACAGCAGTTATTATTATGTCATACAAGAACATATACTTTTGTATTATGACGATGTAGCCCACATGTATGATAAACTAACCAAAACTGGGTGAAATATATTATGAATATGTTTAGAGAGTATCACATTACAAGCATTTACACTTGAGCATATATACACAAACATTTGTATGTGACATTGTAAGGCAATTTTGTCAAAAGCTAGCCAAAACTAGCTAAAATATAGTCTGAAAACTCATATGAGTTTTAGATGATCACCATGCACAACAAAGACAACAGTTTCTGTAATGCCATACATGTTCATATACGTTTTGAATTAAGATGATGTTTACAGTTACATCTGTAAAATATTACTGTGCACTTACTCATGTTGATAACACAATCAAAGAAATTATAATATTATCATTATCAATCAATAATGGCCATGCATAACAAAGACAGCAGTTTTCGTACAAGAACATATACTTTTGTATTATGACGATGTAAACACTATTACATCTGTAAAATATTATGTCTGTGCACTTACTCAGTATGATTCTCGATCGCACAGAACTGAACGACACCTGTGTGCCCCTGTGCACGGTGCTGGTGAAGGCGAGCATGATGCAGACACATTCCTAAACAAATAAAACACTGTTAGCATACATTGTCCAAAGTAAACGGATGGGCAATTAGTGGGTATGGGCGCACAATGTATGTATATATCTGCTGACGATGGGCCATAGGAAGGACAAATATCTATTGATTGGCCGTAGACCGTGAGTACCTGTTGATGGGCCATATAGACCGCACGTATTTAGTGCATTTCAAACATTTACATCTGTATTCACTATAGGCACAATATACAAGATTTATATTATCAGAAAAAGAATTATATAACACTAAACAACTTACCCCGTACTTTTATCCTCCTCAGGGTCAATTCGCTGTTTGAAATACAACCGTTCGTCATCTCAATCATTCTTCGAAGAAAAGGTGAATTCTTCCTCGCTGTCCAGAATCATCTGAAGGGCCTCTTTGCCGGAGTATCTTTACATCCTCAAAACGTGACGAACGTTCAGTGAATCTGCTGTTTTTTGTGGCATTGACCGAGGGGCGTGTGCGATGCAGACAGTTCACCTAAACTATTTACCATGTGAACGGCGCGGGGGGTGTGGCGGTTTCAGCTCATTACAGATAATGAAGTGAGAAGGAAAAGAAGGAACCTCTCCTTGGTTTCAAACGAATTATATAAACTGAAAATATTTGTTTTTTATTTGACCTACTTCATTTAAAAGTAGACGTTCTAAGCATTATGTAGACATGTCTCTCATGTCAATATGGCACGTATTTGCTGAGTTTCAGTTCATTTTAAAACGCATTTCAGATTTGACTTCACTGAGAGGGAGACATCAGATCGCACATCATGTTCGTTTACTTTATTTTGCGAAAAGCACAACATTTTGTTTTTTTGTGAGTGTACACAAAAAAGAGTACACGCTTAACACTTTAGAATGATGTATAACACTGGTATGTGTGATCAAAGAGTATTTTGAGTCTTTCACACTGATAAGAAAAAAAGCGAGGTGGTATCGCCGACGCGACCGCCGACCCGAAGGAGTTAAGAGAGCAGCCAGAAAAAAGGAGCGCAGCTGGAAGAAAACAAAACTAGAAGTTTTTCGAATTTCGTGAAAAAAAAACAAACAAACACATTTTTACGTACAGAAAGGCCTTAAAAACTGCTAGATCTACTTCTTTTTCAAATCCTTTAGAAGAAAACAAACACAACCCTAGGTATTTATTTGGTACAGTGGCTAAATTAACAAGAAATAATGCTTCAACTTCTGATGTTTCCAAACAGCACAGCAGTAATGACTTTATGAACTTCTTTACTTGCAAGATTGATGATATTAGAGAGAAAAGAGAGAAAATTATAACCATGCAACCGTCTACTGCAATATCACGTCAGACAGTGCATTGTAGTATCCCTGAGGAAAAATTCCATTCATTTGCTGCTATAGGAGAGGAAGAATTGTCTAAACTTATTAAATCCTCAATCAACATGTATGTTAGACCCTATACAGACTAAGCTATTGAAAGAGATGCTTCCAGGGGTCATGGATCCTCTTCTTAATATCGTTAATTCATCTTTATCACTAGGACACGTACAGAAAACTTTTAAGCTGGCTATTATTAAATCTCTTATTAAAAAAAACACAACTTGATCCTAGAGAATTAGTCAATTACAGGCCGATCTCAAATCTACCTTTTCTGTCAAGAATACTAGAAAAGGCAGTATCATCACAACTATGTTCCTTTTTTAGAAAGAAATGGTATCTGTGAGGATTTCCAGTCAGGATTTAGACCGTACCATAGTACTGAGACTGCTCTCATTAGAGTTACAAATGATTTGCTCATCATCAGATCGTGGTTGTGTCTCTGTTAGTGTTACTGGATCTTAGTGCTGCATTCGACACTATCGATCACAACATTCTTTTAAATAGACTCGAAAATTACGTTGGCATTAGTGGAATGGCATTGCCATGGTTTAAATCCTACTTATCTGACCGTTATCAGTTTGTAGTAGTAAACAAAGAGACGTTATATCGATCACAAGTTCAATATGGAGTACCGCATGACTCTGCTTTTCACTCTGTACATGCTACCCTTGGGAGATATCATTAGGAAGCATGGCGTTAGTTTTCACTGTTACGCTGATGATGCTCAGCTCTATATTTCTTCGCACCCTGACGAAACTTACCAATTCATAAAATTACCGGAATGCATAGCTGATATAAAAAATTGGATGACCAGTAATTTCCTACTACTAAATTCAGAAAAAAACAGAGATTCTAATTATTGGACCAAAAACTTCTGCATGTAATAACCTAGAATACTGTCTAACACTTGACAAGAACCTGGGTGTGCTCTTTGATACCAATCTTTCATTTGAAAGCCACATTTCTAGCATTTGTAAAACCACATTCTTCCATCTTAAAAATATATCTAAACTACGACATATGCTCTCAATGACATTGCACCAAAGCCCTGCTCGCTTGATAAACAAACTACTGCTGGTCCAAAATGCAGTAGCTAGAGTTCTTACTAGAATCAGGAAGTATGACCATATTAGCCCGGTTCTGTCAACACTGCATTGGCTCCCTATTAAACATCGTATAGATTTTAAAATCTTGCACTAAATGGTTTAGCACTAAATGGTTTAGGTCCCCAGTACCTGACAAGCTCTTAACACATTAAAGTCCTTCACTTCTATTGCAAACTCAAAATTCTGGCCAATTGAGAATACCTAGAACAGGGGTGTCCAAACTTTTTTATAAGGGGGCCAGATTCGATGTTGTGGACACATCTGGGGGGCTGGTTCCTTTTCTAAAATATATATATATATATATATATATATATATATATATATATAATGTATACACACACACATACAGACATATTTATATTACATGTTGTTTCTTGAAAACATGACAGATTTGACAAAAGCTTGAGCTGACAGTAGAGTAGCTTGAGATAGGACAGAGATGTAAATTTAATACACAAACAATATCTGTAAAACTTTTAACAACCTCGTTTTTAAAGGGTGAAATTTAAATATTATTACTGAGTTAGAACTCTATTCTTATTTAAATTAAAAAGTACTCCAATTAGATCACCGCAGGTAAAACCACACATGGCACCTCACTACATGGTAAAAAGTAAAAATAGTGTTTCTATATCTAGAATGGTTTTATGGTATTTAGTCTATAAACACATTTAATATAAATACGATTGCACAAAACTGCAAGTTTATGACAAAACATAGTCTGTAATTTGGCCTTTATTACTCATTTAATACATGTCTCCATTAAAAATTAAATAAAATGAGATATTAACCTACATTTCTGACAAAATACCATTGTTATAGTTACTGTTACCACAGTAAATCCATGATGAATGTTGTTGAATTGTTGGTTGAACAGTATTCTAACTGGATCGGTTCAATGGTTCTCCTGATTTGCACGTTAGTGTTGTTGATTAAGTCAGCACTGTTTCAACTGGCTTTAAACTGAATTAAATCACAGAGAGATTTGCAGCTTGTACCCGAGACCTCTAAGCCGAACTCAAACACTTCTCAATGGCTGTTTAGTGGTCGTGTGATCGAGACAAGTAAACACATTTGTGAGCTCGTGAGTCGCGCGCAAAAGTAGCGCTGTTTCGTTTTGCGTTGTTTCCCTGGCCTAAAATCTAGTACTGCCACCTTGTGTTGACATTGTGAAACTGCACTATTTGTAAATTATGCATGGCGGGCCACATATATAATATATTTTAATAGACAAGCTGTGGGCCGTTTGAAATTCATCCCCGGGCCGCATTTGGCCCGCGGGCCATAGTTTGGACACTGACACACTCTGTCAGTTTAAATCTAGACTAAAATGCATCTCTTTAACCTGGCATACACATAACACATTATCAAATTTTTTTTTTTTTTTCAAATCTGTTAAAGGATTGTTAGGCTGCATAAATTATGTCAGCCGGAACCGGGAACACTTCCTATAACACCAGATGTACTCATTACATCAGAAGAAGAATGGCATCTATGCTAATATTAGTCTCTCTGTTTATCCCGAGGTTTACCATAGTCAGCCGAATCCGGGCCGTGTCCAGGTCAGATTGAGGACCTGCACCTAGACACGACGACAACGCAGCCCTGAGTGTCAGCAGAGATTGTGTCAACTTGATCATCCCCTGTGAAGGCCTCACTGATATGACAGCCAGTGGCACAGATTCCCAACAAACTGTCCCATAACGGCGTGATGAATACGATCTTCAACTAGATGAAAGTGGATTAAATATTTTGACTGTTGTGCAGTCCCAATCGGAATTATGACCTGTAAAGCTGCCTGAATCATAATCATGCATTGTTCGCTGTTGGCCAGAGGATAAATGGCCCCCTGACTGAGCCTGGTTTCTCCCAAGGTTTTTTTTTTTTTTTTTTTTTTTTTTCTTTTTTCTCCATTTTATCACCTGTTTGTCACCTGTTGGAGTTTGGGTTCCTTGCTGCTGTCGCCTTTGGCTTGCTTAGTTGGGGACACTTGATATTCAACAATGTTTTTGATCTGCCTGCATTGACACCATTATATGTGAACTGAACTGAGCTGGACGATGACATCACTGTTTTCTCCAAGTGCTGATATATAGATAAATTAACTAAATTAATAATTATTAATTTTTACAATGGAATGAATCATTACTGAATTTATTTAATCTGGACAATGACACTAAGAGCTGCTGTGTAGCCAAAATTATTTACCAGTTATCACTGTAAAGCTGCTTTGACACAATTCGCAATGTAAAAAGTGCTATATAAATAAAGGTGACTTGACTTGACCACAGTCATCTGATGGACTCGTAAAGGTGCGCGAGAAAATAAAAGACGGCAAGCACGTATGGCAGGTTAACAGGCTAGCAAAATGCTAACGCTTTGTGCTAGCAATAACGGTTTAGATTAAAGCTAGCGATGTCAGATTAATATGGTAGGCAAAACTAGACAATATCTGATATATGGTGATGAGTAAGTTATATTTAACAATATAAACAACAAGGAATGATAGTAAATAGAGATTCAAAACAAAAAACTATACGGAGCTTGCAGACGCAAACCACTCAGCAGCAAGGCAGACAGTGGCCTTTATTTCTGTGTGAAAACAATTTTATGAACAAATACATACGCATGCATGGTTAGTAAATAAAACGCTCAGTCAGGCTTTATGTCTTGGCCTCTGTGTGCTCTGAACTACTGCTTCAGTTTCCTGTTAACAGCTTCAGTTTCCTGATAATAATTCTATAGCCATCTCTGATTTTGGAGCAGTTTTCTTCAAGCCATTTGGGCACATCAGCTGGTTTGGCTGCTTCCCTTCAGTCCATCCCAGATTACGTTTACACCCAGCTGTCCACACCTGAGGTCTCCTCACTGGAAGGAAAGAAACTACAAATGGACATCTGTGCCTTGTGTGAAAGAGGTACATTTTTTCATTCCTTCTTTCACTACAATGCTGCTGCAAAATAGTGTAGAGCAATTTTGTATGCATCCAAGAAGAGATATACATAACTATTCGTACTTGTACTGATGAGGATGGGGGTGAAATATTGACAAAATAAATGTAATTGCGACTTCTCACAATTCTGACTTTTTTTCTTGCAATTGTGAATTTACATCTTGCAATTCTGACTGTTTTTCTCAAAAGCACTTAAAACGTACTTGAGTAAAAAGTAATAACTATTTCAAAAGGGTTGTACAGTACTTTTAAAGTGCAATTTATAAAAAAAAAATCTGTTTAATTACAGTAATGTACTTTTACAGGATTTTCATGCCAAACATTTTTTACACATCAGGTTCCAAAATTAACATGGTCACTTGAGTCTTGTGACATTGTTGGCACCATCTTTCTGTAAAAGTGTTTGCAAAGCTTGTCCAGCTCTGACAGTTTACAAAAGAATCCACAGTCAAATGTAGCAAACAATCATTATGCCAATACTGGCATGATCAGGCAGTTCAGTGAAAATAAACAGCTGCTTCCCAAAGATTAGAATCCTTCTGAAGGTTTACAGGGACAATGTTCTTCCACAACTAAGAATGGAACAGCATTTGGAAAACTTTGCCAGCATGTAAATCTATTTTAATTCCAAGTGATTCTATTTTAGTAACTCTCACCTGTGGGCCAGAGATGCGATACTGAAGAAGTAGGCATTGATCTGTGTACTGTCAGGAAGTACAAAAGAAGTCACTTGGCAGCTTGATTTTACTACGAACTGTTTTTAGACTAACAAGGAAGTTCTGAAACTTTTATCCACATTATTTTGCTACAGGTTAAGCTGTTTCCTGAATAGCTAGAAGAATAACCAAGTGCAATAAATGGTATAACTATTTGCACTTCAAATCACTGTTTATGATTGCGATAATAAATTTAAAATACAGCTGCTATCTGCAATCATGGGGTCCAAGCCCCAATGACCCGTGTAGATGATTAGTGATCCAACTGAAATGTGTTTTTTTACAGTCCATCTTGAATCTTCACTGATAGTTATGGTTTGATGAAACATATTTTAAAAGGTGAAAAGGTAGTCATGATTATTAAAAAGCTTTCTAATTTATGTTGATGCAGGATGTTTTCTCTTTTCATCAGTCTTTTTAATTTATGTGGCTGTTTTAGATCACATTTTACTTTCACTATAGCGCTTTAAAGTGGTAAATTCTCAATAGAATTCAAATAGATTGCACATTTTATCATCAGCATCACGATAGGAACGGCTCACATGAATCTTATCGCACTTTTGGAGCGCACTGGTGAACAAACGCCTACGCGCACCACTCATGCAAAATTAAACAATTGAGCTGATAATTCGTCCATTCAGTTTGTACGGGAACTTAGTGCATATAAAAGCTCAGAACTCGCAATGTACAGTACCGATCAATGATTTGGAAACATTACTATTTTTAATGTTTTTGAAAGAAGTCTTTTATGCTCATCAAGCCTGCATTTATTTGACCAAAAGGTAACACTTTTACAGTAAGGTTCATTAGTTAACATTAGTAAACTACATTAGATAACATGAACTAATAATGAACTGCACTTCTACAGCATTTATTAAACTTTGTTAAAGGGGTGATGAACTGAGAAATCAAATTTTCCTTGAGCTTTTGACATATAAGAGGTCATCATACTATAAGAATATCCTGTAAGTTTCAGAACTGAAAACTTCCTTGTTAGTCCAATAAAAGCTTTTATTGACACCAGACCCAGCAAACGACAGGTTTTTCAAAGTGGGGATCTATGACGTCAAAGGGCAGCAAGCACCACCTCTGCAGAAGAAGATCAACGCCTACTTCATCACTGACTGTTTAGCCCCGCCCACCGATTCACGCCTGACATGCAATAGAATAGGTAGCCTAAGTAACGTAGGCCTACGTGGTGCTTAAAGGGTTAGTTCACCCAAAAATTAAAATAATGTAATTTATTACTCACCCTCATGCCGTTCCACACCTGTAAGACCTTCGTTAATCTTCGGAACGCAAATTAAGATATTTTTGTTGAAATCCGATGGCTCAGTGAGGCCTGCATAGCCAGCAATGACATTTCCTCTCTCAAGATCCATTAATGTACTAAAAACATATTTAAATCAGTTCATGTGAGTACAGTGGTTCAATATTAATATTATAAAGCGACGAGAATGTTTTTGGTGCGCCAAAAAAAACAAAATAACGACCTATATAGTGATGGCTGATTTCAAAACACTGCTTCATGAAGCTTCGGAGCGTTATGAATCAGCGTGTCGAATCAGCGGTTCGGAGCACCAAAGTCACATGATTTCAGTAGTTTGGCGGTTTGACACGCGATCCGAATCATGATTCGACACGCTGATTCATAACGCTCCGAAGCTTCATGAAGCAGTGTTTTGAAATCGGCCATCACTATATAAGTTATTTTGTTTTTTTTGGTGCACCAAAAATATTCTCGTCGCTTTATAATATTAATATTGAACCACTGTACTCACATGAACTGATTTAAATATATTTTTAGTACATTAATGGATCTTGAGAGAGGAAATGTCATTGCTGGCTATGCAGGCCTCACTGAGCCATCGGATTTCAACAAAAATATCTTAATTTGCGTTCCGAAGATTAACGAAGGTCTTACAGGTGTGGAACGGCATGAGGGTGAGTAATAAATGACATTATTTTCATTTTTGGGTGAACTAACCCTTTAACCAGATCGAGCTACCAAGCAATAAACATGCCGTTGAGGATTACAAAATATTGTGCAGTGCCTGGACTCGACAGTAATGCAACAACATGTAAGTAACTGTGTTAATTCTAATGCCTGAACTGATATGTAATGATTCATGTATAGTCAGATGTTCTTTGTCTATGTGTCAGTAAATCAAACCAGTGACTAAACGTCAACTTGCGTTGTTTCTCTTAGTAGGATGAAAATAATCTGTTATTTAACGGTGATTAAATTATATAAAGAAAGCGATCAAAGAAAGCTCCCTTTGCAATCGTTGGAGCAGCGCGCGCTGAAGCTGTCAATCAAACAGCGCGAGTTTATCAGTGACTGACACTCAAAACTACCGTTTTATTCAACGAATCTCTTAGTTATATCACGTTTGCACTGTTAGTGGAGATGAAAGCATTTGTTAGTGTACAGAAATTGAGTTGCAATGCAAATCACTGCTTTCATGCGCTCAACATGTCTGTGATTGGCTACAATGTTCATCTCTGCAACCTTTCATGCCACAATCTAAATATAGTGCCATAGATCTAAATGTAATGCAACACTTTTCACGATTAGTTAACCTTGAGAGTTGTAATGGTAAAAACGTGCTAAAAGAGTGAGTAATTTCAAATGGAAACATGTTAGCCAATCACAGCAGTGGGCGTTTACACTGAAGTCTCACAGCAGACACGCCCCTTAAAACAGAGCGTTCAAACCAGAGGGCTAAAATCAGAGTAGGAAAAATGCCTTTTATTTCTAAATTATGACAATTTTTGATGTAAAAAGCATACTAACATTATAAGTGCACCCCAGGAAACATTATAAAACTATAAAACAACGCAGTTCATGACCCCTTTAATGTAAATTTCAACATTTACTAATACATTATTAAAATCAAGAGTTGTATTTGTTAAAATTAGTTAATGCACTGTAAGGGAAACAGATCAATTTACCTCAAAGGGAATTATTGATTAATTTATAGGTAATTTTGAAAGAGTCTCTTATTTTACGGCCGAACAAATGGATCGTCTGTTGTTCATTTGAACGGGCCATAACTATCTGCTCTGCAGTGGATATGAATATCCAAACTATAGTGAAAACACTATTTATTAGCAAGGAAACCAGGTCAGCAGTTTAAGAAATTAAATTTGAAAGCACATAAAGGGTTAGTTCACCCAAAAATGAAATTTCTGTCATTAAGTACTCACCCTCATGTTGTCCCAAACCCGTAATACCTTCATTCATTTTCGGAACACACATTAAGATATTTTTGATGAAATCTGAGGGTTTCTGAACCACACATAGGCAACAACGTCATTGCACCTTTTGCGGTCCAGAAAAAGTATTAAAGACATCGTTAAAATAGTCCATGTGACTACAGTGGTTCAACCTTAATGTTATGAAGTGTCAAGAATACTTTTTGTGGGCAAAAAACAAAAATAATGACTTTATTCAACAATTTCTTCTCTCCCCTATCAGTCTCCTACGCAGTTGACATAGTGAACACAGTGCAGCGCTTTCGTGTCTTCTTCCGAACGCCAGCTCAGTATTGGCCGACGCTGTACATGTGAGCACTACTACGCATGTGTGTGGAGCTGACGCAGGAGCTGGCCAATAATGAGTCTGCGCTCTGACGTTGAACACGGAAGCGCTGCACTTAGTTCACTATGTCAACATCAAGTACTTGGAGGTTGAATAATGTATGTTTGTCTGTCTGTCTTTATAGTACATGCATCTTTAAAGTCAATCCATGAATCCTTGGCTCTGGAGCGTGAGCGTGTCAGACAGGCTTGGGCTGGACCAGACCTTCGGCAGTCAACCTCAGATCAGTTGGCCACATTGTGCACAACCCTTTCAGAGGTAAATTGTTGCTCACTGTTCAATATGTTTCTGGTGTGAATACACTAGTACATTTATGACTACAGCGTGAGCTGCTGCTAAAACTATTATTGTCATCTATAAACATTTTTTGTCACTGCAGACTTAAGGATGAGCTAAATATTTTGTTGTAATTGAAAGCCTTTAAAGTCACATTCATACATTTGCTTTGCCTATAAGTAGACCAGTCAGAATTTGAAGTTTTTTTTAAAACCATTTTCTGTCAGGAATGAATTTAAATTATAGGCTGTATGTACTGTCTGTCTTGTATGCTGTCTTGCTTTTTATCCTTAAATTGTGTCAGTTACTGACTTTATTTTTTTTTTTAGCTTGAGCTGCAGTCACGTTTAACCAGAGTTCACTCTGTCTCACTGTCATCCGATTCCTCAGATGAGTCCTACTGTACTGTGTGTCAGGATCAGGTGTGTGCTTCCCCATGTGCCACATGTTTTTAAGTAAATATTTTTATTTATTTCAAATAAATGTTTTTGTCATCAAGCAGCCCACCCCCTCTCAGGACCGTAAGCTGTGTCGTACACCCTCAGTGACTGACTCTACAGCTGAGTATTTTGATGCCAGTGAGGTGGTTTGTGAGAATTTGTCTGAAAATGAAATGTCTGACGAATCTGGTTTGAGTGATATCACCACAAGCAACTCTGAACCAGAGGAAGGCCACAGTATGTCTACAATTACTGAATACTTAAGCTGCTTTACAGGTTGATGGTTAAGTAATGATTAATCTTCAGCAAATGTGTAACCTTAAGTGTTTTTTTTTTTTTTAGGTGTTTTCAGTTTTGTGCACAATCGCCCATTTATTGGTATGTTACTTCATTTTTCAGCAGCTGCAAATATGAAGTACAGAGCCAGTGTTTCCAGCACAAAAGATTTGCCTTCTAATGCTCTGAATGTCACTGGACGGCGCACAGTGCTTCCTTCACACAGCACCGATAACAGCCATATTGGAATCCTTACCATCCTGTACAACAACATCGGGAAGGATTTGTCACGGGTCTCCATGCCAGTGGCTCTCAATGAACCGCTTAGTTTATTACAGCGTGTCAGTGAAGAGCTGGAATATTCTGAACTCCTGGATATTGCCAACCACATAGATGACCCTTACAAAAGAATGGTAAGGACCTGGTGCCTCCATAGATTTTATCCTAACAGTGTGTGTACCATAGAATATATATATAGATGCCTCATTAGCAGCTGTTACCATGGGCTGCTATATGCAAGCCATCTGCAAAATTGGAACGGTCAAAGCAGTGCGTGAACACTCAAGAGCAAGTTGACTGTGAGTCTGCAACCATAGTTATACACATTTTGTTTTATAGACCCAAACATTATAAATGCTAAACTAACAAAACACAATATGAAGGCATTATCTACAAGCCAACACATTCTCACCTGTAAAAGCTTCTCCCATTTCTTTGGTAATTTAAATCTTGGTTGTTTTTACAACCAGAGGCTGTGCAATGTTGTAGCTTCTTGGAGAACTCATTGATTTTTACTGTGAGTGACGACAGCATCTGAAATGTTGACTGTTCCAAGATGGCGGACAGTTGACATAGACCTCATGTTTAATATGATAGTTTCATCCTTACATCTTCTATAATACAATATATTGTTAGTCTCGAGAGTATTTACATCAGCCAATAAATACGTAGATCCGCGTGTATTACTAAATTGTCCTGGTGGACTAGTGGCAGAATTTTTGTTTTAGCGTGCCAGAGGCAAAGTCCCTTTAAGACAAGTCATTTCACTCGGCGGCTATCTTTGAAACGCCTCTTGGGCATGCAAGTGCAGCTCCTATCTCTTTGAATGGGGAAACATAAAATTCTCCAAAGCTGTTTGCCAAGCTTTCGATTTAATTTCATATTTGAAATCACCAATGAAATCTGACAACAACTGTCTCATACATTTTGTTTCTAAATGCTCAAATCATGACAAAAAACGGTATTTTCCAGGCTGGATCATGCTAATGTGCATGCACAATCCTAAATGCACGTCTCTTGTGTCTCATTTCAGAGGCGCGCGTCTGATTGTTTCTATAGGAACCGGAGCTTCTAACGGCCGCTGCAGTGACGCGATGACTTTACCAATCGGTGATTGGCTCTTTTGATTGATAATATGAGTGACGCGTCTTGTGTTATTCTATAGTCTTTGGTCAGAGGTTCTGGGTTCTAATCCGCCCTTGTGTAATTTATTTTAATTTTTTCTCATTAAAACCAAAGATGTTCATCAGTGATTGTATATCAAGAGCAGGGACACATTTATGTGCATTTTGTTTTGTGATTTCACCAGAACGAATAGAGTCTCCGGCCGCAACAGCGTTAAGCGATAGCCTAGATTGAAGCGCTCGTCTGTGTGAAGCGCGAGCGCCAAGAGAGAACACTGTTGCGCCACTGATAATAGCGGTAACGAGCACTCAACATTTCAAAAACAACACATCCCAGCGCCAGATCTCCTATTATTTAACACAAACGAACGAATTGCTAATCAACTAGAGATGTTTCTTTTGTAATAGATACATCTGTGCCGCGAGATGTTTCGAAAAGTGGTGGGGACAATATCGACTCGACTCAAAAAGCAGTTGGGGTCATGTCCCACCCGCAAATTACGCCTATGCTACATATACATGTTTTCAGATTTATAAAACCCTTTGGCACCAGAACCTGCGGAATGTTGTGCATACATGCCCAAGCTTTATTCCCCACCCCGTCTCCTTGCTGAAATAATCATATACTGTACACTGTGGAGCTTACAACACCTAGATTATGCATATCCTCATTTGCATGATTTCCATATGCAGATATGAGATACAGGAGATAATACAGCTGTCCTTCAATAATAAGAATAAGAACCTTCAAGAATATGATGTTGCATTGTTAATTATTTTTTGCAGTGTAAAAATGCTGTAAGTCATTACCTCATCACTGAAAGAACTTACCGTTTCCTCAGGAAGGAATCCACAGAAGAGGGTTGTGTTGTTTTGGTCAGGATGTGTAATGTACAGCCTGCTACTGCGCACAGCACTACTGAAAGAGACGTTGCTTAGCAATCTTCTTAGAGTCAAGTGCCGTTGATCATTTTTCATGTGAAAATATTCCTTTAGCACTCAGAATGGAATTTTAGAACACAATGTGGAATTATTATTAGCCAAGAAATCCTTATTATTAAAATGTAGCATGCTAAAGGAAAATTGCTCCCAAAGCAGAGCATCCACTACACTGGACATGCATGCAGAGGCTACATACAAACATGCATGTCTTGTCAATATCCTTAAACGGATAAAAGCAACTCTGGCTGTAGGTACATGAAACTGAATCTTTGTTGTCACAAAGAACAAGAAAACAGCAAACCTCCAGGGAATCACCTGTTGTAAAAACATAAACTGTTGCAAATGCTGTTGACGTTGTACACATAGTGCAGCGGTTCCGGGTTCTATGTCTGAACGCCGGCTCATTATTGGCCAGCTCCTGCGTCAGTATTACACGCATGCATCGTGGTGCTCACGTGTACAGTGTCGGCCAATACTGAGCTGGCATTCAGACATAGAACCCAGAAGCACTGCACTGTGTTAACAACTTAGTGTAGGAAACTGGCAGAAAAGAGAAGAAATTGTTTTGTTTTTGTGTTGACATTGCTGTACATAGGGAGGTCAGAAGCTTTCGGATTTCATCAAAAATTCATCAAAAATATTTTAATTTGTGTTCAGAAGATGAAAGGTCTTACAGGTTTGGAACAACATGAGGGTGAGTAATTAATGACAGAAATTTCATTTTTGGGTGAACTAACCCTTTAACTTTTGGATAATGAATTAGTCTAATTTACTGCTTAATTTGTCTGTTTAAATATGCAACTCTCAGAGTTTAAAATAAATTTGTTTACTTAATTTCTTTACTCACACTAGTAAAAGAGTTACTACACAGTCTGATTGGGCCACATCAAGGTCATAAAGTGCCACTACATTACTTGCCAAACAGAATAATTTTATTAGGGTGTGAGAACCCTATTGGAATTGCTCCGTTTATTATTAGGGCCCGAGCACCGATGGTGTGAGGACCCTATTGGAATTGCTGAAGGCGAAGGCCCTATTGTTCCTCTAAGGATTATTAGGGCCCAAGGCGAAGGCCCTATTGTTTTCTTTAGGATTATTATTATTTTATTTTTTTCAAGGTTTTTGGCACTTTTGGGGCCCTTAACATGCTCAAACTCTTGAAAATTTGCACACGGGTCAGAATCTGCGGCCATTAGGGCCGGACAGAAGATGGTATCCGGGCGTGGCAGGGGAGCTCGACAGCGCCCCCTTGAATGGGCTCCGAAAACTTGGTCCATATATCAAACACGCTTACACGCATTAGTATGAAACTCGCTACACATATAGACCTCATCGGGCCTAACAACTTTCGTGCTCTAAGTTATACGCCAGCTCAACAGAAAGTCCGTTATTATGGGTTGTTTGAAAAATGCATGCTCTGGAATTTGATATACTCCTCCTAGGCGATTAATCCGATCACCACTAAACTCGGTCAGCATGAAGTCAAGACACTGATGATGAAAACTTGCCGCATGGCCTTGGCGAGGCAACGAATTTATGGCGAGAAAAGGGAATCAGGATGTGTGTTATAACTTATGCATACATTGATTGATTTTTATGAAACTTCAGCTGTGTTCATTGTAGGAGTCCGATCACATGGATGTGACTATTGTGAGTCAAAGTTATAACGCCACCAACTGGCAGCAGGAAGTGTCACTTTCAAAATGCTTTGAGATCACCCTCTTTTTTTTACCCGATTTGCTTCAAACTTCATCACAATAATGTCAAAACATGGCAGATGTAGACGTGTGAATGTATTTGTGATATCTCAAATATTGTTTCCATGGCAACATGTCAAATTTTAATAATATTCTTGAGTGTTTTTGAGGCTCTTAACATGCATTAGATTGCATGAAACTCGACACACACATCAATATTGTCAACCAACAGACATGGACAAAGCCTTAGAAACGGGCGTGGTGGAGGGGCTCAGTAGCGCCACCTTTTGACAAAAGTGGGGGGGTTATTTTTACCTACAGTCACCAAACTCGGTACACATACAGGTGCTGGTCATATAATTAGAATATCATCAAAAAGTTGATTTATTTCACTAATTCCATTCAAAAAGTGAAACTTGTATATTATATTCATTCATTACACACAGACTGATGTATTTCAAATGTTTATTTCTTTTAATTTTGATGATTATAATTGACAACTAAGGAAAATCCCAAATTCAGTATCTGAGAAAATTAGAATATTGTGAAAAGGTTCAATATTGAAGACACCTGGTGCCACACTCTAATCAGCTAATTAACTCAAAACACCTGCAAAGGCCTTTAAATGGTCCCTCAGTCTAGTTCTGTAGGCTACACAATCATGGGGAAGACTGCTGACTTGACAGTTGTCCAAAAGACGACCATTGACACCTTGCACAAGGAGGGCAAGACACAAAAGGTCATTGCAAAAGAGGCTGGCTGTTCACAGAGCTCTGTGTCCAAGCACATTAATAGAGAGGCAAAGGGAAGGAAAAGATGTGGTAGAAAAAAGTGTACAAGCAATAGGGATAACCGCACCCTGGAGAGGATTGTGAAACAAAACCCATTCAAAAATCTGGGCGAGATTCACAAAGAGTGGACTGCAGCTGGAGTCAGTGCTTCAAGAACCACTACGCACAGACGTATGCAAGACATGGGTTTCAGCTGTCGCATTCCTTGTGTCAAGCCACTCTTGAACAACAGACAGCGTCAGATGACATGGGCTAAAGACAAAAAGGACTGGACTGCTGCTGAGTGGTCCAAAGTTATGTTCTCTGATGAAAGTAAATTTTGAGAGTCTGGAGGAAGAGAGGAGAGGCACACAATCCATGTTGCTTGAGGTGCAGTGTAAAGTTTCCACAGTCAGTGATGGTTTGGGGTGCCATGTCATCTGCTGGTGTTGGTCCACTGTGTTTTCTGAGGTCCAAGGTCAACGCAGCCGTATACCAGGAAGTTTTAGAGCACTTCATGCTTCCTGCTGCTGACCAACTTTATGGAGATGCAGATATTATTTTCCAACAGGACTTGGCACCTGCACACAGTGCCAAAGCTACCAGTACCTGGTTTAAGGACCATGGTATCCCTGTTCTTAATTGGCCAGCAAACTCGCCTGACCTTAACCCCATAGAAAATCTATGGGGTATTGTGAAGAGGAAGATGCGATATGCCAGACCCAACAATGCAGAAGAGCTGAAGGCCACTATCAGAGCAACCTGGGCTCTTATAACACCTGAGCAGTGCCACAGACTGATCGACTCCATGCCACGCCGCATTGCTGCAGTAATTCAGGCAAAAGGAGCCACAACTAAGTATTGAGTG
Organism: Mylopharyngodon piceus; assembly: GCA_039654765.1. NCBI lineage: Eukaryota > Metazoa > Chordata > Actinopteri > Cypriniformes > Xenocyprididae > Mylopharyngodon > Mylopharyngodon piceus. The sequence continues at coordinate 73,036 of JBCHWC010000051.1, forward strand.
CTGTACATGCTCATACTTTTCATGTTCATACTTTTCAGTTGGCCAAGATTTCTAAAAATCCTTTCTTTGTATTGGTCTTAAGTAATATTCTAATTTTCTGAGATACTGAATTTGGGATTTTCCTTAGTTGTCAGTTATAATCATCAAAATTAAAAGAAATAAACATTTGAAATATATCAGTCTGTGTGTAATGAATGAATATAATATACAAGTTTCACTTTTTGAATGGAATTAGTGAAATAAATCAACTTTTTGATGATGGTGGTATAAATAGGGGAGCAGATGCCATCGCACTCTGTCTTTCGCTTCGGAGCCAACCGTTGTGTTCTCCAGCTTTCAGACTAGAGTGAATTTCTACAAGCCTGTGTGTGAAGATAGCGTCTTGTGTTGGTGTGAAGGCACTTCAGCGAGGTCGCGAGCTTCCCGAGGAGCCTGAGCTTAAAGCTCTCAACTGCTGTTGTTACAGCAAAAGAATTTTCCAAACCCAGCTGTGTCTGTTGCGATTTGGGCCGGTTCCTCCGTTGTGTTGGGGGAGTGGTGTACCCGAACACATCGTGACACTCCCTGTGTGCTTCAGCACAAGTGAGCTGGATCTTCCACTTCTAAAAGAGCTTCACAGACGAACCCTGCGTCTTTTTCAAGATGTCATTTCGTCTGTGCGTTACTGAATGCGGTCGTTCATTGGTCCCCGCTGACGGCCACAATCGCTGCATCACGTGCCTGGGCGTTCAGCACGCTGAAGCTGCTTTTGTGGATAGTTCATGTTCTCATTGTGGGAACATGACTATTGCAGTGCTGAGATCGAGACTCTTGTTCCTTGGTTCTCAGGGAGAGGGGGTACCCTCCCCTATGCCCCGTTCCGCCATTTTCTCTGGCTTCGGCCGGGGTGACGGTGCTTCGCCGTGTAGGCAGGGTGATCTGAGGATCGAGCGGTCTGTTGCGATGCAGCTGTGTCCAACGGCCGCCGGCTGGCGCGGTGAGCCGCGTCTCCCATCCCGGGCCTGTAAATTCTCGTCAGGACTGATGGAGAAAGCTTACAGAGCCTGTGGACAGGCTGCCTCCGCCCTGCATGCCATGGCCCTTTTGCAAGCGTATCAGGCAAAAGCGCTGATGGAAATGCCCCAGAGAGGTCTTGACCAGCAGCTGCTTGGGGAGCTGCGTACCGCTACTGACCGTTCTGTTGGTCAGGCGATGGCCACGCTTGTGGTCCAGCAGCGCCACTTATGGCTGACCCTGGCTGATATGAGGGATACCGACAAGTATCGGTTCCTGGACTCCCCCGTATCACAGTATCTCTACCGCGGCCTTTGTCGGCGACGCGGTAGAGAGCTTCGCCCAGCAGTTCTCTGCCGCCCAGAAGCAGGCTGAGGCTATTAAACATGTCCTGCCCCGGCGGTCCGCTGCTGCCTCCACCCCGCCGCCGGCCGCACAGCCTCAGCCCGCTCGTCGCCAAGGGCGCCCGCCTGCATCGTCCTCCGCCCCTGCTAAGTCGGCGAAGCAGCAGCCTACACCCACCAAACAGCAGGGAGCCGGTCGCGGACGCGGACGCGGCGCCCAGCCCGCTCAGGCCAAGCCAGGTGGCAAGAGGTCGAGGAAGTCGCGACCCTGAGACGGGCAACCTGGAGGGGAAGGTTTCTGCTCTTCGGGGGAGGACTCCATCGTATCTCCCACCCCCGGAGGAGGGCCGGGGGGAATTTGTGTATCTGTCTGTCCACACAAAAAGAGCAGTTTCCCAATCCTCCAGGTCACAAGAGGGCGCGGCTGTCAGTGTGCGAGGCCCTGCCTTGCCACTTGCAGCCCCCTCTCATTTCGCCAGCAGGTCCCAGTGTGATGGTCGAGGCCGCCCCCCAGCCGTCTCCCATTCACACTGTCATCTCGCAGAGTCTGACCCCACTTCGGGCCGCTATGCCGTCCGACTCGGGTTCCAGCACTCTGCCTCGCTGCCCCACCCCCGGTACGTCTGTGGTGCCTTTGGTCCCGCTGGCTCGGTGTCTGGAAGCCTGGATAGCGCTCCCCAGCCCGTCCCGCTGGCTCATCAGACTCAGCTATGCGATTCAGTTCGCCCGGCGTCCCCCGGTCTTCAGGGGTGTCCACTACACTCAGGTGTCACTGGACAATGCACTTGTTCTCCAGGCGGAGATTGCTGTCCTCCTGGCGAAGGATGCAATCGAGCCGGTCCCTCCAGCCGATATGAAGTCAGGGTTCTACAGCCCCTACTTCATTGTACCGAAGAAGGGCGGTGGACTACGGCCAATCCTGGATCTGCATGTCCTGAACCGGTCCCTTCACAGGCTGCCGTTCAAGATGCTTATGCAGAAACGCATTTTCGAATACATCCGTCCCCAGGATTGGTTTGCAGCGATCGACCTGAAGGACGCATACTTTCATGTCTTGATTCTGCCTCGTCACAGACCCTTTCTACGGTTTCCGTTCGAGGGTCGGGCATATCAGTACAAAGTCCTACCCTTCGGGCTGGCCCTGTCGCCCCGCGTCTTCACGAAGGTTGCGGAGGCGGCCATTGTTCCGCTCAAGGAACAGGGCGTTCGCATCCTCAACTACCTCAACGACTTGCTCATCCTGGCCAGCTCACGAGAGCAGTTGTGCGAACACAGAGACGTGGTGTTAGCTCACCTCACCCAGGCAGAGGATCTTTTATCTCGGTATGGAACTGGATTCGGTCGCCTGGACAGCGCGCCTCACCGAGGAGCGCATCCAGTCAGTGTTGAACTGCCTGAGTACGCTCAAGCGCAGGACAGCTGCCCCACTGAAACTCTTTCAGAGGCTCCTGGGGCATATGGCATCCGCAGCCGCAGTCACGCCGCTCAGATTGCTTCATATGAGGCCACTTCAACACTGGCTCCACGGCCGGGTCCCGAGATGGACGTGGCAGCGCGGTACGTTCCGTGTCCCCGTGACACCGAACTGCCGTCGCACTCTCACCAAGTGGTCGGACCCTTCGTTCCTGCGGGCGGGAGTTCCCCTCGGACAAGTGTCCAGGCATGCTGTGGTCCACACAGATGCCTCTGCCACGGGGTGGGGGGCCACGTACAACGGGCATGCAGTGTCGGGTCTGTGGACGGGGCCTCAACTGCAGTGGCATATCAATTGCCTCGAGTTGCTAGCAGTACGTCTTGCACTGGGCCGCTTCCAGGAGCTGTTGACAGACAAGTACGTACTGGTCCGCTCGGACAGCACTGCGGCCGTTGCGTACATAAATCATCAGGGTGGTCTACGCTCCCGCCGCATATCGCAACTCGCCCGCCATCTCTTGTTATGGAATCAGAAGCATCTGAGGTCGCTTTGTGCCATTCATGTCCCAGGCGTGCTCAACCGTGCAGCCGACGAGCTCTCACGGCAGCCTCCGCTTCCGGGCGAATGGAGACTCCATCCCCAGGTGGTCCAGCTGATCTGGCAGCGCTTCGGCGAGGCACAGATAGATCTGTTCGCCTCCCCGGAGACTGCCCACTGCCAGTGGTTCTATTCCCTGACCGGCGGCACGCTCGGCACGGATGCCCTGGCACACAGCTGGCCCCGGGGCCTACGCAAGTATGCGTTTCCCCCAGTGAGCCTTCTTGCACAGCTCCTGTGCAAAGTCAGGGAGGACGAGGAGCAGGTCTTGTTAGTGGCTCCATACTGGCCCACTCGGACCTGGTTCTTGGACCTCACGCTCCTCGCGACAGCACCTCTCTGGCCCATTCCTCTGAGGAAGGACCTCCTGACTCAGAGACGGGGCACCCTCTGACACCCGCGTCCCGACCTGTGGAAACTCCATGTGTGGTCCCTGGACGGGACGCGGAGGTTCTAAGTGATCTCCCGCAAGCGGTTGCAGACACTATCACTTCCGCTAGAGCTCCTTCTACGAGGAACCTCTATGCATTGAAGTGGAACCTGTTCGTCGAATGGTGCTCTTCTCACCGAGAGGACCCCCGATCATGTTCGGTCAGATCCGTGCTTTCCTTTCTGCAAGAGGGCCTGGAGCGAAGGCTGTCTCCCTCCACCCTCAAGGTGTATGTTGCCGCTATTGCCGCACATCACTATGCAGTTGATGGTAAATCGCTAGGGAAGCACGATCTGATCGTCAGGTTCCTGAGGGGGGCGAGGAGACTGAATCCTCCCCGGCCTCCCTCTGTACCCTCTTGGGATCTCACCCTGGTTCTTACATTTCTCCAGGGTCATCCCTTCGAGCCTTTGCAATCAGCTGAGTTAAAAGTACTGTCCCTTAAGACCGTCCTCCTGGTTGCATTGGCCTCGCTCAAGAGGGTAGGGCGCGCCTGTCCGCGCTCTGCGCCTGTACGTGGACAGAACGCAAAGCTTCAGGACCTCAGATCAGCTCTTTGTCTGTTACGGAGGCCAGCAGAAGGGAAAAGCTGTCTCCAAGCAGAGGATGGCCCACTGGATAGTGGATGCCATCGCCCTGGCGTATGAATCCCAGGGCGTGCCTTGCCCGCTCGGGTTGAGAGCCCACTCCACCAGAGGAGTGGCCTCTTCCTGGGCGCTGGCGCACGGCGCCTCGCTGACAGGTATCTGTAGAGCTGCGGGCTGGGCGACACCTAACACGTTCGCTAGATTCTATAGCCTTCGTGTAGAACCGGTATCTTCTCGTGTACTCGCTTCCAGCAGCCGGTAGACGCGAAGAGCCCGTTCTAGTGTCGGCTTGCAATGCCACTCCCGCCCCCTGGGCCAGATACATGCATCCTTTTACTCCAGTCGAGTTCCCCGCTTGGCGAACCCTGTCGAGTTCCTCCGCCTCCCCCCTTCGGCTCGGACATTGCGGAGTGTCTGATGCCAGGCCAAACCTCCGTCACTGACGTTGACGTTTGGCTGGGTGCCATATGTCGTGACCCCTCCACATGAGTGGTCCCATGTGTGTATTTGTCCACGGTCAACTCCCCACAGTGAGCCCGTGTCTTTCCCTTAGCAGAGCCAGCTCTGCTGTCACCTGTCAGATGAGTCTCCCCCTACCCAGGTGGAGCCATCCCAGGGACTCCATATGCGTACTGCCCACGGCCAGTCCATATGTGTACTCTCCTTGTAAATTCCTCCCCTGCGGGTGGGTAGTGGTCTCCGCAGCGTCCCCTATGGGTTTGCTTCCCCAGTGTAGTCTAGTTTACTTAATGGGTATGTCGGAACAGCAGTAGACTCTCTCGGCGTAAGCTCGCCCCCTTCCCTGTCCCATTGGTACGCCGGGTGGCTAGAGCTTGCGCTGGGCACTGGAAGGGTTCATAACTGTGGCGCTTTATTTGGGATCCCAATTCGTCGGTCACTACTGACGTACGTAGAACGTGACCGACTGAAAGGGAACGTCTCGGTTACGTATGTAACCCTCGTTCCCTGAAGGAGGGAACGGAGACGTACGTCCCGTCGCCACAGTTTCTGTACCCTCGCTGTAGTGCGGACTAGGTTGTCTCCTCAGCGAAAAACAGAGTGCGATGGCATCTGCTCCCCTATTTATACCACCTGGCGGGGGCGGTGCACATTATGCAAATATCACACGCCAACTCCATTGGCCTGTTTTAGTTCACTCGAAGCTGATAGGGCTTTCTAGCGATATCCCAATTCATCGGTCACTACTGACGGACGTCTCCGTTCCCTCCTTCAGGGATCGAGGGTTATATACGTAACCGAGACGTTATTTTACATGAAAAAGTGAAGTCAGCACTTGTTAAAGCACGGTTTACTTCTATCAATGATATGGATGCATCTACAAAATATTTTTTTTTATTTGGAAAAGAAGGTTGTTCATAATAAATTTATGCATTGTTTACGAAGACCGGATGGAAGCATTACTTCAGATCCTTTAATGATGAGAAGAACTGCTGTTGATTTTTATTCTAAATTATTTGCAAAAGAAGACATTGATCTCAACACAACATGTGAACTTTTTAAAGACTTACTAAATCTAAAAGAAGATGAAAGACTTTTTCTAGACTCCAATATTACCTTCGAAGAAATAACTGATGCAGTGAAACAACTCTCAACCAGTCGAGCACCAGGTCTTGATGGACTTACAGCGGAATTTTTAAAATCTTTTTGGGGAATTATTGGACAGGACTTATTTAAAGTTTTTGAAGAAAGTTATAAATTGAAGGTACTGCCCAAAAGTTGTCAAAGGGCTGTCCTTTCTCTTCTTCCAAAGAAAGGAGATTTGTGTTTACTAAAAAACTGGAGACCTGTTGCTGTTCTTAATTCAGATTATAAGATATTGCCTAAATGTATTGCAAATCGTCTTAAGACTAAGCCTGGTTTCTCCCAAGGTTTTTTTCTCCATTTAAACACCTATTTGCCACTTGTCTGCCACCTGATGTCACCTGATGGAGTTTGGGTTCCTTGCCGCTGTCGCCTTTTGGCTTGCTTAGTTGGGGACACTTGACATTTGACTTGACATTTGATATTCAACAGTGCTTTGATCTACCTGCATTGACACTATTCTTTAAGAGCTGCTGTGCAGCCAAATAATGTACCAGTTATCAATGTAAAGCTGCTTTGACACAATCTACATTGTAAAAAGCGCTATATAAATAAAGGTGACTTGACTTGACTTAAGACTGTTTTAGGTTCTTTGGTTCATGAAGATCAGTCTTATTGTGTTCCCAAAAGAAGTATTTATCATAATTTGTTTTTAATGAGACATCTGTTAGAATATTTAAGAATGTATAATGGTGGTGTTGGTCTAATATCTTTAGACCAAGAAAAAGCGTTTGATCGTGTGGATCATCAGTATTTGTTTTATATTTTAAAGTGTTTTGTTTTGGCGATAATTTAATATCATGGCTAAAAGTGTTGTATAAAGGATCTGTGAGTATGATAAAAAATAGGAGGTGGGTTAAGTGTACCAGTTAAAATACAAAAAGGAGTCAGAAAAGGTTACCCAATGTCTGGCCAACTGTACAGCTTGGCGATTGAACCCTTATTGTGTTTGCTTAGACGTAAACTAAAAGGTTTAACTATAAATGGCAGTTTAAGAAAAGAGTCTATTATATTGTCTGCATACACTGATGACATAACTGTAATAGTTCAACAGCAGGAAGATATACTGAATTTAAAGGAGTCTTTAAAAGTATATGAAAGAGCTTCGTCAGCGAGGCTTAACTGGGATAAAACAGAAGCTGTGTGGTATGGCTCTACTGAATACATGAATATGTCTTTGCCAAAACTCCCTAATAACATTCAATGGGGCACACTTGGTTTAAAATATCTAGGAGTATATCTAGGTCAAGAGGAATATAAAAAGAAAAATTGGGAGGGTTTAGTGGAGAAGGTCTGTGCGAGGTTGTCTAGGTGGAAATGGTTGCTACCCCAGGTATCATATAGGGGGAGAGTACTGATTGCCAACAATCTCATCGCCTCAATGCTTTGGCATAAATTGATGGTTGTGGATCCACCAGGAATATTAATCGATGAAATTCAAAGGCGACTTGTTAACTTTTTTTTGGTCTGGTCAACACTGGTTAAGAGCTGCTGTCCTCTATCTTCCTGTACAAGAAGGGGGACAAGGACTGATAGACATTCGAGCTAGAGTGACAGTTTTCCGACTGCAGGCTGTTCAGCGTCTGCTATGTCACCAAAATCATGGATGGATGGAATTAATGTGTGCTCTTTTATGCAAAGCTGGACGAATGGGTTTAGACAAACAGTTATTCACCATGACCCTAAAGAGAACTCCTTTAGGTGGACTTAATCCCTTTTACCTCAACGTTTTGGATTTATGGCAATTGTTTTCCGTTTCAAGAGAGTGGTCAAAACCAGGTCCATGGCTGTTTAACGAATGTCTTTTTTTTTTAATCATCTTTTTCCTGTTGAGATTCTGAACTCTGAGACCATAAGGTCAAGTTTGTTTTCTGCTGGAATATCTACGTTTTGGGATCTAAGGACAGGAGATGGGTGGATTGAAGCTGAAGAACTTGCTCAGAAAGTAGGTTTCAGGTCTGTGCGTCTCGCCAAATGGGTGCTAGAGGACCTAGAAGTTGTACTACCTATTTCAGCTAAAGATTTTCTCAAAGAGACTCGTACAGGAGATGAAACAAAGTCAATTTTTTTTTTTCCAGAATTTGCTTTTTTGATGAATAAGGATTATCAAGAAGAAGTTCCTACAAAATTGCTTTCTTTGAATACTCCAGAAATGGGGTTGTTCAATGATTTATCGAAAAGAACATTATACATAGCATGTGTCAAAACTATGAACTATCAAGCTCTTAAAGATCTAAAAGAAAGCAAATGGACTTTAGTGTTGTCAGGCTCTTCCCCGAAAGGTAGCTGGCGGTCCCTGTACAAAAATCCCACTGAGAAGAGAGTGGGAGATCTGCAGTGGAGAACTGTACATGGAGTCTTGGCCACAAACAGACACATAGCACGACTGAATCCTTTAGTTGGGGAGGGTTGTCCTTTTTGTAATATATCAGAAACTGTAATTCATACATTTATGGAATGTTATCGCCTAAAAAATTTGATGCAGTTAGTGAAGGTTTGGAGTCTGAAGTTAATGGGTTTGTTTAATATTTCTTTGTTTATTTATAGTCCAAAATACTCAGTAGAAAACAAGAAAAAAACAATTATTCTTAATTTCCTTTATGGAATGGTGAAGTTGGCAATTTGGTGTACTAGAAAAAACAAGGTTGAAGAAAGAGGGTGTATTGATCCTATTTTATTGACAAAATGTTTTGTAAAAAAAAAAAAAAAGGTTAACGGTAGAGTATGCTTTTTATAGCCTTATACATAATGTTCAGTCTTTTTTTTATCTTTGGGGTTTTAATAATTTTCTCTGTGAACCTGATGGGAATGGAGGCTTTAATCTAAACATTTTCTAATGTATTGATGAGAGGAAAATATGTGGAATTGTTTAAAGGAATATGTGATATTTGTTTGTTTATATATATATATATATATATATATATATATATATATATATATTTATACTGATAAATCCCAAAAGTTATTGAATTAATAAAGGGATTTTAAAAGTCATAGTCTCTCTCTCTCTCTCTCTCTCTCTCTCTCTCTCTTTGTGTGTGGGTCTCTGTCTGTGTGTGTGTGTGTATGTGTGTGATCATATGGGCACCAACTGCTGCAGTAAATGTGGTGTATTCAAATGACTTTGAAATAGTCCTTTTATGTTTAACCGTTTTAAATGCCTATTGCCCGCCGTGCACAGTTGCCCTGAAGCCACCGGGGTGGCGGTGCCACCGGGCTTGGGCCCGCCATCGCTGCTTGCAGCTATATTTAGGGCCCAAGCCACTGATGGTGCAGGGCCCTCTTGATCCCCTAAGGATTATTATTAGGGCCCAAGGCGAAGGCCCTATTGTTTTCTTTAGGATTATTATTATTATTATTATTATTATTATTATTAGGGCCCGAGTACCGATGGTGTGAGGACCCTATTGGAATTGCTCTGTTTATTAGGGCCTGAGCACCGATAGTGTGAGGACCCTATTGGAATTGCTCCGTTTATTGTTATTCTTCCGCTGCTTTTTCTTCTTCTTTTCCCAAATGAATTGCATTTTTGAGGGCCTAAACATGCTCGAAAACCCATGAAACTTTGCACACGCGTCAGAAGTGGTGAAAATTTACGTCTGTTATGGGTCTCAGAATTAGGTGTGGCAAAATGGCTCGATAGCGCCACCTACAATATTTCAACGAAGTGCCCCTTGCACCACGTTTCACATACAGGTATGAAATTCAGTAGACACATGTAACAGCCCAATCCCTACAAAAAAGTCTCCTGGTGCAAAGTCTGAAAACCAACAGGAAGTCAGATATTTTGAATTTTCTCTGCAAAATTTGTGCACTTTTTGCCATTTCCAGACGTTGTACTTTAACGAACTCCTCCTAGAGCTTTTATCAGATCAACATCATATTTGGTCAGTCTAATCTAAAGGCCTTTGCAACATTAAATTGCGAAGATCTAGAGTTTTTGCTGGAGGGCGTGTCTGTGGCGGCCTGACAAATTTCGATGTTTCGCCATGAAACAGGAAGTTGTTATAACTCAGGCATACAATGTCCGATCTGCCCCAAACTTCACATGTTTGATAATAGTCCTGGCCTGATGACATCTACATTACAATATTCAGTTATGGTCAAAGCGCCACCTGTTGGCAGTAGGAAGTGTGGCACTTTTAAATGATTTTACCATAATTCTCATGTATTTACTCGCTTACATGCATGTCACCCACTTTTCACTGTTTTCCTAAGGCCAATGGGTGACGGTGAGCCCTGGTGCGAGGGCCCTTTCATCGCTCCTTGCAGCTTTAATTAGGCCCCAAGCCACTAATGGCGCAGGGCCCTCTTGATCCCCTAAGGATTATTATTTTTTTTTTTTTTTTTTTTCGTCATCCGGGGCTTTTTGGGGGCCTTAACATGCTCAAAAACTCTTGAAAATTGGCACACACATTGGAATCTGCGGCCATTAGGATGCTGCAGAGGCTGGTACCCAGGCGTGGCAGGGGGGCTCGACAGCGCCCCCTTGAACGAAGTCCAAAAACTTGGTCCATATATCAAACACGCTTGCACATATTAGTATGAAACTCGGTACACATATAGAACTCATCGGGCCTAACAACTTTCGTGCTCTAAGTTATACATCACCCCAACAGGAAGTCGGCTATTACGGGTTGTTTGAAAAACGCATGCTCTGGAATTTGATGTACTCCTCCTAGGTGATTAATCCGATCACGACCAAACTCGGTCAGCATGAAGTCAAGACATTGATGATGCTAAATTGCCAGCGGATTTTTGATATCTCGAACGGTTTGGCCGTGGCGAGGCAACGAATTTATGGCGAGAAAAGGGAAACACAAAATGTGTTATAACGTCTGCATACATTGATTGATTTTTATGAAACTTCACGAGTGTGTTGCTTGTAGTAATCCGATCACATGGATGTGACTATTGTGAGTCAAAATTATAGCGCCACCAACTGGCAGCAGGAAGTGTATCACTTTTAAAATGCTTTGAGATCACCCTCTTATTTTTACCCGATTTTCTTCAAACTTCATCACAATAATGTCAAAACAGGGCAGATGTAGACCTGTAAATGTATTTGTGATATCTTAAATATTGTTGCCATGGCAACACGTCAAATTTTTATAATATTCTTGGGTATTTTTGAGGCTCTTACCATGCTTCAAATTGCATGAAACTCGACACACATATCAATACTGTCATCCAGTAGAAATGGGCAAAGCCTAAGAAACGGGCGGGGAGTAGGGGCTCTACAGCGCCACCTTTTGACAAAAGTGGGGGGGTTAGTTTAACCTACACTCACCAAACTCAGTACACTTATTGTTCTCATTAAGCCGGCCAACTTTCTAATTTACAGTCATTAGCTCCGACCAACAGGAAGTCAGATATTTTGGTTTGAATGTGGATTTTTCACACACCACACACACACACACACACAGACGTAGACTCTCTCTCTCTGTCCAACCCCCCCCCCCCTCCCTCCTCCTCTCCCCCTCACTCCTCACACCAATCTGTGTGTGTGTGTGTGTGTGTGTGTGTGTGTGTGTGTGTGAGAGTGAGTGAGAGAGAGAGAGAGAGAGTTTTACACCCCTGATCAGTTATTTAACCCTTTTATTGCAGACTCACTGTGCTTCAAAGTTTAGTGCCAACCCTAATCAAACACGCCTGAAGCAGCTAATCAAGCCAGTGTATTTGTAGGCCAATGACAACATAGTATTACATTATTAGTTTGATAATTAGGTTAATTAAAATATAAAAACACACTGCAAATGATAACTTCACACTCATTTGAAATTGAACTATGACACTATATCACTATTAGTACAGGACTAGTTTTCTAAATGTCGTTCGAGTTACAATTTTTATTTTTACAATTAAAATTTTTAAATTAATTATTTATTGATATAATTCAAATTTATTAAAATAAAATCTTTAAGTAAATTTCACAAGATTATAAAAGTGGTTGTTTAAAATAAACTTGCATAAGTGAGCAGAAAAATCTAGACGTACCTTACTATTACCTGAAACTGACATTAAAATTGTCTTTGCAGGATCTGTGATTTGGCTCTATTTATTAATTATTTAATTTTATTTTTTTATCTTATACCACACATACTTAAATTAAATGAAAGCATGCTTTTGGTGCATAAGATTGGTGCACAAACAACAGCTCAGGGAGGTCAAAAAACACATGAAGAGAAGTGTTAGGATTATACAACATCAGCAATCACAGACATTCGCATTAAGGCTGGATTAGATTTCTCAGAGCACTGTGAAGTTTGCACAAATAATAGTATATAATTTGCTCTAGAATTTTTATAGATGTTGTCTGAGAAAAAACACAGACATGGCAGATTAGGATGATATTCTGCACTCATTTGAAATTGACTTATGACATTCTATGACATGAAAGTCATCTCACTTTAAACGATCTCATGGATGTGGCTGTTGTGGTTTGTGATCATAGGAGCACCAGCTGTTGCAGTAAATGTGGTGTGAATTTGACATAGTCCTTTTATGTTTAACTGTTTTAAATGCCCATTGCCCGCCGTGCACAGTTGCCCTGAAGCCACCGGGGTGGCGGTGCCTCCGGGCTTTGGCCCATCATCGCTGCTTGCAGCTATATTTATTATTATTCTTCTCCAAAGTGAATCGCATTTTTGAGGGCCTGAACATGCTTGAAAACTCATGAAACTTTGCACATGCATCAGAAGTGGTGAAAATTTACGTCTGTTATGGGTTTCAGAATTGGGCGGGGCAAAATGGCTCGATAGTGCCACCTAATGAAGTGCCCCTCGCGCTACATTTCACGTAGATTTTGAAATTCGGTACACACGTTTAACAGCCCAATACCTACAAAAAAGTTTCTTGGAGCAAAATCTGAAACAGGAACAGGTACAGGAAGTCAGATATTTTGAATTAACTTGCCATTTTTTGCCATTTCCAGACGTTGTACTTTAACGAACTCCTCCTAGAACTTTAATCAGATCAATGTCATATTTGGTCAGTCTAATCTAAAGGCCCTTGCGACGTTAAATTGCGAAGATCTAGATTTTTCACTGAAGGGCGCGTCCGTGGTGGCCTGACAAAGTTCGATGTTTCGTCATGAAACAGGAAGTTCTTGTAACTCGGGTATACAATGTCGGATCTGCCCCAAACTTCACGTTTTATTAGAGTAGTGACCTGAAGACATCTTCATGACAATATACAGTTACAGTCATAGCGCCACCTGTGGGCAACAGGAAATGACATGTTTTACACTGTGATTAACTCCTCATAGAGATTTAACCAGATCAACATCATATGTTGTCAGTCTAATCTTAAGACCTTAGTGATGATAAATTTCAAAGATCTTGAGTTTTCGTTGGAGGGTGTGTCGGTGGCAGCCTGACAAAGTCTGATGTTTTGCCATGAAAGAGGAAGCTGTTGTAACTCGGGCATACTATGTCTGATGTGCCTCAAACTTCACATGTGTGATAAGAGTCCTGGCCTAAAGACATCTATATGACAATATTCAGTTAGTCGTAGCGCCACCTGCTGGCAACAGGAAATGGCATGCTTCACACTGTAATTCAATCCCAGGAACTCATTTCAATATGCCACAAAGTACCAAACATGCTAGAAACATGTTAAATCATGCAACACTTAGCTAAGTGCTAATGTATGCGATTAACGCCATGAAACAGGAAGTTGTTTTAACTCAGGCATACAATGTCCGATCTGCTCCAAACTTCACGTTTGATAATAGTCCTGGCCTGATGACATCTACAAGCGCCACCTGTTGGCAGTAGGAAGTGTGGCACTTTTAAATGATTTTACCATAATTCTCCTGTATTTACTCGCTTACATGCATGTTTTCCTAAGGCCAATGGGTGGCGGTGAGCCCAGGTGCGAGGGCCCTTTCATCGCTGCTTGCAGCTTTAAATATTATTATTATTATTATTATTTTTTATTTTTATTTTTTCCTGTCATTTGGGGCTTTTTGGGGGCCTTAACATGTTCAAAAACTTTTGAAAATTTGCACACACATTGGAATCTGCGGCCATTAGGACACCGCAGAAGCTGGTACCCGGGCGTGGCGGGGGGCTCGACAGCGCCCCCTTTAACGGGGTCCGAAATCTTGGTCCATATATCAAACACGCTTGCACGCATTAGTATGAAACTCGGTACACATATAGACCTCATCAGGCTTAACAACTTATACGCCAGCTCAACAGGAAGTCGGCTATTACAGGTTGTTTGAAAAAGGCATGCTCTGGAATTTGATATACTCCTCCTAGGCAATTAATCCGATCACCACCAAACTCAGTCAGCATGAAGACAAGACATTGATGATGCTAAATTGCCAGTGGATTTTTGATATCTCGAACGGTTTGGCCATGGCAACCCAACGAATTTAAGGCGAGAAAAGGGAAACAGGAAATGTGTTATAACTTATGCATACATTGATTGATTTTTATGAAACTTCATCTGTGTGTTTGTTGTAGGAGTCCGATCACACAGATGTGACTATTGTGAGTCAAAGTTATAGCGCCACCAACTGGTAGCAGGAAGTGTGTCACTTTTAAAATGCTTTTAGATCACCCTCTTTTTTTTTTTTTTTTTTTTACCGGATTTGCTTCAAACTTCATCACAATAATGTCAAAACATGGCAGATGTAGACCTCTGATTGAATTTGTGATATCCTGAATATTGTTGCCATGGCAACATGTGCTTCAAATTGCATGAAACTCGACACACACATCAATATTGTCGACCAGTAGACATAGGCAAAACCGTATAAACGGGCAGGGAGAAGGGCCTCTGTAGCGCCACCTTTTGACAAAAGTGGGGGGGGTTAGTTTTTCCTACAGTCACCAAACTTGGTACACATTGTTCTCATCAAGCCGGACAATTTTCTAATTTACATTCATTAGCTCCGACCAACAGGAAGTCTATGAATTTTATACTACTTCTCCTACAGGGTTTAAACAATCTACACCAAACTTTTTTAACTTGGTGCTATGACATTGCAGTTCTTTAATTGCAAACGGATGTTGGATATCTCAAACGGTTTGGCCGTGGCAAGGCAACGAATTTATGGCAAGAAAAGAGAAACAGAAAGAGTTATAACTTCTGCATACATTAATTGATTTTGATGAAACTTCGGCTGTGTGTTCGTTGTACAAGGCTGATCACATGGATGTGACTATTGTGAGTCAAAGTTATAGCGCCACCAACTGGCAGCAGGAAGTGTGTCACTTTCAGCATGCTTTGAGATCACCCTCTTATTTTTACCCGATTTGCTTCAAACTTCATCAGAATAATGTCAAAACATGGCAGATGTAGACCTTTAAAAAGAATTGTGATATCTCAAACACTGTTGCCTTGGCAAGGCATCAAACTTTAATATTCGTTTTGGATGCTTTTGAGACTCTTAGCATGCTTCAAATTGCATGAAACTCGACACGCGTCAGGATTGTTATCCAGTAGACATGGGCAAAGCCTTAGAAATGGGTGGGGAGGAGGGGCTCTATAGCGCAACCTTAAAGTGTAGTAAATGTGGAGTGAATTTGACATAGTCCTTTGTTTAACCGTTTAAATGCCTATTGCCCGCTGTGCACAGTTTCCCTAAAGCCACTCAAATTTCAACGAAGTGCCCCTCGCGCTTCGTTTCACGTACAGGTATGAGATTCAGTACACACATGTAACAGCCCAATCCCTACAAAAAAGTCTCCTGGTACGAAATCTGAAAACCAACAGGAAGTCAGAAATTTTGTATTTTCTTTGCAAAATTTGTGCAGTTTTTGCCATTTCCACACATTGTACTTTAACAAACTCCTCCTAGAGCTTTTATCAGATCAACATCATATTTGGTCAGTCTAATCTTAAGGCCTTTGCAACGTTAAATTGCGAAGATCTAGAGTTTTCGTTGGAGGACATGTCCGTGGCAGCCTGACAAAGTTCGATGTTTCGCCATGAAACAGGAAGTTGTTGTAACTTGGGCATACAATGTCGAATCTGCCCCAAACTTCACATGTTTGATAATAGTCCTGACCTGAAGACATCTACATGGCAATATTCAGTTACAGTCATAGCGCCACCTGCGGGCAACAGGAAATGACATGTTTTACACTGTGATTTAACTCCTCATATAGATTTAACCAGTACCACATCATATATGGTCAGTCTAATCTTAAGGCCTTAGCGACGTTACATTGCAAAGATCTTGAGTTTTCGTTGAAGGTCGTATCCATGGCGGCCTGACAAATTCTGATGTTTCGCCATGAACGAGCAAGCTGTTGTAAGTAACTCAGGCATACAATGTCTGATCTGGCCCAACCTTCACATGTGTGATAAGAATCCTGGCCTAAAGACATCTATATGCCAATATTCAGTTAGTCATAGCACCACCTGCTGGCAACAGGAAATGGCATGCTTTACATTGTAATTCACTCCCAGAAACACATTTCAATATGCCACAAAGTACCAAACATACTAGAAACACGTTAAATCATGCAACACTTGGCTAAGTGCTAAAGTATGCGATTAACGCCACAAAACAGGAAGTTGTTGTTACTCAGGCATGCAATGTCCGATCACCTCCAAACTTCACATGTTTGATAATAGTCCTGGCCTGAAGACATCTACATGGCAATATTCAGTTATAGTCAAAGCGCCACCTGTTGGCAGCAGGAAGTGTGGTGCTTCCAAATGACTGTGCCATATTTCTCCTCTATTTATACGCTTAAATGAATATCGCCCATTGTTAACAGTTTTCCTAAGGCCACCGGGTGGCGGTGAGCCCGGGTGCCAGGGCCCTTTCATCGCTGCTTGCAGCTTTAATTATTATTATTATTATTATTATTATTATTATTATTATTGTTATTTTCATCATCATCATCATCAATATGTAGGATTAGGAGCTTATCATGGATTTTGCATTTACCCCTGGTTTCACAGACAAGGCTTAAGCTAGTCCTAGACTAAAATGCATGTTTGAGCTTTTTTAACTGAAAGAAACTTCAACTGAGATTAAAATATGTCTCTTGATACACACCAGTAATGTTTTTTTTCTAGGGCACGTTTATAAAAGTTACTTAAATGTCCTAATTGAACTAAGGCCTAATCCTATCTTAGTCTAAGCCCTGTCTGTGAAACCAGGCCTTAGTGGTTTTGTTTTTGTTTGTTTGTTTGTTTGTTTGTTTTTTAAGCATGCTGTCAACTTTTAAATATTCACCCAAGGGGATTTGTGAGATTCTCAACAAACTTGGTCAACATTATGCAAACAGACTTTGCATATTTCAAACGGTGAGGGATTAAATTAATGACAAAAAAGAGAAACTAGAAGAGTCTCATATCAAGTGAATTGTCTGATTTAGATCAAACTGGGGTTCTATGTTTGATCATGGGGTCTGATAGCATGGATGTGACCATTTTGGTTTACAGTTATAACATCATCAGCTGGCACCAGGAAGTGTGGCCTTGTGTTTCTGTGACTTCTCCAGCCATCTCCTGCATGTTAGTTTGTTAAATAATGATTGTTTCTGTTTATTCATCGTTGTGCGCTCATTACAGCCACTCATACGTGACACATGGGTGTGGCTGGGTGTCTCTGCTGCGCCACCATTTACATTGTACATAAACTTGGTGCATGTATACTTTTAACATCTTGAAATAATTTTTGTTCAAGGGGGCTGATCACACTGATTTGACAGTCAATAAGCATTCTAAACTTGCAATTGTTCTTATTTCAAGGGACTATTCCAAAACTGTATGACTTTCCTTTGTGGGGAAAAATAAAAATAAAAAATAAAAAAATCGAGAAATAAGAATTTTTATTCATACAATTAAAGTCAACCCAAAAGTGTTTGGTTACCAAATTTAAACAAAATATCTTTTTGTTTTCTGTAGAAGAAAAAAAAAAGTTTTACTTTGACATCCTTGCCAAGTGGACTGGAATCATTTTTCACTGCATGTGCTGCATTAGTTTGTTCCATTTTTAAATTGGCCCCCTTTTCCCTCTTTCAGGTTTATGTGGCTGCTTTCTCTATTTCGGGCTATGCCTGGGCCAGCTGGCGTAATCGGTACAAACCCTTTAACCCTGTTCTAGGGGAAACATATGAGAATGTGCGTGAGGACCGCGGTTTCCGTTATGTTGCAGAGCAGGTATGAGATCTTTATACCGAATGTCCTATATATTAAGGACTCATTAGTAGTAATTGCATGCTTTTTTTTTTTTTCTAGGTCAGTCATCACCCACCTCTGTCTGCCAGCCACGCAGAGTCTGATAACTTCAGCTTTTGGCAAGGTAACACTTAAAATTATCATTTATTCTTCATGTGGAGTGTTTCATTTAGGATTTAGGATCCTAGTAGACAGTTGTAATAAAATTCTTTTAATGCTAAGCTAGGGCAGATAATCACTGTTGTTTCCTATGGTTATCAGTGTATTTTGGGTCTTTCAAAAATCAGACACACTTGCCCAGGCAACCCAGCTAAGGCTGATCAGACCTCAGCTTCCACCCAAGCAGCAATTTTCCAGGAATTGATTGATTGATAGATTCACTGATTCATTCGTTCATTCAAAAAAGATTTGCCCTCTCACTTTCAACTGCTTTTATTTTCAGCAAATGCCTTAATGTGTAAATATTTGTATGAACACATTCAACAACTGAGATTTGAACAACTGTGGTTTATTGAACAAGAATGAAAAACTTTGTTTAAACTAGAGGTCGACCGATTTCTGCAAATAACGATAACTAGGTTGGACCGCACTGGCTGATAATCGATTAACCAAGTGGTGGTTTCAATATATTAATTATACCTTGATCGTTCATGTTAGTTCATAGTGCATTAACTAATGTTAACAGATACAACTTTAAACTTTAAAAATGTATTAGTAAATGTTGAAATTAGGGATGCACCGATACCACAATACCACTTTTTCCAGAACGAGGCCGATACCAATAACTGTATTTTCATTGCATTTGTATATCAGCAATTTATACTATTTTGAACTAAATATATTAGGTAGAGAAAACAAAATATGAATCATATTCATTGGTTTAATTTGTTTAGCAAATATATATTTCCTTCAGTTATTTTCATGCTTAATTATGCATGTTAAAATGTATTGTAAAAGCTTCTATTACTTTCACTGTTTATTTTATTGCTCTATCATATTTTATATATTCATGTAATAGCACATGGCATATTTAGAGCTGCTTCAGCAGGGCTCAATGCTAACGTTTTTGTTGTTGTTGTTGTTGTTGTTGTTGTTGTTTGTTTGTTTTTTTACTACTGGTCCAGTTGGGTCAGTGGTTAAAATATTTAGATACCAGTGAAATATCACAATTCTCTATTGCAATTTTGATACTACAGCAAAAACTACTAGCCTAATTAATGTAAATTTAAAACATTAAAAACAAGTAAACGGTCAGTAATAAAATAAGAAAAAATAATCCAATTACAAATAGCACAAATAAGTACAATAGAACAAAGATACAAATGAAATAAACAGTGCTTTTCAGGTAGGTCTAACAATAGTTTTCAGGTACAAAATTTGGGTAACACTTTACGGTAAGGGTACATGAATTATCATGAATTCAAGCATTAATTCATGCATGAACTATGCATTACTTCATGCATTAATATCTCATGAATCATCAGAAACTGACCTGAGTTCCAAGTCTTTCATTCATGATTTCATGGATGAACAACACCTTAATTAAAACATTAACTAAGATGAGTACATCATCATGAATTATGATTTATTACGCATGATCATGTTTTCTTTGTTCACAAAAAAATTGGTCTTTGCTATCCATTGTGGATAAAGCTTATGGTA
This sequence comes from Mylopharyngodon piceus, assembly GCA_039654765.1. Classification (NCBI taxonomy): domain Eukaryota; kingdom Metazoa; phylum Chordata; class Actinopteri; order Cypriniformes; family Xenocyprididae; genus Mylopharyngodon; species Mylopharyngodon piceus. The sequence goes on from JBCHWC010000051.1 coordinate 92,818, forward strand.
CATGAATAATAATGAATTCATGCATGAAAAACTACTTTTATTTATTTTTTTTATTTACTTTTAATTAAGACTGCTTAATTATTAAAAAAATATACAAAAATCCACATTACCTCATGCATGCATGCATACAGGCTAGAACAGTATATCAATTAATGTGAGAACTAATGTTTTTCATAAATTAGAATCTGAGTTATCAAGCATATTCATGTCTTCTTCATAGTAGCCTGCAGGTAAATGGACAGACCCCAAAATTCGCCAATCACAACACACAGCACATTAATTCTGTTGACATCCAAATACAGAAGTCATCATTAACTAAGCATTAGCTTCTCGTGACTTCATCATGTGTGTGTGTGGCCCCTCAACTAAAGTGGTGACTTGGTCCTTTAAAACACTGATGAACAATGTGTTATTAATGATGGCATAATGACATTAATTTGAACATGAAAGTTCACACAATGTACTGTGGACACAAACAACACGTTCTCACACCCAACTTGTCACATATTGATGCTTGGTCAGGACCCCTCGCATGGTACCCCTTTAGCGTAAATATTTGAAGCACAGGGTACTCCATGGCTTTCAGTTGTTTGCCTTATGCATCAGATCAAAACGCGTAATTCTTTGCATTTGTAAATGTAAACATGACTTTATTAATATTTATCGAAACAATACAAAACACACAACAGGCAGAAATACAGTCACAGGTATTTATTTCAAAAACGGACCAAAAATAGTATAAAGTATTAACTTGTGTTGCATTCCAAGTCTTCTGAAGCCATACGATATCTTTATGTGAAGAACAGAGTGGATCTTCATGTTATAATCATTGAAATGATCCCGCCGCTCGAGACGGGTAGCTGCAGCTTGGAGCAATGGCCGTGCCTAACGGTAGGGGGCGTGCCGAACAGTAGGGGGCGTGTCGAACGGTAGGGGGCATGTCGAACGTTTTCTCATTGGTTTGCGAAAGCTGCCTGTTCCGCATAAAGGCGAGCCGTTAGGTTTGTTTGAGATTCATCAGCGCTGCGCAGACCGATCGGCGTATGACATCAAAGTACAGCGAGAGCGTTTGGAGAGTGTACGACTCCTTTTGAATCGCTCTTGCTGTACTTTGATGTCATACGCCGATCGGTCTGCGCAGCGCCGATGCATCTCGAACAAGCCTGTACTCTTAAACACTATTGGCCTACAGAAAGCAATAAATCCAACATAATACTATACGACCAAATTCCATTCTTTTAAAGTAAAAACAGCGTTAACGATATTAAGAATATTACATTAGATTTTTTTTTAATTACTTTCGAAAGTACCTTCAGAACTTATGCATGGCACGGATTACTGACGTCATCACTGCAAGTTTAGGTCTTACAGTATATTGATCATCAAAATTAATTATCAAAAACAAATTACAATTATTAATTTAAGGATACAAATGTCTCTTAACACTGTTAGTCGCACTAGCTCTTCATAAGTTGGAAATGACTTGTTTTTACCATTATATCAGTTACACATGAAAATAGCCTACGTTATAAAATCAGCAATTTATACTATTTTGAACTAAGATTTATATTTTTGTACCTCCCCTCAAAGTGCATGCAAACAAAAAAACGGTAACACTTTACAATAATGTTACATTAGTTTGCATGAACTAATAATGAACTGTACTTCTACAGCATTTATTAATCTTTAACATTAATTTCATGTTCAAAAAGATCAGATTCCATGTGGTTTGTGCTGTTCACACTGTTATAAAAAAAATCAGATCTAAGTCACATATGAGCAAAAAAAAAGGAAAAAAAAAAGAAAATTGGATTTTGCCCACTTTTGCCTGCATTGTGAACATAGCCTAAAACAGGGATGGGCAACTGGCGGCCCGCCAGCATACACATACGGCCCGCAAGGTCTTTAAATATGGCCCGCTGGATCACCCGGATGATCATTTTTAAAAACATTTGAAACGCAAGTAATGTAAAGATCGCATTCAGATTATGTTATTACTAAATCTATCCAGGAGAGGTCGCTATTTCTAGCCGATCCCCGTATTAATAACAACTTAGGATGTGCACGCTAATGTGAAAGTTTATTAAAATTAACAAAAATAAATGAAAAATTGACAATACAAATCGTGTTTTCACCATCCAATCAGGATGGTTAACGGATTATCTTTTTACCAAGTTCAAGGGGTCACCCATATGTTTGGTTTGTTTGGAAATTAAATCTGTAATGAAAGATTTTATTGTAAATTGCCATTACACCACCGCACTCTTCACAAAATCCGCTTTCCACCGTCGGGCCGTACGGAATGGTAAGAAACATTTCCAGTTGTATTTCCACTTGAGCCTGGTACGGCATGGCACGGCACGATTACAAACCATTCCCCGCCCGGAATTAGCCAACCGTGCCAAACCGTGCTGCTAGAATGCAAGTAGTGACATCGTCATTCAGGATCGGTCACTTGTCTGTTGCCTGGCTGTTGCTTTCTCTGTAGCTTGCTAAACATGATATTTGAGCAACATGAACACAAATTAATCATACAATTAAAAGAAATAACTGATCATCCTACATAACGCGGTCACTATTTACATCGCATATCGTGTGTAAACTCTTGCGTTACTAAGGCAACGACCGAAGAGCTCCGTTATCAGCCCCACAGTGGAAAACGAAACCATATCCATACTGGCCGGCTCGGGTCGGATCGGCACGGAATGGAACGGTAAAGCAAAGGGAACAGTTTGGCCTGACGGTGGAAAAGCAGCTAACGATCGAGAAGTATTAAAGTTATACATGTTAGAGTTGCACTTGTCTTAGATTTCAAAGGTAAAATGCATAGTCAACAAAACCTTTTTGCCAAATGAATGACAGAAAGGTTTGCACTTAATTATGTTCTTATACATTTTTAAAAATAGTATTTTTCATGATAATATGTGGATGTGGATTATGGTAATGCCATATGGAGCAATTATTTTTTAAATAAGCACTTTTTAACAAGGCTGAGTTGAAAATGTTCTCTAGGCTTGTCATCAAAAATAGGACATCTGTACATTTGTTTGTTGCAAATTCACAGACGGCGCAACTGAGATTTTTACATTTGCTTGTTGGGGTAATATTGCTTGTCAACTGAAAACAAAGTTTCCCATTTATATTAGCAAAATTGCACAAGTTTTACAGTTCATAAAATCTTTAAAAACAAATTACATTAATTACACATTGATTTCCCTTAATAACAAGTCAATTGAGTAAGATGGTGTAAAAGGTGCTAGTGTGGATTAGTAATCTGGCCCCCTGGTATTAAGGAGAAAAAATGTTGGCCCTCGTCACTATCAAAGTTGCCCATCCCTGGCCTAAAAGAATGATCTTTACTGATTTTAGTTTTAATGCCGAATGACTAGGTAAAAAGATTAGGTAAAAAGTAGTTACCTTTTTTTTTCTTTTTTTTTTTTCTTTTTTTTTTTTTTTTTTTGCTAACTACTTTTTACCTAGTCTTCAAAGGTGTACTGGGCTTAGGGCGGCATTAAACTTTAAACTCAGTGATGATCAGTCATTTAGACCAAAAGTCTGAATAACCCTGATAAGAGATTTGAATCTTCACCCAGAATAACCTCCAAAAACAAAAAGATTTTTTTAGATAGGAGCTGAAGTTTGTATTATAGTGTTGAACCTATTTTGGAAAATATTGCACTAGTGTTTATAATCCATTTGTATCTCTTTCTTTCATACCTACTATGTGTAAGTACTTGATACTTTAATACTTAAAGTATTTGAAGTTTTTGTGAATGAGTAGGTTACGTAGTAGACCGATGTAGTTCCTTTTTGAAGCAGCGACTTATGGGAATTGTAGCTGTAGTAAATAGGACATCACGTGCGTGTTTACATTGTTGTAGTATAGGTTTACTTAAGAACAAAATGTCCTCTGTGCTCAAAGATTTCTTTGCTTGTCCCTGAGAATTTTTACTTGAGTGATGTACAAAAGAATACTCTATTATCGATCTTACTACTCTTAAGGGATTGAAGGAAACACTTGTGACGGCTTTGAAATGGTCAGTTTTAGAGGAAAGAACGTCTCGGTTACAAACAAAACGTAACCCTCCTTTCCCTCCCTGAAGGAGGGAAAGGAGACCTATGTCGGACAGACCGACGGATAGGAATCTCGCTATAGAGGCCAATCCACTTTGAGTGTAACTAAAACGAGCCAGTGCACATTGGCATGCAATCATTTGCAGCAGCTGCTGTGCCACACAGTGCGGGTACATAATGAGCAGGAGATGCAGTGCATTCTTTAGGTTTTTGCTGAGGAGCTGAGCCGGTGACCTGGCGCGCAGCGAGGTACAGTGACTGTGGCGACGGGACGTACATCTCTGTTCCCTCCTTTAGGGAACGAGGGTTACCTTTGTAACTGAGACATTCCTCTTCAGTCGGTCACGTTCAACGCACGTCGGACAGACCGACGAACAGGAATCCCTACCAAAGCGCCACAGTTGCTGCCCCCTTCCAGTGTCCTGTGCAAGCCTCCTACTCCCTCTTGCCTAACAGGATGATGGGACAGGGCTTACACAGAGAGTGACCGACACTGCCGTTCCGTGATAACCCATACAGTGAGACTATTGGATAACACTGGGAAAGCGTGCCCACCAACTGGGAACGGAACGCTGCGGAAGCCACATTCTTCCCCGAAGGAGTTATGTGGAGAAGTACACATGGACATATCAGAAGTTGAAGCTTTATTTCTTGTTAATTTAGCCACTGTATCAAATAAATACCTAGGGTTGTGTTTATTTTCTTCTAAAATATTTGAAAAATAAGCAGATCTAGCGGTTTTTAAGGCCTTTCTGTACTCAATCATTCTCTCTTTCCACGAAATGCGAAAAACCTCTAGTTTTGTTTTCTTCCTGCTCTCTTAAGGGCCCAAGTGTGCTCGTTGTACCACGGCGTTGGACTAATTTCCTTAATCTTTTTTAAGCACAAAGGAGCTACTGCGTCTAATGTGCTGGAAAAGAGAGAGTCAATAGTTTCTGTTGCAACATTCAGTTCCCTTTCAAAAGGGAACTCAACTCTGCGTTTACCGCTTTGGGGAACGTCACACGTGACCCGATGTCTGAAAGCCAACTATCCAAAAACTCCAATCTCCATTGGCCGGCGACAGCCTATGACGTAATATGGTGCGACCCGGAAGTATATAAGGAGCGCCTAGAGAATCAGTGAGTATCTTATCATCTTCCGGGTATGTTCTGTCTGATCTTGACTATGTCGACTCCGGTAAGGGATTCTATAATATGCCTTACAAACGTTCAAGAGAGTGTGTTCATCCGTGTCCCAGGTTTTTGACACTTGATATACACATTTCTGGCGTTTTCTGTCTGGAGAGGAGCGCGCATAGACAGTGCTTGAGGGCACTGTCTGTGTGTTTGTCTGTTGTTTACTGTGAGCGTCTCCCTATCAGGACGCTCCGTTTTCGTTCGGCACTCTTCTCGAGGGAAGAGGTGTCCGCATCTGTGCCTGGTGATTCTGGCCCCGTTTATGCTGAGGCAAAACTGCGGCTGCAATCATAGGGCTCGCAGGTGAGCTCGTTGGGAAGTTTGAGAAAGTTGTATTCTCTCTCGGCTTCCCCGGGGATGATGAGGATGAGTTGTTGGATGACGATGACGTCCGTGTTTGATGACATCGCGTCCGGTAGCGAGCGCTCCTCTGGCTGCTGTATGCGGAGCTGCTGGTGTTTTTGGGAAGCGCTTTTCGGCGGGCTGCAGCTGCCGTGAGAGCGCATTAAGAAAGGGGCCGTGTGCGGACGGCTCGACGAGCGGTTCCTTTCCGTCCATAAATGCTGCAGCTCCCATAAACTTTCCATTCCTTCCTGAGCTCCGCGTTTGAGATCGGGAGGACATGGAAAAACCCCTAGCCGTTCAGATTTGTATCTGAGTCCAGATAGACAGGGGGAGGAAGAAGCGAGAGTGAGATGGGTGATCGATTGTAAACACCGTTGCGTCTGTAATCAATAGTGAGAGGATCTTTTAGGCTTAAAAGAACCCTAGATTCTATCCTTTTTCATGTAAAAAAAAAAAAAAAAAAGAGTATTAGGAATCTTCGGTCTTTGAGGCGCAGGAAGATGAGATGGGTCTATATTTTATGTTTTTAAAATGAGACCTTATTTTCCTGTATAGTTTTTCTGAGCATGTAGTTAATCAGGAGGCTGGTCCGTCTCAAGCTGAAGCTCTGAGACAGGGCCAGAGGTCCAGTATGGCCGCTCGGGCGCCTCCTCCTTTCGGAGCAAGGCGCAGAGATGGCTGGACTCGAGGAGGAAGAAGCAGGTTTTGGAAGAGGTGATCGATCACATACACCAGTAGCGTCTGTAATTGATTCCCTATCATTGTGAGGGCGACTTTGCATTTGCCCTCGCCCCTTCTTCCTCCGCCTCCTGAGTTTTTGGTTTCATTTTACATGCTCAGGTGCTTCTTTAACAGTCAGGCTGACGGCTGGGCCTTTGATTATATTTTTCTAAGGCCGACTTCTGGCTTGATAGTGAAAAGTGCTTTTAGGCTTAAAAGTCAAGTCACCTTTATTTATATAGCGCTTTTTACAATGTAGATTGTGTCAAAGCAGCTTTACATTGATAACTGGTACATTATTTGGCTGCACAGCAGCTCTTAAAGAATAGTGTCAATGCAGGCAGATCAAAGCACTGTTGAATATCAAATGTCAAGTCAAATGTCAAGTGTCCCCAACTAAGCAAGCCAAAGGCAACAGCGGCAAGGAACCCAAACTCCATCAGGTGACATCAGGTGGCAGACAAGTGGCAAATAGGTGTTTAAATGGAGAAAAAAACCTTGGGAGAAACCAGGCTTAGTCGGGGGGCCAGTTCTCCTCTGGCCAACAGTGCTTTGTTACGATTCAGGTTGCCATCATAAGTCCAATAGGATCGCAACATTCAAAGTATTTATTCCAGTTCCATCCAATTGAGGATCGTATTCATCACGCCGGTATGGACGGTTGTTGAGGAACTGTGTCGTGGCTGTCGTGTCGATGAGGCCCTCACAGTGGATGATCTAGTTGACTCAATCTCTGCTGATACTTCAGGGCTGCGTTGTGGTCGTGTCAAGGCGCAGGTCCTTGGTCTCACCTGGATACGGCCCGGATCCGGTTGACTACGGTGAACCTCGGGATAACCAGAAAGACTAATATTAGCGTAGATGCCATTCTTCTTCTGATGTAACGAGTACATCAGGTGTTATAGGAAGTGTTCCCGGTTCCGGCTGACCTAATTTATGCAGCCTAATAATCCTTTAACGGATTTGAAAATATAAATTGGTTATGTGTATGCCAGGTTAAAGAAATGCGTTTTCAATCTAGATTTAAACTGACAGAGTGTGTCTGCTTCCCGAACAATGCTAGGAAGATTGTTCCAGAGTTTAGGTGCCAAATAGGAGAAGGATCTACCGCCTGCGGTTGATTTTGATATTCTAGGTATTATCAGCTGGCCTGAATTCTGAGATCGCAATAGACGTGAAGGACTATAGTGAATTAGGAGCTCGCTCAGGTACTGGGGAGCTAAAACATTTAGTGCTTTGTAAGTAATTAGCAAGATTTTAAAATCTATACGATGTTTAACAGGAAGCCAATGCAGTGTTGACAGAACTGGGCTAATATGGTCATACTTCCTAGTTCTAGTAAGAACTCTAGCTGCTGCATTTTGTACGAGCTGTAGTTTATTTATCAGGCGAGCAGAACAACCACCCAGTAAAGCGTTACAGTAATCTAGCCTTGAGGTCATGAACGCATGAACTAACTGTTCTGCATTTTTCATTGAGAGCATATGTCGTAGTTTAGATATATTTTTAAGATGGAAGAATGCGGTTTTACAGATGCTAGTAACATGGCCTTCAAATGAAAGATTGGTATCAAAGAGCACACCCAGGTTCCTAACTGACGACGAAGACTTAACAGAGCAGCCATCAAGTGTTAGACAGTATTCTATGTTATTACATGAAGAAGTTTTTGGTCCAAAAATTAGATTCTCTGTTTTTTCTGAATTTAGTAGTAGGAAATTACTGGTCATCCAATTTTTTATATCAGCTATGCATTCCGTTAATTTTGTGAATTTGTAAGTTTCATCAGGGCGCGAAGAAATATAGAGTTGAGTATCATCAGCGTAACAGTGAAAACTAACGCCATGCATCCTAAAGATATCTCCCAAGGGTAGCATGTACAGAGTGAACAGCAACGGTCCTAGTACTGAGCCTTGTGGTACTCCATATTGAACTTGTGATCGATATGACATCTCTTCGTTTACTACTACAAACTGATAACGGTCAGATAAGTATGATTTGAACCATGACAATGCAATTCCACTAATGCCAACATAATTTTCGAGTCTATTTAAAAGAATATTGTGATCAATAGTGTCAAATGCAGCACTAAGATCCAGTAACACTAATAGAGAGATACAACCACGATCTGATGATAAGAGCAAATCATTAGTAACTCTAATGAGAGCAGTCTCAGTACTATGGTACGGTCTAAATCCTGACTGGAAATCCTCACAGATATTATTTCTTTCTAAAAAAGGAACATAGTTGTGATGATACTGCCTTTTCTAGTATTTTTGACAGAAAAGTGAGATTTGAGATCGGCCTGTAATTGACTAATTCTCTAGGATCAAGTTGTGGTTTTTTAATAAGAGGTTTAATAATAGCCAGCTTAAAAGTTTTTGGTACGTGTCCTAGTGATAAAGAAGAATTGACGATATTAAGAAGAGGATCTATAACCTCTGGAAGCATTTCTTTCAATAGCTTAGTCGGTATAGGGTCTAACATGCATGTTGTTGATTTTGACGATTTAACAAGTTTAGACAATTCTTCCTCTCCTAAAGCAGTAAATGAATTGAATTTTTCCTCAGGGACACTACAATGCACTATTTGACGCGATACTGTAGTAGACGGTTGCATGGTTATAATTTTTTCTCTAATATTATCAATCTTGCAAGTAAAGAAGTTCATAAAGTCATTACTGCTGTGCTCTTTGGAAACATCAGAAGTTGAAGCTTTATTTCTTGTTAATTTATCCACGGTATCAAATAAATACCTAGGGTTGTGTTTATTTTCTTCTAAAGGTTTTGAAAAATAGGCAGATCTAGCAGATTTTAAGGCCTTTCCGTACTCAATCGTTCTCTCTCTCCACGAAATGCGAAATACTTCTAGTTTTGTTTTCTTCCAGCTGCGCTCCATTTTTCTGGCTGCTAACTTTAGGGCCCGAGTGTGCTCATTGTACCATGGCATTGGATTAATTTCCTTAATCTTTTTTAAGCGCAAAGGAGCAACTGAGTCTAATGTGCTGGAAAAGACAGAGGCAATAGTTTCTGTTGCAACATCGAGGTCTTCTAAGCTTTCTGGTATGCTAAGGCGATGAAACTGATCAGGAAGATTATTTATAAAGTGATTTTTAGTGGTAGAAGTGATGGTTCTACCATATTTATGGCATGGAGGCAGTTTAGCCGCCTTGACTAAATGTAGTATACACGAGACTAGATAATGATCTGAGATGTCGTCACTCTGCTGCAGAATTTCAACAGCATCAATATCGATTCCATGTGACAATATTAGATCTAAAGTATGATTACGACAATGAGTGGGTCCTGACACGTGTTGTCTAACACCAATAGAGTTTAGAATATCTGCAAATGCCAATCCTAATGCGTCTTTTTTATTATCTACATGGATATTAAAATCACCAACAACAAGGACTTTATCTGCAGCTAGTACTAACTCCGATAGAAAGTCAGCAAATTCTTTGATAAAGTCTGTATGGTGTCCTGGTGGCCTGTATACAGTAGCCAGCACAAATGTTAACTTACATAATGTTACGTAAAGTACCATCACTTCGAAGGAATTATATTTGAAAGACTTCTGACTAATACTGTAAGTATTACTATAGATTACAGCAACACCTCCCCCTTTGCCTTTCTGACGGGCATTGTGTCGATAATCATAACCTTGAGGACTAGACTCATTTAAAGTAATGTAATCATCCGGTTTTAGCCAAGTTTCTGTCAAACACAGCACATCTAGATTATTATCTTTGATAATATCATTAACAATAAGTGATTTTGAAGAAAGGGATCTAATATTTAACAACCCGAGTTTTATCATTTGTTTAGCATTATTATCTCTATTTTTTATTTGTTGAACATCAATTAAATTTTTACCATTAAATGGCTTTGGAAGTTTTTTGTTTTTACTAATTCGGGGTACAGACACAGTCTCTATTTGAAAATATCTAGGTGTAAGAGTTTCTATGTGTTGGGAGTTATCTGAATTATCTGACTTCTGTAACGTGAGGCAGCTAGCAGACGGTCGGTTTAGCCAGTCTGTCTGCTTCCTGACTTGGGCCCCAGTCTGTCATGTTTCAGCTCTAAGACTATGTGCCATATTACTAAAGAGAAGAGCAGCACCATCCCAGGAGGGATGAATACCATCTCTTTTCAACAGGTCAGGTCTGCCCCAAAAACTTTTCCAATTGTCTATGAAACCTATATTATTTTGCGGACACCACTTAGACAGCCAGCCATTGAGTGATGATAATCTGCTAACTATCTCATCACTCTGACGAACAGGAAGGGGGCCAGAGCAAATTACTTCTCCTGACACACCTCTTTAATGTTAATTTTAGTGATCTCCGACTGGCGAAGACGAACATCATTAGTGCCGACGTGAATAATAATCTTAGAGTATTTACGATTAGCATTAGCCAGCACTTTTAAATTTGCTTTGATGTCAGGTGCTCTGGCTCCCGGCAAACATGTGACTATGGTGGCTGGTGTCTCTATTTTCACGTTCTGTGTAATAGAATCGCCAATAACTAGGGCACTTTCAACAGGATTCTCAGTGGGTGCGTCACTGAGTGGGGAGAACCTGTTTGATGTTCTTATTGGAACGGAAGAGTGGTGTTTTCCGCGGCTAGGCCGCCTCACCGTTACCCAAGTGCCCTGCTGCGCGGGCTCTACAGCTGGAACCGAACAATGTACAGAGTTCACTAAGCTAGTCGCATCCAAAACAGTATCTGAAGCCCTTGCATTCTTACTATCCTCGATTAAAGTTTGGATGCGTGTCTCTAATTCTGAGATTCTCTCTGTCAGCCTGACTATTTCCCTACATTTATGACATGTAAATCCCTCATCGCTGACAGAGAGAGCTATGGTGAACATGTGGCAAATGGAACAGGTAGCAATGCTGGGAGAGGATGACATGACTCACCGTGTTTGTAGGCTGATCCGACTTACCACAGCTGTTTGAAGAACGCGTTGAAAAAGGAGCGCACGAGAGACTGTTAACAAGTTAACAAGCTAGCGCTGCAAATGCAAACGCCTTGTAACAGCGATTTAGATTCAAAGATTACAAGCTAGCGACGTCAGATTAGTGTGGTAGGCAATATTACATATAAGGTAATAAAAAAAAAATAAAAAAAAAGAACTTTTGATTTCATCCTTCTTCATGCAAGAAAATGAGGAGAAATCTTCGTTCTACGAGCCGCAGGAAGGTAAGGTGGGTCTATATTTTTATGTTTATAAAAAGTGTAGACCTTGTTTTTCCTGTATAGCTTTCCTGAGCATATAGTCAGTAAAGTTAGAAGGGATTCTTTTGGGCAAAATAACTGAATCATTAGGTTGGCTAGTTTTCACATGCAGGCCGCATTATGGCCGCTATTTTGTAGCCTCCTATATTAGAGTAGCTTCTCAGCTAATACTGTTAGTTTGGTTTGAGTTAGCACTCGTCACTTCAGTTATTTATGTGTAGGACGGCCTTAACCGGCCGCCTGGCACTGTTTGGCTTGTAGTGCTTTGCTTTTCTCCTCATATTTTAGAGGATTTAAAGTGAAGCCAAGGCCTGTGTGGCCCGTAAGCCATATTTAGCGGGCTAGGCTAGAGCTAGGTTAGGTGTTTTGTTTTAAATCACCCGTTATGTAAAATTACTATCCCTTGTAAGGTTGCATAGTTCCTAGTTCTGGCCGCCTCCTGAGGGAGTCTCTAGGCCGTATGCCCATTCCCCTTCATTATTATGTAGGTGTTATAGCTGAGTTTAACAGCTAAGGTTATAGGCTGTCATTAGCCGCCTTGGTGCTGTATCTCAGGTGGTAGGCCCTTATCTTTGCGTAGATAAGTCATGCAGTGTATGCTAGGCCCCACTTTCTAGAACCTTTATCATGCTATATCATGTTCCCCTGGACCCCTTGAATTTGTATTCAAGCTTGAGTTACGGTGCTAGTTTTTAGCTTCCGTTCTCTAAGGTTCAGCACAGTTTTTCAGATCTGTTTGGTGAGAATATTTATCCTGTGTGGATGGCATGTATGTACAAAGCATTCAGTTGCTTTGGGTTCTAAAGCCTTAGCCCTACATATTTATGTGAGCATTACTCTGGTGCTGCCACAGGTTAGCACCCGTTTCTATGATAGTAGGCTGTAACTAGCCTCTATTTAAGAACGTGGTGTGTGTTTGTACTCCCCGTTTAAGGTTAGTGTGTTTCACTGAGTGCATCACCTGTTGGATTGCACACTCAGGTTAAGTGTAGAGATTTGTATTTTATTTTATCTCTGTTTAACTCCCTTTGTGATCGTTACCATAAGCAGCCATTTTACTTATAGCTACAGAGGTTGTTGGCTTTTGTTATTTAGCCTCCTTCTAGCTACAGCTTGTATTATAGGCGCTGTTGGTAGAATATCATGAGTTTTGCTCACGTATGCTAGTACTGTCACAGGTTTATGCTCATGTCTGTCTGAGGTGTTAGGCCTTATAGGCCTTCCTTAGACCATGTTAGCATTTCTTGTTGTACTTTAAGTACATTGCCTGTTGGAATGTGCATACCTAGCTCAGGTTGCGCTAAGCTAGTTAACCATAGGTTTCTTCTGGGTCTAGACCTGGTCCCCTTTGAGCTTGGTTCCCTTAAGACCACTAGCTGATGCTATGTGTGTTTAAAAAGTAGCAGGCCCCACCAGGCCTCCTTTTTCATATCACATGTTGGCACAGTGTGTATGTTGGTCTTATATGATTAAGCCACCATCGGCCACGCCCACCTCTGTAAGAGTAGGCCCTAGGTTAGGCCTCTCATAGAGTTTTGTGGCGGAGTGTGTACTCCTCGTTTTAAGTATAAAGATGTTTCTGAGTACATGGCCTGCTGGTTGGTTTTGTCATGATGTCCACTAGCTGACGCCACGTGTCGAAGTTGAAGGCCCCGCTAGGGCCTCCTTTCAGTTACATGTTGGCACAGTTCTGTGTGGTTACCATCACTGCCATCGGCCACACCCACCTCTGTTTGAGTAGGCCTTAGGTCAGGCCTCTCTTGGAGTACTGTGGCGGAGTTACACTCCTCTTGTTAAGAGTTAAGGTGTCTTTTACCGAGTGTTTGGCCTACTGGCAGATTTGGTCATGAAGCTATCACTGGCTGATGCCATGTGCGTATGGAGTCATAGGCCCCACCAGGGCCTCCTTTCAGCTTGCATTTTGGCACAGTTTTGTGTTGGTTTCTACCGGACTCATCTTTGGATGGGTCATGATTGCCACTGGCTGACGCCTCATGTTTACAAGTCGTAGGCTTTATAGGCCTCCTGTGTATCATGCTGGAGTGCGGCTGTGTACTCCTCTCGATTTGAGAGTAAAAGGTGCTTTTACTGAGTACTGTTTCTGAGTGGCTTGCCTCTCAGGGTGAGTTTCTGTGTTAAACCGCTCTGTTGTTCGGTTTTTATGCATTCACTTCCTTGAGTTTGGTTTCTCCTTTAGCTCTAGTTGAGCTAAGTAGCTACCTCGTTTATAACTTGGTTCTATTTTTGCTCCTAGAACTTTAGTGGCTACTAGCTGGTGCCGTATGTGATGAGTAGGTCCTCTGGGCCTCCTTTGAACATGCCGGCATGTTAAATGCTGCTGGTTGGCCAGGGCTCTGGGTGACTGATTAACCTCCTCTGTGGTTCGGTTATTTGTCTCGCCTGGAGCTTGATAACACTGCCACGAGCTGATGCCACGTGTCCAGCTGAGGTTACAGGCCCCGCGGGGCCTCCCTTCGGCGTGATGGCGTACGCTGCACTCCTCTCGCTTAGAGAGTAAAAAGGTTCTTTTACCGAGTACACTGCTTGTTGGATTGCGTTGGATGGACTGTTATGTGGGCACTCACAATTACTAAGTCATGTGGTTGTTCTTGCTCCCAGCAAGCTAGATTTCAGGGGTGCGGCCTTGTAGGCCGCCCTTGGAATACCACTTTGTGATTGTGTATTCTGGTGTTATGTAGTTCTTTATGCAGAATTCTAGTCATGCTGTAGGCCCCTTCCCGGCCTCCATGATTATCTCCCTACAGTATGGTCTATCTGTTAGGTGAGCTTCGTACTTCCCCTTTGGGTTGTTGACATAATTGTGCTTAGCTCCCTAAGCTGATCATTGGTTGTAGACTTCTATGAAGTCTCCCGTTGAGATCAGCCCCAGGCTGGTTTGTGCTCCCCTGTATCAGGGTTCCCTAGCGCACAGCCTCCTCAGTGTATTTAGTCAGACACTGAGTAGATCCTAGGATGAGCGGATTATACTCCCCTCAATACGAGGGTTCATAACACTCAGCTGAGTTCTGCTCTCCAGGATGCCCATCTCTACGCGTGGGTTTGAGTTGCTTACTGCTCGTTCGCAGTCGCTCTTACCTGCTCTCTTCTCTGAAGAATGCATTTTTGAGATTCTGTATTCAGACAGGGTTGGCCAAGACTAAGTTTGTCCTTCGTCAGATCAGGTCGGCCTCCCTGGTGGCATTGGTGGTGACTTCGTTCCCCTCTACTGACTGGCCGGGGTTCCTTTCAGTTTCCTGGCCACATTCCCTTTAAGGGACCACTTTTCCGCGGAAATGTTGGTCCCAGAAGCTCTGAGCAGCCTTGGAAGGCTTTCTGCGGAAGGCCTCTTTTAGGCTCAGCTTGGGCTGTTGGCCGTAGGGAATGCTGTCACTGACAGCCTTGCGTGACCCGAGGGTGAGTTGCTTATGGCAGTTCTTTCGAAACTGCCGGACGTTTGTCTAGCCATCTTTGGCATGCACTCTCCTCGAGCATGGCGGCGTGGGTATATCGTTCCCCAAAGCGGTAAATGCAGAGTTGAGTTCCCTTTCGAAAGGGAACGTCTCAGGTTACGTATGTAACCATGGTTCCCTGAGAACAGGGAACGAGACTCTGCGTTGCCATGCCTCGGGCTGCCTGCTGAACAGTCCCTCAAGACGATAGATACTGACTGATTCTCTAGGTGCTCCTTATATACGTCCGGGTCGCGCCATATTACGTCATAGGCTGTCGCCGGCCAATGGAGATTGGAGTTGTTGGATAGTTGGCTTTCAGACATCGGGTCCCCAAAGCAGTAAACGCAGAGTCTCGTTCCCTGTTCTCAGGGAACCATGGTTACATACGTAACCTGAGACGTTCTTCTAAGCTGTCTGGTATGCTAAGGTGATGAAACTGATCAGGAAGATTATTTATAAAGTAATCTTTAGTGGTAGAAGTGATAGTTCTACCATATTTATGGCAGGGCGGTGGTTTTGCAACCTTGGCTAAATGTAGTATACACGAGACTAGATAATGATCTGAGATGTCGTCACTCTGCTGCAGAATTTCAACGGCATCAATATCGATTCCATGCGACAATATTAGATCTAAAGTATGATTACGACAATGAGTGGGTCCTGACACGTGTTGTCCAACTCCAATAGAGTTTAGAATGTCTGTAAATGCCAAACCCAATGCGTCTTTTTCATTATCTGGGTCAGTGACAAATATGGTGTGGCAAGATGAGAAATTCAAAAATCTTTTAAAAACCTGTTTTAAAAGCATGCATCAGGTATGTTAAAATGTATATAATGTACTTATGTTGATTTTATGTTAATAAAAATTTACATTTGCACATTTTTTTTACTAAAGTTAAGAATGAATGTACCTGAAAATGTCAAATGGTGTAACCGCCAAAGAATGAGAAATATTAAATATTTTATCCACCTAGATGGCATGTAAGCATACTCATAGAAATATATACTTCAATTTAAAATATCAAACGAAAAATAATTTTATTAGAGTTATCTTTAAATGTAAATTTTAATGTGTTTTTGCAATATTTGGTGGGACATATGCTGTTTTCTAAATAATCTTTGACAAATTATGTAAAAATTGTTAAAAACCATGTTATTACACTAAACTAGACGATTGCATTTTATTCCACATTAATTTTTCTGTATATGATTATATTTTTATGAAAAATACTGGTTACACCAATTGACACAAACCAGTTACACCACCTGACCATGTTGCTTCTACAGCTAAAGGCCATTGTTGAACAAATTGACAATGAAAATCAAGCATGACAGTCAACAAGTTAAGTGGTTTCAGTGATGAAAAACAACATCTGGCAACAAGAAATAATCATAGTAATGAACAGTGAAATCATGTCTCGTATATTTTACAGTTAAAGGGTTAGTTCACCCAACAATGAAATTTCTGTAATTAATTACTCACCCTCTTGTCGTTCCACATCCATAAGACCATTGTTCATCTTTAGAACACAAATTAAGATATTGTTGATGAAATCTGAGAGCTTTTTTTATCTCCCATAGAAAGCAATGAAATTACCCCTTTCAAAGTCCAGAAAGGGCTCCTTGAATGGTGGTTACACCACCTTGACACTTCAGGAATTTGACTTGACTCACATGATTCCACAAATTATTTATAATATTCAGAACAATGGTGTTAAATTTATTTTTATTTACTATTAAATTGTTCTAATGTAAGATTATGCCAAACTAGCTGATATGGTGTTTTATTGAGAATTTCACCTTTTTTAAACAAGATGAATTATTTGGTACTAAGTTTTTACGGTTACACCACATTGA
Source organism: Mylopharyngodon piceus (assembly GCA_039654765.1). NCBI lineage: Eukaryota > Metazoa > Chordata > Actinopteri > Cypriniformes > Xenocyprididae > Mylopharyngodon > Mylopharyngodon piceus. The sequence goes on from JBCHWC010000051.1 coordinate 109,683, forward strand.
CATTTTTGCAATCAATCCCCAAATATTCTCTCAAAATTGATTAAAACCAGAAATTTTAGACTTGGTCCTCAAAAAAGAGAATGTATGCAAATAATTTGCTAATTTATTTAGCAATTTTTACCCTTTTAAATTTAATTAAACTATATGGACACAAAAAAATGAGTGTCACGTCATTGACCCATCTACATGGATATTAAAATCACCAACAACAAGGACTTTATCCACAGCTAGTACTAACTACAATAGAAAATCAGCAAATTCTTTGATAAAGTCTGTATGGTGCCCTGGTGGCCTGTATACAGTAGCCAGCACAAATGTCAACTTACATAATGTTACATAAAGCACCATCACTTCGAAGGAATTATATTTGAAAGACTTTTGAGTAATACTGAAGATATTAGTATAAATTACAGCAACACCTCCCCCTTTGCCTTTCCGACGAGGATTGTGTCGATAATCGTAACCTTGATGGCTAGACTCATTTAAAGTAATGTAATCATCTGGTTTTAGCCAGGTTTCTGTCAAACACAGCACATCTAGATTATTGTCTGTGATAATATCATTTACAATAAGTGCTTTTGAAGAAAGGGATCTAATATTCAGCAACCCGATCTTTATCATTTGTTTATCAGTATTATCTCTGTTTTTTATTTGTTGAACATCAATTAAAGTTTTACCCTTAAATGGGTTTGGAAGTTTTTTTGTATTTACTAATTCTTGGTCCAGACACAGTCTCTATGCGATGATATCTAGATGAAAGAGTTTCTATGTGTTGGGGTTTATCTGACTTCTGTGACGTGAGACAGCTAGCAGACGGTCGGTTTAGCCAGTAATGCAAAAGGTTAGCTGCCTTTCATCTTTCTTTTATCTGCCCTTTTCCCTCTCTTTCTGTGTGTGCGCGAGTGTGTGTGCGCGAGTGTGTGTGTGCGAGTGTGCGTGTGTGTGTGTGTGTGTGTGTGTGTGTGTGTGAGATTTTATTTGCCAAAATCGAAAAAATGCCCCAGACACTTGCGTGTGTGTGTGTGGGAGAGAGAGAGAGTGAACATGCTTGTTCCATGTTGCCTTTGTGCTCTAGTATTAGTCTTTCATATATGTATGGGAATTTTTCAGATTTATGCCAGTTTTGTTGATTTTATTTGTCAATTTCTATAAAAAATGCTCTCTGTTGCAGTCACAAACGTGTGTGTGTGTCTGTGTGTATGAGATAGAAAGTTCGTTCCACTTTGTGTCTATGGTCTAGGACCAGACCTTTATTTAAATGTAGAAATCTTTAGATTTATACTGGATTTTTTTTTTTTTTTTTTTTTTACACCTTTAGAACAACCAAATCAAGCCCAGATTTTTTGTGCGTGTTTAGATAGATTATTTAGGTAAAGTCACAGAGTCTCATGCCCCTGAGATGAAGGGAACACTTTTTAAAAATGAAGGAATCTTTCAATGGGGTCAGCTGGACCCCAAGGACCAATTAAGGGTTAAAGGTAAATTGCACCTTTTTTTCCTGATACCCACAGCAGCGCCCCCTATTGACTTGGCTACACAACTGGTATCTCTGGGGACAAATTTTCCATCTGAACTGGCCTCATGAAGAGCAGTGCTCTTGCGAAAGTCATGAGAGATTAATGTCTCTCTGGTGTCAGGGTTACCCTCGTTGTGAGTCCAGCTACATTTCCAAAAATTGGTTTGCTTGTGATGGCTTTTTGATTTTTTTTTTTTTTTTTTTTTTCCTGTTGCGCTTTAGTCCTAACCATTGAATGTGCTTTATTACGAAGGCTACGTGTTGATGATACAGTTGTTCGGATGCTGCACATATTAACCAGTCATCCGGGTAATTAAGGATCCTCAACCCCTAATGGCAGAGAGGGACCAGTGCTACATCCATGCACCGGGTAAAAGTCCTTGGAGCGAGAGATAGGCCAAAAAGGAGAACTCAGAATTTGAATAATTTGCTCTCGATTGCAAAGCGAAGGAATTGTCTGTGCCCTTCCTAGACTGAAATCTGAAATTAAGTGTCCTTTTGGCCTGTACATGCAAACCAGTCATCCTGCTAAATGACCTGTTTAACAAAGGTTTGTGTTCAGGGAAGGAGGTGGGAACCGGCGAATGTTAAACGTAATTTTTAATGACAAAACAAACAAACAACAAAACGAAATTAAGGCAGCAACCCCTCACGGCCGACTGACACATAAACTAAAAAAAACAAACAACATACACTATGTTGTTTGTTTTTTTTTGTTTATGTGTCAGTCTAAGACATGGAGTGTATGTCTAATATTAAGAGTAATCCCACTTTACTTTTTGAAGGAAAAGTAATTAAATTACAGTAATTAATTAATTAGTTAGTAATGTATTACACATCTGAGCTCCATTAAACAGTAAGTGTAAATTCAAAGATGGATTTTGTTGATACTGATTTTATTTGATTGATAATAGCCATGCAGTGTCGTCTTATTCTGACTGAATTGACCGATTAAATGTAAGAATCTGACATAAGAGGACACAGACATGAAAATACATTTAAAAATACTGTTCATCTCTGTCTTTATTGCTCAGTGTTTTTTCAGGGTTTTGATCGTCTCTCTACTGAGAGAGCATATCCTGTATTTTATTGTATTATAATGTCTATGTAATATTATCTCTAAACTTTGACTAGGCTAGGAATGTTGCATATTAATTGTTCTAGGAACCTCAAAGCATATTTTAATTTTTGTGTATTTTTGCTACTCTATGATGATGTTCTATTTAAGGACATTTGTAGCGTAAGTATGGCCCAAACATAAACTCAAGCCCAGGGGCCCCCAGCCCCCTCGGTCCTGCCCTGATTGTATATATTTGTGCTATTGCTTGTAATTTGTTTATTTGTTCTTATTTTATTACTGGCTGTTTACTTGTCTTTATATTTATTAAAATACTAATAATACTTTTTTGTGATGGGGCCAGTGATAATTTTTGCAGGGCAAATAAAAATCTAAACCAGAATGAACGTGTAGAAAAGCTCCTTTGTGTTGAGCCCTGTAAATATAGGGAGTCCCTTTCAAGACCTGCCTCTTTTGTTATAAAATAAAGCTTTGTTATGGGGAAAAAATAAAATAATGTTAAAACTCTGGGCCCACCAGGAATTTCACTTGGCCCACCCTACATCTCAAAGCTGTAGCCGCTCCTGCTCCATGATCCTCCCTGGCATGAGCTCTTTAGCCTTGAACACATGACCACTACCGAGAAAGGACTCGCATGTATTATGACCAGGCATGTACTGGCCATCGGAAGCAACTGGGCCGGTCGAGTAGTGGGCCGATCATTGAAGTGAGGGAGACATCCCCCATATTAGGCGCTGTTTTTAAATTACAGCGCATGTGAAACTGTAAAAAGCAAATACTACAAAAAAAGGGGGACGAAAGGGTGCTACCCGATGCATGCACCAGCCACGCTGTAAAGTGATAAACAGCGCAAGTCGTGTGATCCATTCATATTTGACACAGAATTATGTTATACATTTGTGTGATATGAGAACATTAAAGGTTCTGTAGTGATGCTACAGTAGTTGAAACCAGCCACGATTGGGGAATAAAAAAACTTTAATGGGGGTTGTTTTTGTAATTTCTACGTGTGTAGGTTTTTTTTATTTATTTTTTTATTTTATTTCACAAATTCACTAGTTTATTACATATTTATTTTAAAAATCTTATAACCATGGTAATGAGGAGCATGGTTTTATTTGTGACCACCTTCTTACTAATACTAGTCTAGAGTTAAACTCTATGCAATTCTATGCAAGAAATATGGTAAATTTCATTAGGGTTACTAAAAGAATAATTTAACAAAATGGCTTTAAAGCCTTTATCCCATGAATTAAGAACAAAGCTTTCTTCTCTTTAAATATGTTTAGTTCGAATGAATTTTAATTCAAGTAAACTAAATATTAAAAAGATAAATATCGGTGTCTTATATAAATTAGGTGTTAAATGCCTAGTTCTGTCATGAAACTCTGGATGGTGCAGGCTGATGGATCCTTAACGCAAGCTGTTAACTATACTGGCACAAGCTGATTGGTTCATGTAGCATATGCAGCCAATGAGCTTGCTGCTCACAACATTTAAATGGCTGGTTATCATTCACTATAGCAGTTGCAGTGCGCTTTCAGAGTTCGTCTAAAACCCTCCACCTTCCCCAGCTCCACCTGTATAGATCTGCTATGGGGGTGCCACAGTGGGTGCGGTGGTAGGTGATTTTAAACGAAATCCTAATATTAAACAGCCCAAACAACACTTACAGATGAACATACAAATGAATGAGGACAGAGTTATATGAGAACACTCAGAACATGATTAAATAAATGTTAAAAACACTGTATTTCACTACACAGCAGCAGCACAAAAACCTGCATCTGACCTTATGATACTCAGTATATGATAAGTAGTTTGGCGCTCAGGAATAATGCCGATGAATGCTTTAATCAAGACCTCTATATTCCGTTTCTTAATGATATCTTGTCAAACAGGGTGCACAAATGGATTTTTGCAAGACGGTCCCAAAATAGAGAGCTTTGTCCCATGTCCTGCAAGATGCAAGCAGTGTCCCGCATTTCATTTATGTCTGTAGGCTATTAAAAAAAAAATTATGCATTTAAAAATCCATTTGCGCAGCCATAATGTTCTAGTTAGAGTGGGAAAATAACCAGCCAGCGCATTCGTAGAGAGGGTTTTTTCCTGCTGATAATGATTGCGTGGTCAAAGGAACCAGTGTGCACTACATCAAAACTCGTTAAATACAGCTACACCAGCCAGGACTACTACTTCTAGACACGTACTGGATAACATCCTGATTAAACATGCCAGATCCAACAAAAATACTGTTGGAAAACACTTTCGTATTGTGTATTGTTTGTTAAAGCTATTAGGTTAAGCAATATCTCATGCCAGCTTTTCCTTTGTGTTTTATATAATGACCACTAGGAGATGCTCTAGGCATGTTTTATTTGACTGGTTTTCCCTGAATATAGTTAAAACGAAAACGATAGTTAAAAACGAAAGTAAGAGACTGTCTCAGGTTACGCATGTAAACATGGTTCCCTGAGAATAGGGAATGAGATGCTGCGTCCCCTAGGGGTCGCTATGGAGAATGCCTCTGGCATGGCAGGTGTCTGAAGCGTGAGTCTAAACACGACAGTGAACTTGACATTGGCAGGCGGCAGCCTATGATCTCACCACAGGTGTGACCGTGAGTATAAATGGGCACCTGGAAATAATGTCATCCACTTCTTGTCTGAAGGAGACCGAGCAGGAATGCCTGAAACATGGCAAAGGGACAAAGCGTGGCAAAGCGTCTCGATCCCTATTCTCAGGGGAACCATGGTTACATGCCTAACCTGAGACATTCCCTTTCGAAAGGGAACTCACACTGCATCCCCTAGGGGTCGCTATGGGGAACGGAATACCCACGCTGCCATGCTGAAGGGATGAGTGCCTTAATGGCTGTGCTAAGTCAAAGACTCAAAGAGTCTTCATTCCTATGGCGCATTAGTGACAATCACAGGTCAGAGCTTCTGAAGAATGGAGGCCTCAAAAAAGGACCTCTAAGAGGAAGCCTAACTACGTTCATACTCAGGCCAGTTTCAAAAGAAAAGGCTTGAGCTGGTCCACAAGAGGCCTAGATCACAACTCCCGGATTGAGAGGGGGCCTAACACACTCTAACTGTCCAGGGAGGCTCAAAGAGAGTCTAACTACCTAGCACTAGGGGTGTAACGATTCACTCGTTTTCTCGATGCATCGATTACAAATCCTGACGATGCATATGCATCGATATTGAAACATGTTTTTTGAATCGTGAATCGTTAATTTCGGCCAATAATCGATGTAAAATGCTAAGAATCGAATTAATTGCGATTCAATAGCGATTCAGTGCTTTAAAATATATAGGCATTAAAGTACTACATGCGCGAATTGATGGAGACGTTGTGCGCCGTAATTCACGCCCTCACAGCTCTCCTTCACAGATACGCGCTGCACTCTTTACCGCCTTTCACTGGATTGAGCTCGTGCTTCATCCATAGCTCTCTCATCGACACATTTTGAGCAGCCTACGTTTGAGCTCTCCTCAGGACGGCCACTGCTATTCACACGAGCAGATGACAGCTCTCTATTGAGACAGCAATAGTCCTGAGTAAAACCGCTCAAGCCATTGGTAAAGCTGCCAAGTCACTGAGTGGTCACTACTGTTGAAATAAAATGCTTTCATTGCGTGGAAATGTCACTGTTATTTTCTATAAGATACAAAACTAAAGTTTTATGGAAATGGGTCATTCCATTGACATTACCTGAGCAGTTGAAGTAAAACCCCGCTTATTCAATGTTGTTAAACTGAATGTACGAATGAAACTGCTGAAATAACTACAACATTAACAACACTGTAATAAGAGCGCGCGGTTTATCTATCAATCAGATGCGCGTTAAAGTTGCGTTTGTTACTATAGCAACAGTAGACACCCAGCGCGTTTTCTTTCATAATCATCGTAAGGAAAATGTTCCGTATAAAGAGAACAAAGAGGGCTTTTATAACTATTCCGTGAAGAAAAGTTAGTATAGGATTAGTTGGGAAAGTGCATGATATTCTTTGGTAGGCCTAGTCTCCCCATGTAGCATTAGTATGTTTAATGTACCTGGAACACTTTAATAAGGTAGCCATTAACACTATCCTGCACTATAGTTAACATGAACTAACAATACTTTTAAAGCCTTTTAAAATTGATGAAAATTTTTAATGTAAGTTTCTACAAATGCCAATTTTTAGGCTATTAAAATAAAGTTATGTAGCATCATTAAGAACTAACATGAACTAACATTAAGAATGGACAAAAGGTTGTTTTTTGCCCTTACTCTCTGACCTCCTGAAGGCCGCTATGTAATTCGCACCCTAACTAAGACACATTGGGGGAAGCATTTCAATAACCCTATGATTGCATATAAAAATGCTGAAACGAATTAATCGAATCGCATCGAATTTTAATGTGAATCGTCTCGAATCGAATCGTTCTGAATTTGCAAAAATTGTTCTTGAATCGAATTGAACACCTATGAATCGTGAATCGAATCGATTCGCTGTATACCCAAAGATTCACAGCTCTACCTAGCACAGTATTTCCTACCGCCTAGCCGAGCTCTAGGAGCAGAGGCCTCAGCATAACGACTTTCCTATCGAGAGGAGGCCTGACAACGATCCACACTTCAGGATATTTGACAAGGAGGCTCAAAGAGAGCCTGCAGCCCGTAACTAATATCCAGCGGAGCTCTAGAGAATGGAGGCCTCAAAAAAGAAAACTCTCCAAAGAGAGGAGGCCTGGCGACGCTCAAATTAACCAAGGAGGCTCACAAGAGAGCCTGACGACTTAGCTAATAAAGCTGAGCTTTAGGAGCGGAGGCCTCAGCATAACGACTCTCCTATTGAGAGGAGGCCTAACAACGATCCAACTTCAGGAGATTATACGAAGAGACTCAAAGAAAGCCTGCAACCCGTAACTAACATCCAGCGGAGCTCTAGAGAGTGAAGGCCTCAAGAAAGATAACTCTCAAAAATGAGAGGAGGCGTGATGACGCTCATAATAGCCAAGGAGGCTCACAGAGAGCCTGACAACTTAGCTAATAAAAGCGCTCTAGGAGCGGAGGCCTCAGCATAACAACTCTCCTATCGAGAGGAGGCCTAACAACGTTCCACGCTCAGGAAAGGCTTGCGAGGAGGCTCAAAGAGAGCCTGCGACCCACAACTGATATCCAGGTGGCACTCTAGAGAGCGGAGGCCTAAAAGGTGACTCTCAAAACGAGAGGAGGCCTGACGATGCTCATATTAGCCAAGGAGGCTCAGAGACAGCCTGACGACTTAGCCAAAATATAACTGAGCTCTGGGAGTGGAGGCCTCAGCATAACGACTCTCTTATCGAGAGGAGGCCTAACAACGATCCACACAGGAAAACCTGCGAGGAGGCTCACAGAAAGCCTGCAACCCGCAAATGATATCAAGGTGGAGCTCAGAGAGCGGAGGCCTCCAAAAAATAACTCTAAAATGAGAGGAGGCCTAACGACACTCATATTAGCCAAGGAGGCTCACAGAGAGCCTGACAACTTAGCTAATAATAGCCGAGCTCTAGGATCGGAGGCCTCAGCATAATGACTTTCTAATCGAGAGGAGGCCTAACAACGCCCCACACTTAGGATGTCTAGCAAGGAGGCTCACAGAGAGCCTTCAGCTCAAACTGCTAACCTGGTGGAGCTCTGAAGAGCGGAGACCTAAATATAACTCTCGCTAGCGAGAGGAGGCCAGACGACACCCGCAGTAGCCAAGGAGGCTCAGAGAGAGCCTAGTAACTTGGCAAAACGTAGCCGAGCTCTAGGAGCGGAGGCCTCAAATGACAACTGTCTAAATCGAGAGGAGACCTAACAACGCCCAAAAACCCAGGATATCCTGCAAGGAGGCTCACAGAGAGCCTATAACTTGCACTATATCCAAACAGATATCCAAACAGAGCTCAGGGGAGCATAGGCCTCAGAAAAATATCACCCTAGTGAGAGAAGATCTAGCAATGCTAAAAATCACTGCTATCAATACAGCATGATTCTATAAATGCAGTAGCCAAGGAGGCTCAAAGTGAGCTAAAAGGCCTAACAACTCAGCACCGCCAGTAGGTGGAGCTCTACAGACAGAGGCCTTGAATATTGGCCTAGCAACGTCCAAAACACAGAAAGCTTTAGTAAAATAAAAATAAAGATAACACTCTCTGATGCCCGTTTCACACTGCAAGCGTGAGCAGCGTGTATTTTTTTCGGCGTGCATGTTAACCAATGGATGCATTCACACTGGCAGCAGGAGCATCGCGTAAGCAGCAGTGAAGCAGGGGTTTCGGCGCCGAGTCTATTTTTGCTGCGCTGCTGACGCTCAATTAAAGTGAAAGCACACTTTTGATGGACAAAATAAATATAATTTCACACAAAAACTGTTCAAAATGCACAGAATAAGCATGTCTAATGTGTTTTAACAAGAATTTGAGTATGACAGAAAAGAAAATTAAGAATCAAAAATATTTATAGAAGATTTACTCATTTAAACTTGTTTTTAATTCAGTTTGGGTTAAAGTATGGTGTATTATAAAAAAACTAAAGTAAACTAGCCAGAAAATATGATATATAACTATTCTTTTAGTTATTACACAGAGAGATATATAGGCTGCAGCATACCCAAATCAAACCCGAGTTTGCTGACTTTTTTCGCCAAGTTTGCTGTCTTGTAAAAATGCACGCGGCAGATGATGTAAAACACAAAGCTTACCTCATTCATGTGCAGCAATGGATGACACGAGGCCTTTATTTATTTATTTATTTATTTTCTATTTATTTATTTACGTTTATATTCGAATGTTGTACACCTCCCCATGTTAACAAACTTTCAAGACTATCAAGTTTATAAATGACCAACTTATAAAAACAAATTTATAGTTGTCTTTGTAAAGAAATGCTCACTTTATTTGTATTGCCGCTGCTGTGATGCTGTACAAACGCTTCCAGTGTGAATACTCGCGCGTCTCTGCAGCTGCAGTGACGATGTAGTTACGCTCATGCGCTGCTCACGCGCCGCTCACACGCCGCTTAAGCTCGCAGTGTGAAACGGGCGTGAGTGGAACTCAAGGAAGTGTATTGAAAAAGCCCTGTTAAAACCAAAATAGTCACCAAGGAGGCTTACAGAGAGCCTACTACTCAGTAAACTATCTGGCATCAGACAGCGCATTCACAACTAGCCACTAATGCCGAACCATCAGTAAGGCAGATGTAAAAGTAAAAACAAACTGCCAAAAACAACATAGGTCCAGCTTCAGGGCCAGATGTAAAAACGTGTGAGAGCCCTTCCTGGCATAGCCAGGTCCTACAGCAGATCAGCCTGGTGGGATCTGCAACACAGCCATTGTGTGCAGCGCCATGCCAGACTGACCTGCTGCCGCATATGCTCTGCCATTAAGACGTGAGATGACACGCAAAGCTTAATGGACAGAGACGAGCCTTCAACGTGGATGCCATAATATAGATTGTCTTGAGTAAACATATGCTCAAACAAACCGGTATCCGTGAAGACAAGAAAGAGGATGACTTTATTTCCAGGAGCCCTTTTATACTCTCAGTCACACCTGTGGTGACGTCATAGGCTGCCGCCTGCCAATGTCAATTTTAGGGATGGATTACCGACCGGGCCTATGGGGCCAGTGCCCGGGGGCCTTGACTACCAGAAGCCCCGGGGGGGCCCTGGGGTTCAAGACCGCACGATCCAGTTTGGTTCAGAAAACCCATCAAGAATGAAAAAAAAGTTTATTTATGTTGGAATGTATGTGTTCCATATACAAAGCCTCTTAAACAAGGCTCTTGGACTATGAGGGCTCCCTGGAACATCTGTTAATGTTGGGCCCTATGTGAATATGAAGGCCCCAAATTCTCTTAGGGGCTATTCACACAGAACGCATTTTTGCTTTGAAAAACGTGAGACATGGGCAGTGGATTAGGGGAAAAACGCAAGGTCTCGAGACGCGTTTTTTAAAAGCCAAACTTTTAACTTGAGCGCAGCATTTTTAGAACGCAGAGTCATGCGCGAGACGTTGCAAAAGACGTGAGCACAACAGTCATACATGTCCGTCTAGTGCGTGTTTACATTGAAAAATAATGGAAAAGTGGCTCAGTGGAATGGAAAAACACGTTCTGTGTGAACGGCCCTTTAGGCTGCGTTTACACTGGCACAAAAAAATCAGATTTTTTTTTTACTCACATCTGACACAAATCGGAATTTGTTGCACATGTGTAAACACAAAAATCCGCACAAGATCAGATTTTTTTTTTTTTTTCGCATCCGATCTGAGCTACTTCCAAAAGTGGTTTTAAATCAGATACATATCCGATGTCTGGACATCCAACCTTCGTCTAAACACGAATATCCGATTTCCCTTTGAAATCCAAGCCATCTCAAAGATCACTTTTTAACGTTGTATTATGAATGTGCCTTATGCGCTCACTCGCAGCTTTTTTTATTTAGGTGGGAACTTTAAAAAAGAAAGAAATTGCACACACACAGAAACAGTCAGGAGCTGGTTTTCAACCTCCGTCCCGTGAGTTTTATAAATAACACAGCTTCACTACTGAAAGCTACATTATATTTCTCAGCAATGAGGTGATAACTTCCTTTCTCAATATTATTTTTATTAGCTTTATGACAACAACAACAAACAACCAGCAACAAACACCCCCCCCCCCCAGGCCAGACGAAATTACAAATGACATAGATGTCTAGATAAAGTACAAAGAATAAATATAAGTCATACAGTTGGAGGTATAGAAATCAGCACAAAAACCATAATATAACAGATGTATTACTATCTTTAAGTTCTGCTATCATGTAAATGTTGAAGGAAGGGACCCCAGACCATGGAAAAATTAAGAGACTTTGCTTCATTAAGCCGTATTTTTTCAAGGTTTAAGACAGACACCATCTCAGCCAGCCATTTCTGAAAACATGGGGAAGCAGTGGCTTTCCAATCCCTTAATATTATTCTCTTGGCCACAACCATGCCCAACATTAATGCCAGCTGCAAATAATAAGGTAAAGAGAACACTGTGTCAGAGTAGCCAAAGATGGCCAATTCCATTTCAGGAGGAAGAGTCTGATCATATGCCACTGAATACCAAGAGAAAATATCTTGTCAGTAATTCTGGAGTTTCAGGCAGAACCAAAAAGAATGAGATAAGGTTCCCTCTGCACCCTGACACCGATCACACAAAGGAGACACAGTTGGGTAGATCTTATGGAGTTTGATTTTGGAATAGTGGAGTCTGTATACAATTTTAAACTGAATTAATTTAAGTCTTGCGTTGATGGAACAGCTATGTATTCTCTTCAAGATTTCAGACCAGAGGTTGACAGATAAGTTGACACCAGCCTCCTTTTCCCAGGCTACCCTAAGATAATCAGAAGATGTATTCAACGGCGAAGAGAACAGGGAAACAAATAGTGAAACCATATGCCTAGAGTCTGGTGCTCTTCGCACTAGGTTATAGAAACAGTGCTCTTCCTGCTGAATCCTATAGTAAGAGAAAGCCTGCCGAACATAATGCCGAATCTGCAAGTAACGAAAAAAATGAGAATGAGAAAGATGAAATCTACTAAGAAGGTGATCAAAGGAAGAAAAGTGACCATCTGTGTACAGCTCGTTAAATGTAAAGAAGACCTTTATTATTCCACATTTGGAAGATTCTATCACTCAAAGCAGGTATAAAATTATGATTCTCACATATGGGAGAATAAAGAGAGGGCTGTGTGATACCAAGAAATTTCTTAATTTGTTTTAATATCCTTAAAGAGCTATGCACTACAAAATTTTTAGTAATGTTCTTTAAAGGAACACTCAAATTGGATAATAGTAAAGCAGGGAGAGAGCTCTTATGTACAGAATGAGATTCCATGTGAATCCAGCTAGGGGTATCCACTGCACTCTGATCAAAACAGGGTGAGCCATAATTCCAATACATCAAAGCCCTTGCGTTCGCTGCCCAATAATAATGTTGAAAAACTGGCATTGCCAATCCACCCAGCGCTTTAGATTTTTCTAAATGGACCTTAGAGATACGATGTGCCTTAAAACCCCAAATAAAAGAAAAAATTATAGAGTCTAGATTTAAAAAAAAAAGATTTTGTGAGATAAATAGGCAAATTCTGAAACAAATATAAAAACCTTGGGAGGGCCACCATTTTTATAGCATTAATACAGCCAATCAACGATAATGGCAAGATTCTCCATTTTTCAATGGTGGATTTAAGCCTCTTTATTGCAGCCATAAAATTAAGCTTAAATATGTATTTTGGATCTGTTGGAATAACCAATCCTAAATAAGTAAAATGATCACGAACAATTTTAAAAGGGAGGGACTCTAAAAAATTATTAGGAAAATTACTGCCAAGAGGAACAAAAATGCTTTTCTTCCAGTTAATTGAATACCTGGAAAAAGAACCAAAATGACTTATCAAATCCATTAAGGGGGGTAAAGAATCAACAGCATCATTTAAAAATAAAAGTAAATCATCTGCATATAAAGAGAGTCTGGTCTCTACAGACCCGATTGTAATGCCACTAATAGAAGAATGGTGCCGAACGCTTATAGCCAGTGGCTCCAGTGCCAGGTTGAATAATAAGGGACTAAGGCAACACCCCTGCCTTGTCCCACAATAAAGAGGAACATAGTCCGATTTGTCCAGATTGGTAAGAATTGCGGATTTTGGGTTTGCATAAAGCATCTCAATGTATGTACGAAAATTTTTACCAAACCCAAACTTATCTAGCACTGAATATAGATATCGCCACTCGATCTGATCAAAGGCCTTCTCGGCATCAAGTGAAATAATGGCTGCCTTAGACCTCTGAGAGCCTACACTATACATAACATTTAACAGACGTTGAACATTTGAATAAGAGAATCTACCCAAAATAAAACCAGTCTGATCAGGATGAATTAATGAGGCAATGTGTTTGCTCAAACGGCTGGCCAACACTTTTGCAACAATCTTCTGGTCACAGTTAAGCAAACTTAATGGTCTATAAATGGAAGGATCAGTGTCATCCCTGTCTTTTTTCAATAATAAATGTTTGCCTCGTAGAGAGAATTAGGGAACAGTTTATTTTTAAAAGAATGATTTATCATTCTAAGTAATAATGGGGCAATTATATCTGCATGAGCATTACAGAATTCAATACAGAACCCGTCAGACCCTGAGGCCTTACCGTTTGGAAAGGAGTTGATGGCCTTCAAAATTTCATCCAAAGTGAACTCTTTATCCAGCTCCTCTCTGGCAGCCTCACTAAGCTTCGGAACGTCCATAGTATCAAGAAAGTCAGTAATATCTGAGTCAGGCACGTTACATTTTGAAGTAAAAAGATGCTTATAAAATTCAAGAAAACAAGCTTTTATTTCCTTTGGCTTAGTTAACAGCACACCGGAGCCTGACTTAATTTGAAAAATAGCTCTTTTGGCCTGCATGCCTCTTAGTTGCCGAGAGAGTAACCTATCAGGTTTGTCACCCATCTCAAACTGTTTACGTTTTATCTTAAGAAGCATATTACTGACCTGCTCACTCAAAATATTATTATATTCGTATTTCAGTTTTAACATGTTATTAAGATCAGACTGGGATTTGGATAGTCTATATGCCTGCTCCATGGGTGGAAGCAGGGCTTCAATTTCGGCAAGACGTTTGCGCTTCTCTTTATTTCTGCTCGATTCATAGGCAATTACATTACCCCGCCATACTACTTTAAAGGTCTCCCACAGAATGGAATCAGACACATCGCCTTTATCATTGAATTCAAGAAACTGCTTAATGTGAGAAGAAATGTATGTATGAGATTGCTCTCACAGTAATAAACCAGGGTTCAAACGCCAACAGTACTTAGACTGAGATAGAGAAAGCTTAAACACCATGGTAAGCGGGCTATGGTCAGAAATGATTATATTATTATACTTGGTCTGTATAACATTTGGAATAAGTTTAGAGTCAACAAGAAAATAATCAATTCTAGTATAGGATTTGTGTACAGGTGAAAAGAATGAGTAGTCTCTAACAGATGGGTGTTGCAATCTCCAAATATCAACTAATTCAAAGATTTACATAGATGATTTAATGTGCTAACTGAGTGTAAAATATGAGGGACCTGTGTGGAGGAATGGTCCAAATAGGCATCAAGATAACAGTTAAAATTCGCCACCAATTATTATGTTTGTAGAACTGGGGTCAGGAAGCAAATCAAAAACCTTTCTGAAAAAATTAGGATCATCAAAATTTGGACCATATATGTTTAAACAAGTAACTGGAAAGGAATTTATATGACCAGATACTAAAATATATCTACCGGCAGGATCAGCAGTGACAGTTGATAAACGAAATGGGATGGATTTGTGGAATAAAATGGCAACACCCCTAGCCTTCGAGGAAAAAGAGGACTGATATACTTGTGAGATCCAATTAGAATCTAAGGTGTCTCTGTTCAGTCTGATTAATGTGGGTCTCTTGAAGGAAAATAATATCAGCAGAGAGGGACTTAAGATGTGCAAATACTTTGCCTCTTTTAATCTGGTGTCCCATACCTCTAACATTCCAAGATGCAAATGTAACATTTGTCCCTCTAACAGAACTAAATGCATCAACCATTGTCAATGAAGTTGAGTAACATTGGTAATGGATAAAAGCAGGCAATAAACACTGAAATACAAATAGTCTGGCCAACCCCATCACAACTTACCCCCCACCCACGACCGTTTCCCCAACTGAAACGGCGAAACTGACCCATCATCTGGAAGGGAGCACAGGGAGAGAAAACAAGGAAACTAACTCCAAAAACAGTGGAAAAAAACAAGTCTCGATCATGCTCCTACTGCTAACAAAATTCAAAACATAGTCCGTCAAGTTAAAAAAAAAAAAAAAAAGGAATAACTTAACTGTAGGCTTTGCAGTCTGCCCTGACCAGACCAATGCAGCAGCCTAGTAATCTAGAGTCGCTGAAGAAAAGTCATTAGGCAGAAAGAGAGTCCGCAAATTGTCGTGCTTCATCTGGCGAGTCGAACATAGAGATGGAGTCCTTGTGCTTAACTCGCAATCTTACAGGAAAAAGAAGAGAGCAGGATACCCCCGCTTCCCTCAGAACTTTCAGCACTGATCCGAATGCGCGTCGTTTCGAGGCCACCTCCGCTGTGTAATCGGAAAAATATGCATGGTTTCCCCATGTAATGTAACGGAGCGTTCTCGCAGCTCAGACGGAGGGTCAGTTCTTTATCGCGATCATGATGAAGCTTCGCAATGATCAGACGTGGCCTCTCATCATCTGAAGGCTTCGGTCGCAACGACCTGTGAGCGCTATCCACTTTGAACGGTTTAGGAAATTTGTCTTGGCCAAACAGCGTGGCGATCAGCTCAGTAATAAACGTAGTAGGATGACCCTGCTCCGCTCCTTCTTTTATCCCCACAAATTTCAAATTAAGCCTGCGAGAGCAGCCTTCCAAGTCATTCACCTTAGCACGGAGAAATTTGTTGTCAGAACACAATTCCTCACAGATTCTCTCTACATCTTCGAAGCGCGAATCACAACCCGTCACGGCTAATTCCAACTCCTCGACCCTTTTTTTTTTTTTAACACCCGACTGTTCAGACTGTACAATCACCAGCACGGCATCCAGTGCATCAAGGCGGTTGTTGATGGACAACTTAGTATCCTCAATCAGCCTCTTCAGATCGTTGCCTTGTGTCTCAATAGCATCGAGTATAGCGCTGGCAGTTGCTGAGGGGAGGGAATCACCCGTGGCGTCGCCATCTTTACTCTGCTGCGCAGCCTTCGAGAGCTTCTTGGAAGTCATTTAAATGTGCAAAAATAAAAACTTTAACCACACTGCTGCAATCTCCAACAATTTAATAATGAACAGTGTAATCACACTTATGGTGAACTGGTATATTGACGGGTATATTAAACACAAACAAGAAGCAGCTTGAGGAGATTTAAACCAACAAGCTTCACTATTAGGCTACTCACTCGCTCTCTCTCTTGTTAATTCATTCGAATTCATTAAAAATAATATCCATGACAGCAGGGGTGTTTCCTCCGAGGAGGCAAGGGAGGCAGTGCCTCCTCAAAAAAAATAGGATGAGAAAATAATCCATATATTACATATAAAACAACACAAATATTACAAATTATGACATTAAAAAGAGCGCAAGTCACTTGTATTTCTTAAGGAACACTGCCCAACAGCGACAACCGCAGGTAAAGTTACAGCAGGAGGCATGCCTCCCTTTGCTCTCATAGAAAACCATAGAAAACCATTAGACCCCCGGCGTGCGGTGGGTTTAGTGGGGGGTAATTGAGAATCAATGGGGGAAAGTCACGTGAGAGGAGGCAATGTCTCCATCGCGCTATGATTGGATGTAATTGGTTATGATTGGATATGATTGGTTTGTGCGATAAATCCCGCCTCTTGTTTACGTGCACGTTCCGTGCGTCAGTTTGAATGAACAAATGATGGCATCAATGGGAAGACTAATTGAAAAGAAAGTAAACAGATCACCCAGTTAGATATCACCACTTTATGTCACGTCAAAGTCAAACTTGAAATGGACTGAAAGCATGATGACTGTGGGGTTTTTTTTAGTACAATCAGCTTGGTGAAATTAAAAATACATCTTCGCGTCTGTGACAGACAGTGTTTACGGAGCATGACTGATGTTTCAAAATAGCCTAAGTTGACTATTAAAAAGAAAAACATCAATACACAAATAAAATATATTGTTTAAATTATTATTGCCTTTAGTTATTATTTTGGAATGAATGTAGAAATGCTTAAAACACTAACTTGATGAGATTGACTTGGTTTTGATAAATAGAACATTTATTACAATACATTGTTAATGTAAAATTACAAAATAGAATTGTATTTGGTTTCTTTTTTTCTTTTTTGATGTAATGTAAAGTAATGTTCATTTAACAAGGAAGATGTGTCAACGTTAAGAGCAATGCACATGAATTTACATTGATTCTTAAATAAATAAAAAATGTGCCTTCTCATTTCAGAAAACCACTGCACACCACTGCATGACAGCTGTTATCTTGTAAATGCTGGAAAATAATCATGGCTACCCGACATGAAATATATAAATAATTTTAATAGCATGGATATTCAAAACCAGAGGGTCTATGATGTGCATAGTAAAGCGATCACCGACAATCATTTTGGGTGGGAATTAATGAACACGGATATCAGATACCTCTAAAGTGTCTAAAGTGAATGTAAACAGGTGGGCCAAAAAATCGGATATGGTCAAAAGATCAGAACTGTGCATTAAGACTTGCAGTGTAAACGCAGCCTATATTGCCACATCCTGTTTCAAATTATGTTTATTTGAACCACTCTTCTGTCTTTGTGTGAAAGCCAAGGTATAAAAATAACTATTTATTATTACAGTATAGTACAGTATATTATATTATTACAGTTCAGTATATTATTACAACCCATTTTCCCTAAGTTGAAGTGAGACTAAATTTTAAAACATTGCCTTTTTTTCTTTTCTTTTTTTTCTTTTTTTTTTTTTTTTGGCCTAAATTCTAAAGAATCCAACAAAATGGGCCTAGAGAGAGCAATAGAGTGTGTTTTAGCACACTTATTATTTAAAATTTGGACTGTAAAAACGTACACCCTTCACTCTACAGTTGTTTGAAAGACTGCAAAAGATCCATCTTCAAATAAAGCAGCAATTAAGCAGTGTACACCATGCTGTATGCTGTAGACATACAGGGAGCCCTGTCAGCTGGTATTGCATGGCCTATTATTAAATGTTAAATATTAACAACTCAAATATAATGCATTTT
This sequence comes from Mylopharyngodon piceus, assembly GCA_039654765.1. NCBI lineage: Eukaryota > Metazoa > Chordata > Actinopteri > Cypriniformes > Xenocyprididae > Mylopharyngodon > Mylopharyngodon piceus. The sequence continues at coordinate 128,099 of JBCHWC010000051.1, forward strand.
TAATAATAATCACTCTAAAAAAATCTGGGGTTATTTTTTCTACCCAAGTCCTGGATTGAGCCTTTTGGAAAAATTAAATTTTTCCCCAAATATCCACACGATTGCAAATGTGACATTGATTTTATCAGTTCAACAAAAAAATGGTAATATTAAGTGATAAACATTTTAAATGGAGTATTGTCAGTATTGTTTGCTCAATTTTGCAACGAAATAATAGTTCCAACGAAAGCCACAGAAGAACTGCAACACGCAGCGGTGTTTCGTGAATGAATCTGCGGCTTTGAACGAATCGTGAGAGTCAATGATTCAATGAGCCATTTATAAATACAGCCACTTGCTTTGTTACTGAATGAATGAATGAATGAATGAATGACTCGATGACTCACTCACTAAGACAGTGACTTACCTCCACCTACTGGTGGTTTTAGTTTAATATTTAAAAGTATCACTTCGTTTTTACCATCATTGCATATTTCGGTAACACTTTACATTAAGGTTCCCTTTGTAAAGGGTTTATAAAGGTGTTTAATGAGTAATAAGTCATTTACAAATGCATTATAAATCATTAATAAGCAGTTATAACTGCATGAATAAAAAGGGCGACTTTAATGCCTTTAAACATGCGACTTTAACCTGCCAAATAGTGAGCCGGTTTTAACTCACAGGTTATAAATGCTTAATAAATGTATTTATTCACACTTATTTAACTCAAAACCAGATTCCTGGTTTATTTCATGATGCAGCAAAAACTGACTATCATAATTAGACTGAAGGGTGTTGTATTTGTGGTTTTCTTATTAATATCTCATGACTGCCACTTTTCTTACTATGTTGCTTACCAGAAGTTTCTGTCTTACCCACGATACTCTCCAAAAAGGTCAAGATGCCTATCCACAACTTGTTTATCAAGATGAAATTGAACCTTTTTTTTAATCAATATATTTATTATTTTCACATGAACAATTTACAGAATCAGTTCAGTATACAAGTAAACTATTTTTTCTAAACACCCTCTCACCCCTGTCCCACCCCCTCAAGAGACAGAACACTTGCATGGACATTACAAGGCCTTGTGCTGATGTGTAAGATAAAAATTATAATAATAATAATAATAATAAAATAAATATATAAATACATTAAAAAAAAGAGTTAAAGTAAAGAAGGGTTACATTATCACATCAGCATTTTCAATCAATATAACATCCAAAATATTCAAATATTCAATAAATTTGCCCCAAATCTTTTCGAACATCGATGATTATTTTTTTCAAATTATACATTATTTTTTCCACAGGCACATAGGCATCATGACTGGGTTGTTCTTCTGATTTCCAATGTATAGCTATACATTTCTTTGCTGCTATCAGAGCCATCTTAACAAAACGTAAATTCTTCCTTTGATCAAATTGGAGGACCGATTCATTGCCCAAAAGTGAACACATGTGAATCATTTATTCATGAGTTATAAACGTTAATAACCTGTGAAAGTGCACCTTAATGTAAAGTGGAAACCTGTGAACTATTTATTAATGAGTTATAAACATTAATAACCTGTGAAAGTGAACCTTAATGTAAAGTGAACACATGTGAACCATTTATTCATGAGTTATAAACATTAATAACCTGTGAAAGTGAACCTTAATGTAAAGTGAACACATGTGAACCATTTATTAATGAGTTATAAACATTAATAACCTGTGAAAGTGAACCTTAATGTAAAGTGGAAACCTGTGAACCATTTATTAATGAGTTATAAACATTAATAACCTGTGAAAGTGAACCTTAATGTAAAGTGGAAACCTGTGAACCATTTATTCATGAGTTATAAACATTAATAACCTGTGAAAGTGATTCTTAATGTAAAGCGAACACATGTGAACCATTTATTAATGAGTTATAAACATTAATAACCTGTGAAATTGAACCTTTATGTAAAGTGAACACACGTGAATCATGTATTGATTAAAGCACACACAGAAGATAGTATTTTTTTTCCTTGTGACATATTTTATTGTTGAAATATTAATAAGCAATTCGTAATTATTCTTGATATCATGATAAAGGATACTGTAACTTTAGTATTTGGCTATCCACACAGTATCTGCGCGCGACAGAATCTGGAGCGCCGGAGCGGTTATTTGTTTAAGGTAACTACAAACTAACACAGCGATTACACATATAATATAAACACTTGAAAAATAGTCTGCAATGTCACCTCAGTTAGCTTACCCATCAAATCAGTAACGTTAAACCCAAAATTTCACTTCAGAGCATGTCGGAACAGTACTGGTAACTGCGACTTCTTCTCATGATAGTGGCAAGGCTTTATTGGATGCTCACTAGCGCCAACTCCTGTCACACGCCAGAACACGCATGCTTAGTGATGTGACCTGAAAGAGTATATAAAGTATAGCCTAATATATTATTGTCATGTCTAGTTTTCTATAACTATAGCTTACTATAGTTTGTTCTCCTACATTTTTGAGTTCAGTTATCTTCATAATAAAAAATAGTACTGCTGCATATAAATCCTGCTTCCTCACTGCTCTTTACAACCAAATGTGACAATAATGTATAATATGCAATGTATTCTTTTTATCATTATTATAAGTAGTAGTAGTAGGCTATATACTTTATACTCTTTCAGGTTCACATCACTATGCGTGTTCTGGCGTGTGACAGGAGTTGGCGCTAGTGAGCATCCAATAAAGCCTTGCCACTTTTCACGAGAAGAAGTCACACAGTACTGTTCCAACATGCTTTGAAGTGAAAATTTGTGTTTACTGTTTTGATGGGTAAGCTAACTGAGGTGAAATCGCAGACTGTGTTTTTCTAGTGTTTATATTATATGAGTAATCGCTGTGTTAGTTTGTAGTTATCTTAAACAAATAACCGCTCCCGCGCAGGTACTGCAAGTGCGGATGGCCAAAGCCAAATACTCAAGTTACAGTGGCCTTTATCATGATATCAAAAATAATTATTGAATGCATTTTAATATGTTAACGTTCGGTAACGGTGCATTCAGTCATTGATTTAATGATTTACACAACTGTTAAATAAAATAATACATATTTAGGTGCCTTTATTCAGCTTGTATCAAATAAGTTTGGCTTATTGGTGTGATGCTTATTATCTTTTTTGGAATACTTGATTGTTTCTCTGAATGTTTTAATGTCAGTTTACTTGCATAAGCCACTTTTCATGAGAAGTCATGCGCTGTAATTTTGTGCTGTAAAAGAAAACTTTATTTGTTTCAAGTTTAAAGTTGTTTACTGAAACATGCATCAAAAATGAAATATTTCATCAGAAAAAAATCTTCTGTGTGTACATTAATAATTAATAAATACATGATTCACATGTGTTCACTTTACATTAAGATTCACTTTCACAGATTAATAATGTTTATAACTCATGAATAAATGGTTCACATGTGTTCACTTTACATTAAGGTTAACTTTCACAGGTTATTAATGTTTATAACTCATGAATAAATGGTTCACATGTGTTCACTTTACATTAAGGTTCACTTTCACAGGTTATTAATGTTTATAACATGAATAAATGGTTTACATGTGTTCACTTTACATTAAGGTTCACTTTCACAGGTTACTAATGTTTATAACTCATTAATAAATGGTTCACATGTGTTCACTTTACATTGGTTCACTTTCACAGGTTATTAATGTTTATAACTCATTAATAAATGGTTCACATGTGTTCACTTTACATTAAGGTTCACTTTCACAGGTTATTAATGTTTATAACTCATGAATAAATGGTTCACATGTGTTCACTTTACATTAAGGTTCACTTTCACAGGTTTTTAATGTTTATAACTCATGAATAAATGGTTCAAAGGTTTCCACTTTACATTAAGGTTCACTTTCACAGGTTATTAATGTTTATAACTCATTAATAAATGGTTCACAGGTTTCCACTTTACATTAAGGTTCACTTTCACAGGTTATTAATGTTTATAACTCATGAATAAATGGTTCACATGTGTTCACTTTACATTAAGGTTCACTTTCACAGGTTATTAATGTTTATAACTCATTAATAAATGGTTCACAGGTTTCCACTTTACATTAAGGTTCACTTTCACAGGTTATTAATGTTTATAACTCATGAATAAATGGTTCACATGTGTTCACTTTACATTAAGGTTCACTTTCACAGGTTATTAATGTTTATAACTCATGAATAAATGGTTTACAAGTGTCCACCCTACATTAAGGTTCACAGGTTACTAATACTAGAATTACATTTTTCATTATTAATATCTCATCAAGTTATGGTTATTATCTTATGTTTTATTTTCAAAATAAAGTTGGAATTTCATCTTAAAAAACAAGAAATCTGTTTTTATACACTGCTGTGGATAGGCATCATGACCTTTTTGGAGAGTATCATGGGTAAGACAGAAACTTCTGGTAAGCAACATAGTAAGAAAAGTGGCAGTCATGAGATATTAATAAGAAAACCACAAATACAACACCCTTCAGTCTAATTATGATAGTCAATTTTTGCTGCATCATGAAATAAACCAGGAATCTGGTTTTGAGTTAAATAAGTGTTAATAAATACATTTATTACTCATTTATAACCTGTGAGTTAAAAACGGCTCACTATTTGGCAGGTATTGCAGTAAAGTCGCCCTTTTTATTCATGCAGTTATAACTGCATTATTAATGATTTATAATGCATTTGTAAATGACTTATTACTCATTAACAAACACCTTTATAAACCCTTTACAAAGGGAACCGTAATGTAAAGTGTTACCCATATTTCTATTGAACCTTTTTATTTAAAACATTACTTATTTTAAAAAGGTATTTATAAAGGTAAAAAAAAATACACTGTAAAATCAATTTAAGGGGGCAACTATTGTCCCTTAATGGAAAAGGTGTGACTGCAGTCTAAGTGGAAGAGAGTGCGCAGAAAGACGTTAAATGCTTCAGGGGGTACTCCACTCTCAAAAGTTTGAGAACCACTGACCTAAACGAGTGTTGCGTCGGTGATGGAAACGCCTGATGCCTTGCATAAACTGTTATGATTTTATTCAAAAAGATACAGAATATAAATACTTAGGATCTTAAATATGTTCTCAGAATTGTACACTGATTATGGAGTCACTGCATTTTTCGCCTACGAGTAATACGCAGGCGGCGGTCTGAAGTTAGCAGTTCCCCCACCGAACGCAAGCCATCTCCGGCATGAGATCCAGCGCCGTTACAGTGGAAACAGGACAGCAGAGACTGGTTGATTACACTTGAATTACTTCTAAATGTTTAATTTTTACTTCTAATATTTGTTAAACAAGCTTAAATGTAGGCAATATATATTAAAAACTATATAAAATATGCTATACTATAAAATATGATCGAAAATAAAGGAATTATCATGCAAACCAGTGGTTATGTGGCGTATTTAAAAAAAAGTTTAGAGGATTTAAGTTAATCCATAGACATTAATTCATGTATGATCTAAAAGAAAGCTAGTATTATAGTAAAAATGAATCAACCCATAAATAAACAACCCAATTTGCTGGGTAAAATTAATCCAACGTGTTCCAGCCCTTGGGTTGAAAACAACCCAATGTTTTTGTTTTTTTGTTATGATATGAGTAAAAATGTAATATGTAATATAGTGCATATATTTATCAAAATACTCCTCTCTATAGGCAATTTTTCTAGCTATGGTCATTAAATGGCTTTCCTGAGGTAAATGTTTAATTACATGACATATTGTTTTCCAGCTGTTTTATTGACCTCTTTTCGTGGTTTAAACACCAATTGAGCGAATACATGAGACATGATTCATTTCAGTAAGTTTTACTGTATCTTTCAACATACCTTCTAATGTTATTTAATGTTTATTTGGGGCTGTAACTAGAAAAGAGGAAGATATTATCAGTTCACGTGCCTCTTGAACTGCACGCTACAACGATCAATCAGTCACATCACATTTAAGAGCACCAAAACAATATTTATTGTTTGAATTTTGAAATTAAACAGATAAAATTTGAAAGCTGAGACTTTTGTTTCATATCAAAAGTAACCAGCTCTGTCTTGTCTGTTGGTTGTGTCAGTGTCCTCTTTGCTTCGCGATTTTTCATTGTGTAAGACTGATGCTGGACTGTCTAGACCAAGAGAGGGCTACTCTTTGAGAAAACAAAGGAAATTAACATTTGAACTCTCTCTTGCAAAATTAGCATCCCCATCCGAGACGCAATCACACCGAGTCAATCACCTCAGCAATGCCTTAATCTACATTTCCTTTCCTTCACCCCCCTCTTCCCCCATCTCTGCTCTCTACATGCAGAGATGACCTGAAATTCACCCAAAATCTATATGGTTTAATGTGAACAGTTATCATACAACATTATACATGTTTGGTATCATTTGAAATGTCTTAGTGCGACTGGTACAAAGGTCTCATTCCCACAGAAGTAAACCAGAAGGTAATAAAGGTTTTAAGATTTTAGAGATATTTTGCTTTCTGTAATGGGTGTGTCCACCTTCACAGGGTCTTTCATGCATATAGCCTTCTGTCCCCAAAAGGTGTAAACTACTCAGTCTAGGACCCTGATTAATGCAAATTCCCATTGTGAACTCATGTTTCCATTTGAAAGAAGTTTCTGTCTTGGTCTGAGTATTTAAAGAGATGTTGCAGGAGGCTCAGAGCGCAATTCTGTAATCAGATCAGCCCACATTGCTGAGTGTCCTTCAGACACTCAGCCATGTGTATTTTCCTAATGTCAGGTATGGATCTTTTACTCTGTTTCTGAGCATCTGATGTTTTGTATTGGTCATCTTTGAATTGATTATGTAATTGGCATTATACATTTACCTGACTAATAAATTGTTATATTTGACTTTATTCTGACGTACTCTGAAATTACTGACTCTAGTAGATTATAAATCCATAATCCCACAAATCTACGCTCAGGTTAGTAACGGACTAAAGTACAGTTTAGGTGGAGCAGTGGGGCACACCAACTGATATTTTAGAGCTCCGACTAACACATTGGCATTAGTTATGTATACTTAGATTGTGTATAGGCTAATAATGGTTCAGAACCATTTCCGTTCAGAACAACATAGGGTTGTCAGACCAATCTGAATAGGGTGAGCCTCAACCTCTGATTATTGTAATATTATTCTAACTAAGTGTACGGGGGAAACCACGGCATGATTATATAAAGTTACCATTAGAAAGGTTAGATTGGTCAGCTTGGTTCTATGGTAATGGTCATGAGATATAGTCTTGCTTTAATTCAGTGTGTTCAGATCTATGGGGACTAAATAACATACTTTTAGAAATAAGCAAGCATGGTGCGGCGTCTAAAAGTATTAGTCATCGCCTCTGTCTAATGACCAAGACTGACGAGTTTGTGTATATGAGATCGTATACCCGGCCGGTGCGAGACTCAAAGCGTTATAAGAATCCGAATAAACGAGTACAGTAAGAGCAAAGAGTTAAATAGAATAATCAAATGTATAGCTAAATTATTATATAAATGACCAATAATCAGTTGACATTCTAAACTAAATTCGAGGTCATAATAAAATGGAGTCAAAATTAAACTACTTTGCCACACTGAAAAGACCGAACGCGCAAGAAACCTGTGGGAAACCGCCGTTGGGCCGATTGGGCGGGCCTTACAATTGCGTGAGAAAATAGATGTGTGGCGCGAGTGCATGCGAACAGTGCCAATTGTGTGAGTCTCACGCTTAATGACTGAGAGCAGCCCTGTCTTCACTAACGCGCTGTGTATATATTTATTTAATTAGAAATAGAAAAAAATGCAGCCCCTACAAGATTTTATAAATAAATTTTATAAAGGGGGGCCTTTGGAGACTATTGGCCCCAGGGCCTTTGCAAGTCGTAATCCGTCCCTGGTCAAGTTCATTGTAGTGTTTAGACTCGCGCTTCAGACACCTGGCATGCCGGAGGAATTCCCCATAGCGACCCCTAGGGGACGCAGCGCGAGTTCCCTTTCGAAAGGGAAGCACGTTATTCAGTTCATTTAGTAGAGGCTTTTCAACTAATAGGCTTTCCAACTAATGTAAAAAAAATACATTTACATAGTATAATAGCAGTAAATTTATCTTGCATTATCCTGCAAAATCACATATACTGTCCTGCAACAGACCAAACAGGTGGTCACCCTAGATGAGTTCTAAGACATGCTGCTCCTCAACCAGCGTAGGCACGTCAGTCACACCGTGCGAGATTAGAAATTAATATTTCAAAAGCCAAAGTCATACACAAGATTTGACAACATATAAAAACCAAGTAATCTTTAGAGTAATTTTATGAATAAAGTTGGAAAATTAAAAACATGTTAAAAACAACACTTTTTCAAGTCGTATCGTCTTAAATGGTTAGTTCACCCAAAACTGAAATTTCTGTCATTAAGTCCTCAACCTCATGTCGCTTCAAACCCCTAAGATCTTCGTTCATCTTCAGAACACAAATTAAGATATTTTTGATAAAACGAGGTCCAGAAAGGTAGTAAAGACATCGTTAAAATCAACGTGACTACAGTGGTTCAACCTTAATGTCATACACATTTGACGTAGTGAACGGAGTGCAGGCTCTAAGGCATTTTAGAGTTGCTTTACAGCAGAATTGAATTCTGTTTGCATCACAGACCATTATTTTCTTGTTTATCACTGTAAAACTGCTGTGAAACAATGTATTGTATACAAAGCACTATATAAATAAAGGCTATTTGACATGCTTAAAGGGTCATGAAACACTAAACTATATTTGAGATGTTAACAGATGTTTGTGTTGCTCATCATTGAACAATGTTAGCATCTGTTTAAATTTATTTTTGGGTTTATTTACTTTTATTTACTTAAATTTATTTTGGGTTTAAAATTCTCACCATGTCAACAGTACAGGATGTTACGTTGCAAAAGTCTAGTACATTAATGATGTGTCAGTGTCTAATCATGAGACTGTGTGGCCTTGTCTTAAGATGACACGGTCCTATAATTAATCATGACAGCATATGGCACTAGCCTGTGACAGATACCTAAAAACTGAGAGATCCTGTACAGTAGTTGAGAGACGCGTTCATGAGTTGCAAGCGAGTGCTTGTTTCTGTAGTGTCAAGTCACCTTTATAAATATAGCGCTTTATATACAATTCAAGTTCGGAGCTTTTATAGTGCTAAGTTCCCGTCCGAACTGAAATTGCTAATATGACTGAAAATCAGTTTATTTAATTGTGCATTAGTGGATCGCGAATCACCATATACTGTGCACACGTTCACCAGCGTGCTCCAAGATTTGCGCAAGCTATTCTTATCGCAACGCTGATGATAAAATGTGTGACCCATTTCAATTGTTTTGCAAATTTGCAACTTGAAAAAAACTATGAAGAAAGTCAAACATGATCTAAAACAGCCACATAAACTAAAAAGACTGATGAAAAGAATATATGAATATAATATAGCTACATTTGAAAGAAGAAAGAGAGGAAACTCTTTACATGTGCTCGCGCTCATAACCGGTGAACATCTGAACACAAACAATGATCAAATGCACATTGACGGATCTTATTCCGTCTGTTTTCCAAAATGTAATCAATATTTCTGCAGGCGCGTGTATACTGGTTAACTGTGTCTACGCAAAGGCATTAACTTTCAAGACGAACAGAACAGGTCGATTGGCTACCCACAAATTAACGCGGGACGGCGGGTTTTCATTTCATACTCTCTGAACAATGGTAGCTTATTAAATGTATAAATTAAGATAAAGATCTTCATGTCTGGCAAACAATAGGATGCATTTGCAGATTTGCTTTTAATTGACTATGTCCACTGCCACTTCATTCAACGCTCTGAGTGAGAAACCGCTTCAGTGCGTGCAGGGAACTGAACAAATCATTCAAACTGATTCGCAAACCAATTTAGACAGTTTTGCCAACTTGTTTGATTAAGTCTTTGAACAGAATCCACTTAAAAGAGTGATTCATTTGTGAATGGGGCATCGTTCATGAAAAAAGGAGACAGCGCGCTTGGAATAAACTACACATTTCTTAACATGTACAGTATTGCATTAAAATAAATTAACGAGAGGAACGTCGCCCAGCGTAGCGAAGTAAAAGTACAGATTTTTCATTAGAAATGTACTCAAGTTAAAGTACCCACATTTAAATCTACTCTTAAAAGTACAAATTTTCCAAAAAAAAAAAAAAAAAAAAAATTCAAGTAAATGTAACGAAGTAAATGTACTTCCTTACTACCCACCTCTGACCTTCAGTCAGTTGAGTGTTGATTTCATTCAGTTTAATAACAGTGTTGATGTTGCAAAATTTGTCAATTATGAAGTTGAACCAGCTATAAAGCAGCTCTGCAGAAAACAGTCAAAACAATAATAATAATACAGAATATTAATTGTCCCCAACTAAGCCAAAGTCTACAGTGGCAAGGAACCCAAACTCCATCAGGTGACAGAATGGAAAAAAAAATCCAGCTCCTTCTGCTTGAAGATTGGGATACATCACTCTAGCATTTGGTAGGGGGAGGAGTTGAAGCAGGACATAGGGGTCTGTGCAGAGGACTTGTCTGGTTCTCGTAGTCTTTGCTGAGGATCTGTGCCTAGGGCTGTCTAGTTGACAAGGTTTTCTCAGGGGATCTGTCTCTAGTTGTTGTGGTCTTCGCTAAAATTCAGGGCTGTATTGTGGTCATTTCAGGGTGCAGGTCCACCATCTGATCTGGATATGGACTGGATCCAGCTGACTATGGTCTATGGAGCCAGAGGGGTTGGATACCTGATTGGCCACCCTGGGTGCCACCCCCAAAATTTAATTTGCTATATATACAGTTTGATGCTGATTGAAATTTTCACCTCTTGTTAAAAGAAGCATTTATTTTGACATGCTTTGGCGCTGCACATTAATGTATATTGATGTTGAATATGAACTCTTTCCCTGCCATTTACAGAATTGTCCGTCATTTATGAGACAAAGCTTCCCCACCATTGACGGAATTTTCCAGCTTTCCATGTTTTCTCTGTTATACAGTAGGGGCCGCTATTATGCATCTTCTGAAAGAGTACAGAATCTCCGGATCAAAACAGGCAAAAAATAAGCAGAAACAATCGATAAAAGCATTGCTAATGCACATTGTATTAAAAAAAATTGAGAGATATTGGCATATTGAGATATAATAATATAGATCGCCCTTTCTCTGTTTGTGCCGTTTCTACAGCAAAATTCATCAACACCATTTTTTTTTTTTCTTTTCATTGTTGAAGTGAACTTTTTGTCTGTATGGTGATTATATTCACTGTTTGAACAGCTGCCTTAGAATGCGATGCGTCTGCTGTGCGGTATGGCACTTCCGGTGTGCATTATAGCCTATTTTAAGTAAGTTTAAGGTTTACCATGCATGGGGTTTAGGCTTCCTGAACAGCTTCTAGGAAAATCACTGTGTAAGTTAAGGTTAGATCTTTTGCTTTGATAACAGTTAAGCAGATAAGAGAAATAATAAGTCAAAACTTAGTCTATCGCAGGGGTTCCCAAACACATTCCTGGAGCCTCCCCAACACTGCATGTTTTCCATGTCTCCTTAATCAAACACACCTGATTCAGATCAGTGTTAATTTCGTTGACGAATAATTTGTCATAATTTGTCATAGTTTTCGAAAACGAGACGATGACTAAATAAAAATGTGTTTTGAATAACTAAAACTATGACTAAAATCTATATTAATTTTCGTCAATGAATAAAAACGAGTCAAAAATGATAGAGGGGGACGATTTGGGAAGATATCCAGTCAGGACTGCTGTCCTGTGTGGAAGATGGCACATTTGAAGTGTAACGTGCTGATCTAACCGCGGGATAAGCGGCGCTGTGTGCTCTACAAGGTCGCCCAGCAGCACTTCAGACTGCTTCACAATTAATGAATAGTGCACATTTATGCCAAGCAATTGCTTATAAGCTAATGTTGATGAATTATGACAATGTTTACTACACAATGTTTATATGGTAATATGTTTTAGACGGTTGTAAGAATGCATATTTTATCTCCCTCATCTGAATTCTGAACTTAAATGAGCAGCCTGCTACAGTGCAGACTGCAGACATTTCAGAATAAGAGTCACGGTGTATTTCGGGATGGTTTATAATTATTATTTTTTTTCCTGGTCATTATTGTTATTTTGTTTACACAATAAACTGTATTTAATTTAATTTCTATTTAATTCATAGTAAACTACTGTATCTTCTGTCACAGGAAGGAAAGACTAAGAACATTATTTGACACATTATTCAATATATTTTAAAAGTATAAGGGTTATTATAGTTAACTAAACCTAAAACCATAAAAAATCTTCATTACTTGAAATAAACGTAAACTATTTTTAACGTTAACCGTTAACGTTAAAAATAGATGTATGAAAAATGTAAACTTATTTTATTTCATCTAGTTTCCAAGCTTTAGCTTAACCTGATGTACTAAAATAACTAAAACAGAAATAAAAAACTGTATAGACATTTAAAAGCAAAAACTAAAAGACATAAACACACAAAAAATTACTAAAACTTTTAACTAAAATTACAATGAAAGCAGAAAAACTAAAAATCAAATCTAGTCAAAATTTTAAACAAACTATAATAGTAGGCTACCTCAATGATAAATGTGTCAATCCCTGACAAGTACTGAACTGAGCTCTCTTTCGTGTGTTTTTGCACTTCAACGGTCAAAAACCGTCTGCTTTGGCAAGTAAAGTACAGTTGGTTGTCTTAAGTGAACATAAACCGTTAGAAATATAGAAAATATCAGATGTATATCAATGTATTGGATCTGTGTATTGTTAGAGAAATGCTTACTTAATGCATTACAATTTAACTAAATTAGATTTTTCTTGTGATCTTATGATATTTAGTCAACTAAAACTAAAACAATTTCCGATGACTAAAATATGACTAAAACTAAATGCCATTTTAGTCAAAAGACTATGACTAAAACTAAATCAAAATTTGCTGTCAAAATTGACACTGATTCAAATCATCATCTCATTAGTCGAGACTCCAAGACCTGAAATGGGTGTGTCAGACAAAGGAGACATGGAGATTCATTTACACTTGTAGATGCCATCTTAGGGTTACACACTAATTTTCTTTTATGGTCTATGGACCCCCCGAAGCAGCCTTGGCCACCCTCTGGCCACCCAATATATACAATTCTAGTTCCAGAGGATGAGGATGAGACAGACAGGCACTGCAGATGCCATTTCTCTTACGATGTAACAAGTACATCGGATGTTATTGGACATCTGTTCTGTTCTGTTCTGTTCTGTTCTGCTCTGTTCTGGCCAACCTAATTAATACAGCCTAACTATCACTTAAGGGATTTTAATTCTAGAAGTGTGATGGAGTGTTATGTGTATGCTAGGTTAAATTGATGGGTCTTTAATCTATATTTAAACTGACAGAGTGTGTCTGTCTCCCAAACAACACTAGGAAGAGTTTGGGCGCTAAATAGGAAAATGATCTACCGCCCGTGGTCGATTTTGAGATTCTAGGTATTATCAACTGGTCAGAATTTTGAGACTGCAATGAACATGAAGGACTATGATACGATATGGGCCTCCTTATAACCCTCTGAGGTCTGAGGCTGATTTGGGGTCCTGGAGTAGTTTTGACATGCCCTGACATTTGTGTTTTTTTTCAGTTGCTTATAAACATATTAATGACAAAAGTCTCATTACACTGTATTCAGCACAAACTAGGCTACAATAATATGTGAGCAACAAGTATGTACATGTTTGTATTTTTGAGAGAATTACGTATGTGCATGAAGTCACTGAAATAAGGCCTCAAAACACAAACTAAAAAAATTTTCACAAGACTTTCGGGAACTGTATATTTTGGTCTAGAGTTTTTGCTTCACAATGATGTAAAAATCATTCTGCCGACTCAGACGCATAAAACAATGTATTGATTTTAAATTTCTTAGACACTTTTTGTTTAGCCAGGCTAAATGCGGGGAGGCGTGGATCTTCATGAATAATGCTGTGATTCACACCTGAGGAGATTAAGACCCTGCCCCTAATGAGCCGCATAATGAGCCATTCAGTCAGGAATGTGACTAAGTGAACTAAGAAAGAATACAATAACAAAAGAAATATATCATTTTTTGTTTGTAGTTCATTTAAAATATAGTTAACTATATAAATGAGAGTCAAAGACACATTTTGAGTACATACATAAATCCTGTTCAAAGATATAAGTGAACATCACATACCTGGCATTTGGTGTTTCTGCACTGGAGAAAGAAAAAAAAAAAGAAAGAAAAAAAAAAAACCCCACACTTTCCTGTGTCCAGTCAGTGATCTCAGTATCATATGCATGCAGTCCAATGTGGGCCAGTATCTGGTTACTATAATTCTCAAATCTGCGAGATAAAAGAAAAAAACCCTCTGTGAGCATGCGATAACAGGATCATATCAACTATTGTATTAATGTTAATATAATGTCCACTCTTAACAGAAAACATGATTTTTGTGATCTCGTGCATGTACGTATTATTATTATTATTTCACATCATGTGAAGAAAATTTTGTATATGCCTATATTTTAAATTACAGTACCGGTCAAAAGATTGGACACATTACTATTTTTTATGTTTTTGAAATAAGTCTCATGCTCATCAAGCCTGCATCTATTTGATCAAAAATACAGAAAACAACAATACTGTGAAATATTATTCCAATTTAAAATAATGGTTTTCTATTTTAATATACTTTAAAATATAATGTATTTCTGTGATGCAAAGCGTCTAAACATTCATATTACCTCTATGGCATTTTATATATTATATTTGTTATATTATAGAGCCTAAATATTAATGTGCAGTTTAATACATGAGTCCCTTGTTTATTCTGAGCAGTTAAACTGAGCTCTGTTCTTCAGAAAAAAATCTCCAGGTCCCAAAAATTCTTCAGTTTTCCACCATCTTTTGCATATTTGAACCCTTTACAACAGTGACTGAATGATTTTGAGATCCATCTTTTCACATGGAGGACAACTGAGGGACTCAAACACAACTATTAAAAAAGGTTCAAACATTCACTGATGCTTCAGAAGGAAACACAATGCATTAAGAGTGGGGGGGGGGGGTGAAAACTTTTGAACAGGATGAAGAGGTCCAAATTTTTCTTATTTCGCCTGAATATCATTTTTTTTTTCATTTAGTACTGCCCTTCGGAAGCAACAGAAAATACTTGCATGTTTCCCGGAAGACAAATTAAATACAATTTTACCTTGATCTTCAAATTCCAAATGTTTTCACCCCCCATCTATTAATGCATCATGTTTTTTTCTGGAGCATCAGTGAATGTTTGAACCTTTTTTAAAAGTTGTGTTTGAGTCCCTCAGTTGTCCTCAGTGTGAAAAGACGGTTCTCAAAATCATTCAGTCACTGCTGTAAAGGGTTCAAATATGCAAAAAAAATGCTGGAAAATTGAAGAATCTGCAGGACCTCGAGATTTTTTCTGAAGAACAGAGCTCAGTTTAACTGCTCAGGACAAACGAGGGACTCATGAACAACCATCACAAAACAAAAAAACAGTCGTAGATCATCCAGGTAACCACACACAGTATTAAGAATCAATGGTTCACATACTTATGAATGGGGTTATTTTAATAAATTCAGCTATTTTTTTTGTCTTGTGGATTATATGTAAACATCTTTTATGTAAAATATCTTACTCAGGACAGTACTAAATAAAAAATAACATGCATTTTGTATTATGTTCCTTATTTAGTTAAAATTATTAGCATTTTCACAGATTCTGCAAGTGGTTTACATATTTTTTCTTGCAACTGTATATCGCGATTAGAATAAAGAACTCAAGGATAAAAAAACTTACCATTCACAATCATCGGCTTGATCAAGTTGATCCTCGATCGAAATGAAATTGAAAGTGCTCTTCCTCTGAGGCAAATTCTTCCAGAATTATTCCTCACTGCATCTCAAATTGATGTAAATGAATCTGACTAAGCTTGATACATTTTTCCGAGCTGATGTGGGCGTTCATTCTCTGTTGAATGTTTTGCCTCAGAATTTGCGTCTGAATAGCGCACGCGGTCCGTGGGCATTAGTGGATAATGAGCTGACATTTTGTTTTTACACTGAGTGTATACAAATAAAAGAAGACATTCCATAGTTTTTAATAATATATAACTCTTATTTGTACGCCCAAAATTGCCGGAGTATTTTGAGTCTCTTTCGCGCTGGTTATACATAAATCAAGATGAAAATTTGACACAGTCTTGTTATAGAATAAATCTTATTTTTTTCAGAGTTTTTGCATCACTGCAGAGACTAAGTTGGATGCAGATCAAACAAGCAGTCTGGGTTAAAAAGTGATTTTTTTCTTCTTCTTTTTGGCATTGAAATAATGTTCAGTAAAGGACTTTAAGCCCACAACTGCATCATTGGTATGTATTGTAAAGGAAACGTTGGAATTATTCATTGTATATGCTCATTTTTCACCAGCCTTTGTTTGCAGCTCTTGTGTTCCGGCAGAACCTTGGATTTTAGTGCCTTTTGTTATGGAGGGATTATTGATGAGCGTGTTGGAGATGTTCTGCGCTCTCCAGTATTGTTCTGGATTCATCTAGTCTTCCTCATTTGCTGTGCTGAATCACAGCTTTGCATTGTGTTCTAGCTCAAAGCTCAATGAGTGGAATGAAACAGCATGTCTGCAGTTCTTTCCTCTTTTCTTTTTGTTTGTTTTTTTTCTTGTTTTTGTTTTATTTTTAGGGAGAAGGAAATAAAAGAAAACAATCCCCTCATCTCTCATTTCTGCACAGATAGTGCAGCTCTGTCTGAACTCAGTCTGTACCTTATACAGTAAAACACTCTCACAGGGAGCATGAAATCATGATATTATGTCAGAAGCAGCAATAATGCAAATATTTGATAGTTTTAGAAATAAAATTCATGAAATTCAATTTTATGATCAATAATAATTGAAAAGAAGCAGCAGTGGAGGCTGGAACTATAATGTTGACAAGTGATGATGTTTATAGGCAGAAAACTGAAATATGTCCACAATTATCCTGCAGTACATTAACATCCCCAATGAATTCACATTTATATATGCGTACAACACACTGTAAAGCTAAAACTGAAATTTCTGTGCTTCAAAAATACTTATCCATGATATTGGCTGCAATTATTGTATGATTTATCTTAATATAGCTTCGTGCAAAATATTGCAAAAGCTGTGAAACAACAGAAAAGTCTCTTTATTTATTTTTTTTTAATTCAAACTTTATATGTTAGTGTATGTATACAGTGCTTGATACTATTTAACAGATGGATGTGTACTGCATATGTGCATTTTGTGTACTGAATGCCTATTAATTAGACCGGAATTGGTGAGTCAGAGCTCAATTTGAGTAATATTTGGCATAATGCAATATGTTTGTTCCTATTCATGTTTTAAAGGGAAACTTTTATTCTTTTTTACTTACTTTAAAGGGGTGGTTGATTATGATTTTACTTTTTTAACTTTAGTTAGTGTGTAATGTTGGTGTTTGAGCATGAACAACATCTGCAAAGTTACGGCGCTCAAAGTTCAATGCAAAGGGAGATATTTTCTTTTAAAGAATTTTCTGTTTAAAGGACTACAACAAACGGCTGGTAGGGACTACAACGAGCTTTTTCCCGGGTTCGTGACATCACTAACCCTTAAATTTACATAAACTCTGCCCCCGAGAACATGCAACAAAGGGGGCAAGGCCATGTTGTGCTGCTTTAGAGAAGAGGAAGAGTTGCTGTAGTAGAGTGTTGTTACCATGCCGTCATTTTACGCCGAACTGCTTCACGAACGAGGGTCAATTCAATGCTGGATTTGCACAAAAGATTAACATGGACGGCACATGCTAGTCGATGAGTTGAATCAACTCCAAAGCAACTACATACATTTATCCACTAACCGTTCAGAAATGTCCAGTTGCATTCTAAAAGTTGTAACTTCTTCCTGAGTCTCTCCATCAGTGTCCAACTCCGGTTTTCAACAATGTAAGACTGAACACCGTTACTGACAATCGTCATTTTGGCTGCGTGAGATTCTCCAGTTTTGTTGTTGTTGAGCAACCAAAGCGTGAGCTGTTAAAGCTCCGCCCTCTTTTGGAAAGTGGGTGGGAGCAGCAGCTCAGTGGCATTTTAAGGGACACACACAAAAATGGCGTGTTTTTGCTCACACCCAAATAGGGGCAAATTTGACAAGCTATTATATATGATCTCTGGGGTATTTTGAGCTGAAACTTCACAGACACATTCTGAGGACACCAGAGACTTATATTACATCTTGTAAAAGGGGCATTATAGGTCCCCTTTAAATACTTCAACTTAAACTAAATTAAAATAAGCAAATATTGCCTTAGCAACCAGTAAGTTTAAGGTTTTTTTAAAATATTTTATTTTATTTAATATAATTAAAATGTTTTTTTTTTATGGTTTAGTTTTAGTTAATGATAATAACACTGCTCCTGGAAAAAAAAAAAAAAAATGTTTTACAAGGTAGCAATTTCATATGAGTTTGTACAATATGATTTGTATGGAAACGGACGATCCCTAACCCTGAACCTAACTGTCACTGGGGTATAAGCAGACCATACAAAAAATGTACAAATGAGATAGTATGAATTCATAGGAATTAAATAATTTACCAAAATATAAAATAGTTATGAATTTTCATGGCAGTTTGTTGATGCTATAATGTTAGATGTCATATTAAACATTGAAAGCATGTGTCAGTTCAAATTTAAGCTTTAAACACAAGTGTGTGCATATGTGAGTAAGTGTGCTTATGAATATGAGAAAGGAGGAGAGACAGAGAGAAGCAAAAGACAGAGATTAGTGTCACACGTTTTTGGAATTCACCGCAGGCTGTTTCACCCTTTTGTGCCGCAGCTCTCTGGAACTTCTGCTCATCTTTATGTTTTTAATTAAGACGCCATTTTCTATTCAAACTGTTATTCTGTTTCAGTCTCATGCCTATCATTTTTTTATAGAGTTAAATAGCACACTGCTAATTATTTTCCACTGTAAATTACCTCATAGATCCATTATAAGTGGGCGGAGCTTATGCTCATCTGACATATTGATTTACCTCTGTTTTGAAATATTAGATCTAGTCCTCATCCAGCACGTATTTTTGTCATACATATAAAAAGTCTGTCTGCATACTAATAACTCAAGCTGGTGGGCAAAGTGCCGGCATCTGATAAATCACATTTGTATCTCGTTGTCTCACGCTGACTGTCTCCTCCCACAAGAATTGATACTGCTAGTAGACGACAGGCACTGTTTGCAATTGTATAATTTTGTCCTTGTGGACTCTCCTGGACCTGTTTTGCTGTCATATAGTACAGTAGCAGTGTGATTCCATGAAGACTGTTGCTGAAGCCAGGCATGGGTTTTATATGTCACAGAAGCTCAATCACTGTCTATTTCTCATCTCATTTTGTCTCCTCTGGTGATTGCCTGAGATGCTGCTGTGGTCATTCATATGCAGTTATTCAAAGCCACATAACATAAACCTAATAGAGGCTGATGCAGCTGATGTTGAGTTTCTTGTTTTCCCACAGATTGGAGAGGTGACATTCTGCCCTCTGGATATGAATTTGTTTGGAGAGTGAGGCTTCGGTTCTCACATACATCTTAACACGGTTGCTTTAAAAAACATAGTTAGACATTAAATATGAGTTACACATTAGCTATGAGGATAAATGGCTGAGTCTGTCAGTGGAAGTGAGTCTTGTCTGAATGACTCACATCTGTTGGCTGGTGTTTTATCCTCTGCTCATTTATAAAAGTTGACAGCATCCATAAACACATGTGAAATTGGGGATTTCACACTCTCACTTCTGAATTCGGACAAATAAATGAATTTTGTCTTTCAAAACAGAGGGTTTCCCAAATTCTCTTATTGTGATTTAGAGCAATTTCTAGTTGTAGTTCAGATTTACTGAGATTCAAATTTGAACAGGATAAACGGTCATATTTGTATTGTTAGCACAGACAGGTACTGTAATGTGATGATGGCTCTGTATCTGGTGAGCTGCCTTGCTGTCTACTTTCTACACACAGGTAGCTGCCTTTAAGGACACATCCTCACTGAAACTGAAACTCATAAGTGACTGATTTGAAAGGCTGTAAAGTCATTAACTGTTCATGTTCATGGATCTGCCCAGTAGAGTGCGATTTTCTTTAACATGGTGTTAAGCTGAAAATAAAAAAAAATATCTTGCACACTCAAATAGTGGGTGAAATATTTATTTTTATAAGAATGCTCAAAAAAATTAAAGGAACACTTTTTAATCAGAGAATAGCATCAAGTCAGTTAAACTCCTGGGATATTGATCTGGTCAGTTCAGTAGCAGAGGGGGTTGTTAATCAGTTTCAGCTGCTTTGGTGTTTAATGAAATTAACAACAGGTGCACTAGGTGGGCAAAAATGAGATGATCCCCCAAACAGGGGTGGTTTTACAGGTGGAAGCCACTGACATTTTTTTTTTCCCCTGCTCATCTTTTTCTGGATTCTGTTTTTCACTAGTTTTGCATTTGGCTAGGGTCAGTGTCACTACTGGGTAGCATGAGAGGCGATGCTCCAGACCCTACAGAGGTTGCACAGGCAGTCCAACTCCTCCAGGATGGGGATCAATACATGGCGATTAGCTGAGAAATGCCACAACAACCAGCACAAATCCTTCAAGATTTTGGCGGAGCTGGTGGTTCTGGAGATAAAAATGAGCCTCAGAGAGCTTGACAGGGCCAGTAGAAGAACCTTAACCCATCAGCAGGACCGGAATCTGCTCCTTTGTGCAAGGAGGAACAGGATGAGCATTGCTGGAGCCCTAGAAAATGACCTCCAGCAGGTAACACACTGGTGTGAATATCTCTGACCAAGCAACTGCAGAAAACAGACTTCATGAGGGTGGTCTGAGGGCCCGACATCCTCTAGTGGGCCTCAGTGGTTACTGCCTGGCACCATGGAGCCTGGATTTGGAGCTGAACATGGCTGAGCACTGTAGAATGGGCAGTTCCACCACTGGTGCCCTTTGGCTTTTCACAGATGAGAGCAGGTTTACCTCCTGAGCACATGTGACAGAGGTGACAGGGTCTGTTGAAGCCGTGGATAATGTTATGCTGCCTGTAACATCACTCAATATCCTGCTTTGTTATGGTGGGTCAGTGAAGCAGACACCAGAGACATGTCCATGGAGGGATGCACAGACCTCCTACAGGCGCTAGACACATGGCACCCTGACGTGGCATTGGGCATCACATTTGAATTTCAATCCATTGTCAGACCCTACGTTGGTGTTGTGGCTTCCTGGGTTCCTCCCAGTACCAGCACGACAATGCCCGTCCACATGTGGCGAGAGCATGGGTAGGCAGTTCTTGGAGGATGCAGGAATTGATAATAATTGACTGGCCTGCTCACCTGACCTAAATCCAATAGAACACCTCTGGGACATTATGTTTCGGTCCATCCGACGCCCGCCAGGTTGCACCTCAGACTGTCCAGTATTTCCAAAACATGCCTTGTTCCAGAATTGGGAGGAAAGGCCACAGGATACCTCTGGTCGTCTCATCAGGAGTCACGTTCCCTGACGCTGTCAGGCATGCACGTGGGGGCCATACAAAAGAATGAGTACCATTTTGAGTTGCTGCAATTAAATTTCAGCAAAATGGACTAGCCTGCTGCATCATTTTTTCACTTAGATTTTCAGGGTGTCTTTGAATTCAGTCTTCTGTAGGTTGATAATTTTCATTTCCATCAAACGATGTGGCATCCTTTCATTCCTAACACATTACCCAGTCCATATTAGTATAGATATCCAGCATGATATTTTTTTCCCATTGAGATCTGATGTGTTTTCAAAGTGTTCCTTTAATTTTTTTGAGCAGTGTAGATACTTTGCAGTATTGAATAAGATATGTTTATAATCAAAATTTAAATATCCATGGGGCACACTTAAAAGTAAACGTTTATAAACAAAAAGTAAGCCAATTTATCCACAGAAAGTATTGAAATAGTTGTCTAAAAATCATTAAATACATTCATATTAGTGTAATTACAACAAAGTATGCTTGCAAAATATTGAAGCCCAAAAAAGTGCATCCATCGATCATAAAACGTACTCCATGCGGTTCCAAGGGGGTTAATAAAGGCCTTCTGAAGCGAATGCGTTTGTGTTAGACAAATATCCTTATTTAAAACTTTATTAAGTAAAATAACGAGCTTCCGGCGTGACAGCCATATGCATTTGACTTACATCTAAAAAGCATTAACTTCCATAAGTCGAATATGAATGGCTGTTGCGCTGGAAGCTCGTTAGACTATGGTCCTTGTGCAGGAGATGCAGGTTTGATCCTATGGGCGGTATAACATTTGAACTTGTACTACAATACAGCTTCAGCACTTCTTTCTTGTGGTTTTCCAGTTGGGAAGGCAATGACCTTTGCCCTGCATTCACAAACCTGATCCAGCAGTCAGACCTTCTTTTCTGAACCTCTTCGTTAAATTCTCAATAAAGGACATTTACACTTAATTATCCAGCCATTTACTGTATACAAGACTGCCATTTTGGTTGAAGGCTTCATGTCAGTATGACTCTTCAGAGCGGTTCTCAGCTGCTTTGGTGAGTTTCATGTCTTAAGGTTGTTTTTTAATGATGCAGTTTAAGGCTTTCTCCTTGCCTCAAATGTAATGTAGAAGTGCTGTAGTATAGAGGTACACAGTGAACTCTTCTCTGCATGACTGCGTATCTGTTAATGAAGCAGATGGGCTGCAGAATCCCTCTGTTTCAGCTTTCGTCTCTCGTACATTTTTGAATGCGTGACTGAGTGAGGGTCTCATGTTTTATACTGTTCATTGGCATACTAGTGTTGCTTGAGCTATCTGTGTTGTCTTTCAAGGTTTGACTGTACTAATCCATCTGCTCTGCAGCTTCTGTCACATAACAAATGACGTGATGTGACTCACTGTCCTGGTTCATTGCTTATTAGCACCAAGAAACATCTGACAAATCAAGAAGAGGGCAGAAAAAGTGCTATCCTTTGGGAAGCCACTTGAAGTGTGACTAGCAGAGAGTTCCTGTGAGGGCAGGATAACAGCTGTTTCTCTCTATACGCGCTGTGGCTCTTCTATCAGTCCATGTGTCTGAGTCACAGATGAACGTCCCGTCAGCTGCTGTAATGATGTCATGTTCAGATGAAAGAGGCCTGACTCCTATAGAGCTGTGCAGCAACAATGAGATCCAAGTTCACATGGCACACCTGAATTTGAGATTCAGAGCATGAAGGGAAGACTGTCCATGCCCATTCACAACTGCAGTGTTGCATCTTTTTCCAGTCAATAGCCCTGTTTTGCACACACATGTCATCTACATTACAATGGCAGGGGTCACTTGAATACTTTCTAGATCCCAGATGGGACGTTTCATAATCGGAATCCTTATTTTTCTCTTTTCTGTTCATTTACGGTGTCCTTGGCGTAAGCGCCCATATATGAATGCTGTGAAACAGAAAAATGTGTTTTTAATTGTGTAACTGTAGGTAATTGATTGTTTAGGCCGCTATTAATCATAGTTCAAAAGCTCTGCCGGTTTTCAATGTTCTGTGAAAGTTTACGAGAACAACTTTTCTGTTGAACTAGAGTGCATCTGTTTATTAGAAGTGTTTGTTTGCATCATCCTGGTTTTGAAGGAAGAGAGTTATGTTTTCTTCTGTATTGGACTTTTCTAATAAACCGTGTGTGCAATTAGATGTAATATGCTATTGTGTTATTGGATAGAATAGGAGAGTGTATATTTTTCCTGATGGTTTGTCCAAATAAAGTTTGGTTTCAGTTTACTCACAAACACTTTTTCTTGTACAAAAGTTTGTCATAATGCTTCACAAAAGAACATGAAATCGCATCTTTGTAATGGTCACTCTGTTTCTTGGCTGATGATTGATGGTTTATTTCTTCTCTTCTAGTGGTTTGGGGATCTAGTCAAGCCAGTTTGGTGGGAGGATGTTTGGCTGAAGGAAGGATTTGCTCATTACTTTGAGTATGAATCGGGACTGATTTCCTCTTTCCAAAGTGGAACATGGTGAGTTGTTGCTCAGTAGTGAGCACTGTAATATTCAGTTCATTTCATTCAATGAATCATACATGTTGAATCCTTTGAATGGAAAAATATATGATGTGAAAAGTTGTAGGTACATTGTATACAGTATAGGTTTGATTTAAAGCAATTTCAAATAACATGGCTATTTCTTCACCAGGTAAGAGGGGGAATTTTTTTCTGTAAATCTCTGTATTGAGTTGCTCTGTCCAGTGATTTCTCAGTATTAGCACCAACAACTGTCAGAATGTAATTGTATCACTGTATGCCAGTCACTGCTGCCTGGTCAGTGTCACTCAGCATGACCAGTAACAT
>JBCHWC010000052.1:0-241872 GCA_039654765.1 Mylopharyngodon piceus
TATTTAATCAGCAAAAACGATAACACCTCTAGATTTTACCAGGCACTTTGACAATCTCAATTTTAATTGGCGTTTGGGGTTCATCTTGTATGTTTTGTTTATCTTAGGAAAGATACTCACAAGAGAGCAAGCTCGTGTGGAACGCTTATTCTGAGCAAAACTAGGGTGGCTTTTTTGTCAAGAGAAGTGCTCAGAGAGCAATCTCAATGGCAATGAGGTCGAAAAACATTGTCCCTGGACAGAGTGGGAGGATGACATGTCTAACCCATCACTGGAAGTGTTGTTTGGCGGCCATCTAATCCTTCATGCATCATTTCAATGTCTGCAATGTCTTGTCTGCCGCCAAGGCCTGTTGGGAGCATGCACTTAACTGAGCCCTGGGACTATAGCCTGCCTCCTGTCAGAATGGTGAGATAACCAAGTGTGGTTTTGCAGGTAATGACTATTCCCTGTGACTGGGGCTCAGTGTCTTGAAGGTCTCACGGGTCTCATTGTGAACTATTCGAAGTATAGTGCCAAGCTGATATGCAATTTTGCTGGCACCTGCAATTCTTTGGCCCCAGATGCAATTTTGAATTTTATTTTCATTAGCTGCAGTTCTCTAATCCATTATTATCTTCTGCAGGTTTAGCTTGTAACATCCACATTATATTTAGGAGGATGTCTCTAAATATTGAGCTTCAGTCAATTTATTAACAAATAAAATTAGGTTACTTTAACTGAAGGTTATTTCAGGTGCAATTCATACAAAACAGCTCTTCTCACATTCAATTGACCCTTTGCCGGGAGTTTGATTGACAGTCGATCTAACCAATCATAACGCCGAATCCGCCGTTATGTCTGACAAAGCAGTCAGGGGAGTAATGCTGCCTTCACGTGCTCTCGGAATTATCGTAAATATGAGTTTTCTAGGTAAAAATTGCACATGAACGCCCTCCCATTTCGAAACTTGAATGCAATGAGCTAGTAATCACAACTTCAGAAGTGGGAATTATCAAATTTCTGATAACACTTGAAGGCAGCATAAGATTAACGTGGACTTGAACTTGAAAATGGTGTGTACTGACGTCTTTTCGCGGTTAAAACAACAACCCTTCTGATATTCATTTATGTTTATTTGATGCTATAAATTAACTAATAAGAGAGATGATCAGTTTACGAGCCGCTTGATCTGGGGAGCTACAGCGATCTGTCGGGACATATTAAAGAGCCACAAAACGATTTCTTTAAAAATTACAAAATATGAAATTTGAGACTTTGTTTCATATCAAAAGTAACCTGCTCTGTCGATGTGTTGTCAGTGTCCCCTTTGTATTTTTCACTGCATGAGAACATGATGTGTGGCGTGAGAGCGGCATGGCTTGTTGGACATAGCAACAGTAACTAAAGGGGGTGGGTCTTTGCGAACCATCAGTTGGACAATGACTGTGCCCAAAACTTTAGAAAGACACCAAGACGTGTCCAAATTCAATATTTCACCTTACAACCTGTCTACTAAGATACCTTAATCTGGTCAGTTTTGAATGGTCCTGGTCCTGTCTGAAACCAGTAACCTTCTTATAAAATGTTATCACTTTGATTGACTGGTCAGCTACCTTTGCTTTTAGACATAACCAGTGGGTCGAAACATAAATTCATCTATATTGCAGCACACTATATTGCAGCACACCTGGAGCTTATAGTGGTTAAGTGCCTTGCTCAAGGGTACCAAAGCAGTCATCGACTGAGGAACGATGCACTTACCATTGAGCCTCTCTGGCAACCCTTTGGGGTTTTCGTGCAGGGTGTACTAGGTAATTATTTTTGCTGTATCTCTGAAAAGCAGTGAAACTTCAGATGTGAATTTTTAGATCGTGGTGATCTGCTCTGACTCTTTTTCTAGTGTAGTGGTTGGCGCTTTACAGCTGGCCTATTTTTTAAAGTGGGGCTCCTTAATACCTCCATTGAGGGGCTGCAGAGTGGTAAACACTCCTTTCAACACTGGCGCCTGCGACCGTCCCAAATGGAATGATCCACTTATGATTTACTTTGCCTATGCCCCTCGCATCCTCAAGAGCCCCCTACTTTCCATCTGTAATTCTAACATACTCCTCCTCTATCATAGAGGTACTGTACCCTCATATGCTAGCTCCCACGATCTGTTTCCTCATGGGGATTATGCATGCAAGATGCTCTCTGTTTAATTTTTATATTGCATTTCTTCGCACATAATCACGGTTGTTTGCGCTCTTGCAGTACTGTGTTCTCAAACAAGACCTGTGCTGAGGTATTTTCTTCTTGAGTAGGTAAGCTTTGTTTTAGTTTGAAGCGAAGGTACTATCACCTCCCACTGTACTGCTTGATTCAAGCTCCAATTTTTGGATATGCCTCTTTAGCATAGCACCCTCCAGGCTATCTCTGGCTGTGTCAGATAAGTCAGATGCTACCCAAACCACCCACTACTCTGCCTTAGTTGAATTTTTTTTGAGAGGAGGAAAAAAAAGAGGCAACAAGAGCTTGTGCTTATGTAAAATTCTTGATGCAGTTGTTTTTGTGAAGGAGTCGTATTTTGTGAGGGTTATGTCTTGTGTATGCTCACTTTTTGCATCTGTAAAAGCCTTTGAACATCAAGAGGGATGTGCAAGTTAAAGAGTAACTCTGCCGATTTTCAACCTGCTTTGTATTGTTACAATGTCTGTAGTATGTAAATGAACAATGTTTACTCATTCTCTATGTTACCTGACAGAGAAATTCACATTTATTTGTCAGGAATGATGTAGGATGATGTAAAACACGGCAGACTTTTGGCAGCTCCTGGGCTTTCATGAAAACTACAGATTATACTTCTGCATTTTGTATCCCCACCCACGGACAGCTGGATCAACAGAGGGTTATTAACAGAACAGTTATTGTAAGGGTACTACTCTTTAAACAGCATTATGGTAAAAATGTAACACTATGGCAACAGCTTTCTTACCTGTATGATACTGCATTTTGCTTTGACAGAACAGCAGTCTATTTCAGTTTTCCCCTCCGTTTGGCCTAAAACACTGTGTCATCCAATTTGAAATGTTGACTACAAACATGGAGGTTTTTCAGATTTTCTGTTGCGGCATTCTTTCCGTATTTAGGATTATTTGCAGCCTTTAGCCACTGCCAACAATGTGCTGGATCCTTCACTGGAAACCGACAATAACACAAGACGACACATACAGTATCTCACAGAATTGAGTACACCCCTCACATTTTTGTAAATATTTTATTATATCTTTTCATGTGACAACACTGAAGAAATTACACTTTGCTACAATGTAAAGTAGTGAGTGTACAGCTTGTATAACAGTGTAAATTTGCTGTCCCCTCAAAATAACTAAACACACAGCCATTAATGTCTAAACCGCTAGCTACAAAAGTGAGTACACCCCTAAGTGAAAATGTCCAAATTGGGCCCAAAGTTTCAATATTTTGTGTGGCCACCATTATTTTCCAGCACTACCTTAACCCTCTTGGGCATGGAGTTCACTAGAGCTTCACAGGTTGCCACTGGAGTCCTCTTCCACTCCTCCATGACGACATCACGGAGCTGGTGGATGTTAGAGACCTTGCGCTCCTCCACCTTCCGTTTGAGGATGCCCCACAGATGCTCAATAGGGTTTAGGTACCCTCAGCTTCTTTAGCAAGGCAGTGGTCGTCTTGGAGGTGTTTTTGGGGTCGTTATCATGTTGGAATACTGCCCTGTGGCCCAGTCTCCAAAGGGAGGGGATCATGCTCTGCTTCAGTATGTCACAGTACATGTTGGCATTCATGGTTCCCTCAATGAACTGTAGCTCCCCAGTGCTGTCAGCACTCATGCAGCCCCAGACCATGACACTCCCACTACCATGCTTGACTGTAGGCCAGACACACTTGTCTTTGTACTCCTCACCTGGTTGCCGCCACACACGCTTGACACCATCTGAACCAAATAAGTTTATCTTGGTCTCATCAGACCACAGGACATGGTTCAAGTAACCCATGTCCTTAGTCTGCTTGTCTTCAGCAAACTGTTTGTGGGGTTTCTTGTGCATCATCTTTAGAAGAGGCTTCCTTCTGGGACGACAGCCATGCAGACCAATTTGATGCAGTGTGCGGCGTATGGTCTGAGCACTGACACGCTGACCCCCCACCCCTTCAACCTCTGCAGCAATGCTGGTAGCACTCATACGTCTTTTGCCCAAACACAACCTCTGGATATGACGCTGAGCACGTGCACTCAACTTCTTTGGTCGACCATGGCGAGGCCTGTTCTGAGTGGAACCTGTCCTGCTAAACCGCTGTATGGTCTTGGCCACCGTGCTGCAGCTCAGTTTCAGGGTCTTGGCAATCTTCTTATAGCCTTCGCCATCTTTATGTAGAGCAACAATTCTTTTTTTCAGATCCTCAGAGAGTTCTTTGCCATGAGGTGCCATGTTGAACTTCCAGTGACCAGTATGAGGGAGTGAGAGTGATAACACCAAATTTAACACACCTGCTCCCCATTCACACCTGAGACCTTGTAACACTAACGAGTCACATGACACCGGGGAGAGAAAATGGCTAATTGGGCCCAATTTGGACATTTTTACTTAGGGGTGTACTCACTTTTGTGGCCAGCGGTTTAGACATTAATGGCTGTGTGTTGAGTTATTTTGAGGGGACAGCAAATTTACACTGTTATACAAGCTGTACACTCACTACTTTACATTGTAGCAAAGTGTCATTTCTTCAGTGTTGTCACATGAAAAGATAATAAAATATTTACAAAAAAGTGAGGGGTGTACTCACTTCTGTGAGATACTGTACCTTGGGTAAGAAGCGCATGATAAATTTAATTGAATTCAAATGGAAATATTTATCTTCAGGTTTGTACATCTTTAATAGGTCTAAGGATACACTGTCTACTTGATACAAAGTAAATATTTTCTAAACATTTCAATTAGCTTTGGCTTTGGTACAATATTAATATATAAAATATAAAAAGCAAAATATCTTCAAAATTTAAAAAAAAAAAAAAAAAAGAAAAAAAAACTGATTTAGAGAGTATTTAATGCCAGTTGATAAAGCATTAAAAGCTAAGAGCTGTGTAACTCTAAGTGTGTAGTCATCAAGTTGTACTAAAGATAGTAGAGATTAGTTAGAGCAATATAAATAGATGAAAAAAACAAAACACATTACTATGTAGGCCGAATATTCTCAAAACAGTAGTGTGGGTTCTTCTTGCTGATTGTCATGGCAACATAAACACAAACATGGTAAATTTTGTCCAGGCACCTTTCTACCAGCCTATGAATTTTCATATTTTTTCTTTTGTGTCCTGTGTGACTCTTGTGCATCTTTGTAATTTTATTTATTTCATTTACAATTTAGATGCTTTGTATCTGCCTGAAATCAAATGGTGGCTATCAATGGCTTTGCAACTTATCTGACATCAAAAAGCCTGGGGGAGAATCAAGTCATAATCAGCACTTCGCCTCCCTATGAATGTTGAATTTGTTCATTAACAACCAAAGTCGCAATCTCCCAACAATCAAAGTTGCAGATAGCCCCAAGAGTTTCATTGCCAAATTATTTATTTATTTTTTATTATTATTTTACTTCATAAGAATATAAATAATTTCTCATCACAGTCCCTTGTGCATCTGTCTAAAATGTGCCACAGGCTTAATTTCATTTTTTTTTTTTAACCAAATAAAAGTGAGCCTACTTTTGTGCAGCACAAGACAAAACTCAAGTTAAAGATGCCTATCTGTTTATTTTTCTTAAGGGGGTCCCTTGCAAGAGGGTTGTCACATGGTGGGTACATGGTATTATTTGAGAAACCCTGATCTAGGGCACTGAGGTTAGGTACACTGTCTGCAGCACAAGGAAATATGAATCACAGATTGAGCCTTCTCTGTTTGCTGGGCATTTCAGCCTGCTCCATCCTCTCCCACTTTAAATCTGAAGGTACTTTGTCGTCTGTCTCTCGCCATCTGTAAAATGAAATGGTTGGCTATGCTGGTGAGTCATGCAACATGTCAGTCACCTGTGGCTAGTCACTTGTTTGCCCTATAACTCTTATTGAGAGTGACTCACTTACACATTGCAAATGAATGATGTACTAATATCTCTGATTATATATAGGTGGATATCGTTGTGGCTCAAGGTCAGAGTGGCTCTGTCCCACTTGCTCATCCAAAGTGTCTGCAGATCTGACCACTTTTTTTTTTTTTTTTCCCATATTGCAGCTGCTCCTCATACATTGCTTTCCAACAGCAACACAACATTGCAGCTTGTGATGAGAGTGTGCAAGTTGAAATGGAGCAGGGAGTTCATGATGTTGCCTAAAATGAGGACCCCCTTTTTTTTTTTTAACAATGGAGCAGAGGTGTTCTCTCTCACTCCAAGATCACAAAGAAAAACAAAGTCATTTGCACTTACAGTACATGGTAATTAGCAAAGAGTTCCTTGAATTTTTTTTTTGAAGGTAGTACATTTGAAGCTTTCATTGATTTCCCCATCATTGCTGGCATTTGAGTGCCGTCAAAGTCCTCCCCAGTCTCCTTCAATTAGCTCTCTGCCTAGGAGTTCTGTCAATCCCCATCTGCTCCTCTGCCTATCAATGGCTGCCCTCCACTGAGCAAGAGAGAGATAGAGACAAGCCCTGTATTTGGAGTCTTTTTGCTGGAGAACAAATAAGACTGAGACAGTGTCTGAGAATGCCCAAACTCTCTGTCATATACAGGAGTGTTCATAAGCAGAAACACAAGACATTTTGAGACAATTGGTATACAGCTTGGTCTTTAGACCCTGAATATCAAACAGCCCACTTCAAAAAAACCCTACTGTTTCTCATTGCCCTGGAGGTAACTGGTTGTGGATAAGCTGTGTCAAAAAATCGGAGATGGAAATTGTTCTAGCTGCTAAGTCCCATGAGGGCTTGGCATCTCCAGCAGGCAGGACCATATGGGCAGTCAGAGAAGAGATGATGACTCCAATTTCCATTTCAGACTCTACTTTTCCTGCTCCCCACTAGATTTAGGAGGGGCTCTGTAGCAGTGTCCGGCTTTTGAATAGTCTGTGGGTCCAATTCCACTGATGGCCGGATAGTTTGAGAAAGCTTATTCTTTTTTCCTGAAGAGAACATGGAGACACTTGTGAGAGACCCAATAAGCCCTGAACAGCAGATGATGTTGACTATGTGGCCCTGTTTAGCTGTTTTTGCAAGACTGTGCATTTGTATTCCAGAGTTTGGCTTAGTCTTGATGGGTGGTGTAATTACCAAGCAGTGGGTGAGCAGCAAAATTGGCGACATTGAGATGACATGCTGAGATGTGCTGAAGAAGAAGGCAAAGAAGTACATTATGTCACCGATAACTTTACTCCCATAGCCTTATCCTAGTGTGCACACTACTTCCTGTAGTTGCCGCATACTGATTTCACAACTGTGTAAATCCACAAATGGTAAAATTCCAGAATTCTGACTTGAATCTTCTGTAGTTTTATTATATACCCACAGACTCATTTGATCGAAGGACTGCAGTGTCTAGACACATATGCAGTCGTGTGACCAGCAGGTGCTTCCCTTGTGTGTTTGCTAATGCGCCGTAGGCGATTCGGAAGAGTCCTGAAATGGCCCAGCAGTCTCCTTTATGATGGTCCAGACGTTCAGGGCTAGAGGTAGGAAGATAATTCACAACAGGGATGAGAAATAATGAGCCGCTGAATAGTGGGAAGGCAAAGGAATAAAGCCCCACCAGCTAGCATGCAGCAAGGTCAAATCTGACAAGAGGAACCCCTTGGAGAGGTTAAGAGTTTGGGGATGTTCTCCATTGTTTCATAGCTTCATTTTGGTATCGACTTTAAGGGGAGGGGTTCTACTTCGTTTTTATTTTCGAATTGTTAGTATTAAAGGAAATGTCAATATTAGCAGCAGTACTTGCAATATTAACAACAACAGCACACTGGAAAAGAGAAACCAACCAGGAAGCATAAAGTCTTGCAGAATGAGTCATCGAGCAAACGTAATGATTGCTGACTCCCATTACAAAGATGTGAGGTGAGTTGAAGACCCAGGGCACAAAGTTCTATGGAGGTGCACTATACCCTCTTTTGACAGGGCTGAAATTTGATGCTTGTCTAACGAGCCTCCCGATAAATCTCCTTTCCTGTATCCCCCACCCACCCCCACGCTCTTCATCCTCACGCCTTCTCTGAGTTATAAATAAATTTCTGCTGCATTAATGTCCTTGTCAAAATAAAGCAGTCTCCAACAAATGCACTGCAGATCACCAATTCACAGTGGAAATTACTTCATTGATGGAGCAACCTCAGTAATTTCATATGACAGTCTTTACCTAAGGAATATATTAAAGTTTCAATGAGTCAAATGACATGTGGCAGTCTTTACCTAAGGAGTCCGTCCATGTAAGTTAAGATGAGTCAAATGAAAAGGTTTTAAATTGAAAATCCAACTGAGATGTTAAGAGCTAGGTATTTTAGCGCCTGACAATCCAAATATGGGTTTGTAATGCATCACCTGCCAATTAACACTAATACAACCAAACTGATTTTTTTTTATTGTCACATGATCAGAGAAATTTTATTGCCAAAATTTGATTAATGTACGTCAACACTTTTTTCTTTTTTTTTTTTTGGTCTTTCTTTCTCACTTTTTGTTTTTCTTGCAGTGCAATCCTATTTCCCTTCCTCCCTTCTTCATCCCATCACCTGCTGCAGTGCCTGGAGGGGATAGCCCCAACTCTTCCACTCAAGCTGAGCGATTATTCCTCAGCTCATTCGGTTTGACTGGAGGGAGAAAAGGCTCAAAAGTCTCTCTTGTTGAGGAAGGGTGCTCAGAAATATGGAGAATAGATATGAGACTTGGGGTATTGACTCTTCTGGTACTTTTCCTTACAGCTCCTCTATCTAAGCCTGTTTAAATTCACGGCAACATCTTCCTTTAACTAAGCTTTACAAATCCCTGTGTTTTCCCTGAAAATCACCCTATGAATGCATGTTTTATTTAAGAAATGATGTCTTATTTTTATTTGTAAATGAGCCTTTTTGATAAATGGGTGAATGAGTTCATTTGAAACAATTAGTATACAATGCTTTATTTGCTCAGTTTAATCATATTTTTGTAGTTATTTTGTAGAATGAGTTTTCTGACAAATAAATATATTATACGAGTTCAGAGGACTTGGAATCGCTTCTTACATGGAAAAGAGTGACCAGTACATAATTACAGATTTATCTTTCTGTATTAAAGTAAATTGTACTGGTTATGATGGTGAGTAAATGATCACTAAATGTTTTTTTTTTTTTTTTTTTTTTTTTGCAGGATCAACTAATAATTTAAGAAAGAATATCCCTCACTGTAAAATGTTTATTGTCAAATTAACAGTAACTTACTGGCAACAATTATCCAGTAGTTGCTGTATTTCATACCACAGTAAAATTACCGTAAAAATAACTACAGTAGTTTTAATCATACTGTAAAATAAAGTACAACATTAAGTATAATGCTGTACTTTATTTTACAGTATGCTTAAAACTACTGTAGTTATTTTTAAAGTTAACTTTTATTATTATTTATTTATTTTAATTTTACTGTTATATATTCAATAACACAAGTTATTGCTTCACATCAACTTTATTTAGGTTTCATCTTTTACATTTCTGAACTTCAATACAGATTTACCAGCATATTAATTTCATCAATTAACAAAATACAATTAAAGTCATACCACTAAAATCACATTAACACATTGTGCCAGTGGAAAATAAATGTTGGAAATATAAAAATAAAAGTTTGAAGAGTTAAAGTACTTAATTAGTAGCAGTATACAACAATAACCAGCCAATACATAACATCTTACATCTTAAAACCACATGCTATAAAGAAAAGGGTCTTCTTTATTGCGACGACTCTTCCCCCCGTCTCACGATGGTTCAGCCCGTCTGCCAGCGCTGCTGCGGGGAAAAAATGCTGTCAGCAGCATGGTTTAACTGGGAAATGAGTGCCAGCATCAAATGTATTTATACCTTGAAGTTGCAAACAACATTGGTACAAAACAAAAAAAGCGATTACATGTGTTTTAAAGTTGACCTACCAGTTTCACGTATGCTTTTCGTCTTCACAACGACTCTTCCCGCCTGTCTCACATTGGTTCAGCCGGTCTCTGCCAGCGCCGGCGCCGCTGCGGCCCTGCGGGAGGAAAGAGCTACTTAGTGTGGCTTAACAGGGAAATGAGCACCCGCTTCAATGTTCTTATGGACATTTATTTACAAACATATTTATACCTTGCAAACAATATTCGTACAAAACAAAAAAAGGAGATTACATGCGTTTTAAAGCTGACCTACCAATTTCACGTAGTAGGCTTTTTGTCTTCACAACAACTCTTCACGCCTGTCTCGTGATGGTCCAGCCGGTCTGCCAGCGCCGCTGCCGCAGGAAAGTTCTAGTTAGTGCAGCTTGAATGGGAAATGCTCACCCGCTCCGATGTTCATACATATATTTATTAACTCAAACGTTTTTATACTTTGCAAATAACATTTGTATAAAACAAATAAGGCAATTACATGTGTTTTAAAGTATACCCACCCACCAATTTCACGTAACGTTAGGCCTACTCCGTCCTCTGACTTTCATCTTCACCACGTTGCAGGAGGAAAATGCCAGAAAATGAACGCTATTTTTATGGAAACGTATTAACTAAAACGTAGCTTTATATCTTATATAAATAACATCAGAATAAAACATAAAGTGAAAAAAAAAACAAATGAAAACTTAACCTACCATACTCTTGTGGGCTTTCATCTTCATGAGGAGTCTGTCATGCGTGAGGAGGTGTGTGGTTGTTTTTCGCGGTCATTTAGTACTGTATTTAGATATACAGTAGGCTAATATCTTCCCAGAATGCATTGAAAATCTACAGTAACATACTGTACACAGCTTATACAGTTGGAAACTGTTAAGAATACAGTAACAAGCTGTGAGAACAACATAATCTACAGTAATATGCTGTACTCAGATTCTACAGTAGAGAACTGTTGAGAACACAGTATAATACTGTGAAAACAACGGAAATCGTTTACATTGCTTGCAAAGTTGAACCTCTTGAGGGTTTAATCCATTGCTGTACTTTTGCAATCCTCAACTTGTTACATGGGAATGGGCTTTTGGTGTCTTTTATGGTGCATCAAGTGTGTGATGGGGCGGCTTGGCTCATGCCAGCAGGGAATCTCACATAACTCGTCTCAGTGGGAGATGGACATTCGGTATAGTTGGGCAGTAACATCAGGAGTGGGAGCCCAGAAAATGTGTGAAACGGAGGTGAACTGAGTGTGACTCTGGCTTATTTCATGATTTCATATCATAGAGCTGTGGAACAGCTCAGTCCAGCCTCATGCAGCTTCTCCTCTCATTCTAAACTGGTCATGCTGGCGTGGGCCCAGCAGGAGCTTTATGGGCTTTAGAGGCTCAGCCGCCAGTTCTGTGATTGACAGGCATCAGTACTGATGTATGTGACGGGTAGTCCCTCGACAGCGCCTGCAGAAATCTCAGTGCAGGAGGCTAATTAACTGTCCTTCGATAAATCATTGAATGCAGAGTCTAGCCTGAGGTTAGGCTGAGAGTTTCTAGCCATTGGTTAGTGTTAGCACTTAGCATATATCTTGCCTTGTGAGATCAAATGTAAATGACAGTTATTACTGTTAGGGGCTAGATCAAGCAGAAATGCCTCCATAGCCTAAAATTTACATCACACATTGGTTATTTCTGCTCTAACACTCAGGGATTAACAGTTCATGCTTGTTCTTGCTTGGTTGTCACTGTTGCTAATGTGTCTGGATAAGGATATGGCTGCATCATCACAACCTTGGGCTTCCAAGACTTTTGTTTGCCTTCAAAAACACTAGCACTCAAATTGGGCTTAGCTACAGTGGTCTGTAAAATAAGACATTTTTTTTTTTGTGGCTAAATTATTGAACAACTAGAGATGTATACCTGCGGGGAGACTACTTTGAGTGATCTATTTTGAAGAGGGGCTGGAAATCTTAAGCACATTAGGTTTTGGAACAGAGCCATAGTGAGTGTACTGAACACAAAGAACTGGTAAAATCTGCTCAATCTGTTGACACACATGAGCAATTAGGAGTCTGATAAGCTGGAACCATAGTGACTCTTATACTGTTTGGTTAGTATAGTGCAAGGTTTGTTGCTATCTCTTATTCAAGAGGAAGCCTGGGGGATCTAGCCCACATTGCAAGGCATGAAGAAGAGGTGAAAGGTTAATACATAAATAAGTGTGTATATAAATAAATAAAAGGTCTTGAGATTTAGAGACGGCCACTGATATTGCGACCTAATGAAGGGTATGCAGCGTTTCTCTGGAGCCAGGGCTCTGGCCTCGCAATTGACAAGCTGTCCACATCCGAGTGTAATTTAAGACCTTCCCCAGGAGAGCCAGACTGAGTTAGGACATGCCACTCCCTTTCGTTCTTCCTCATTCCCCTATTTCTTCATGCCAGACCTTAGCTAACTTCTTTCAGCTTCTTTCTTAGAGAGCCTTGCTGTCTGCTGCCAACATAGGCAGTTTCCTTCAAGGGCAGCATCATAACTGAAACAGAACCACAGAAGTTACTGGTTTGGGATGCTTTGCAACTCAATACATCATACAAATGAATAGTATTCCACATAAGAAGCAAGCCAGAGGTTCAACTTTGTGTAGATTTCAGTATTGAATGAGTTACATTTATAATCTGTTTGAAACAGTCTTCACAACTTGAGTACTCTTACTATGCCTTAATATGCCGCCTGCGGAGGCAGCTCACTAGGTTTTGGAACAGAGTGCATTTCTTTCCTCCATGTACACACCAACTAATCCCTCTTTAAATTCACCTGTAAGCATTCCGCCAGCCATTTATTTTCCCCGACTTGACGTCTTTTCATTCTCTTCTGCTTGCCATCCATTTATCCTCCTACTCCTCTATCTTCCTTCCTATCCCTTGCTCTCCTTCCTATTTACTTTTTGTCTCTTCTACCTGTCTCTGCCAGCCCCTGTAGTTCCCCATTACTGCAGTCCTCCATCCATCTCGTTTCTCTCCTTACATAGTCTTTTGTCACTGCTCACTCCTGCCCTCTCTTGGCACTCTCCCTCTGGATCATTGTGATGGCCTAACCCATCCGTGGTACAGCGCAAGCAACCGAAGTGTTCTGCCCAGTCAAACTGAGGTCTTTTAATCGATTTTTGCATCTTTAAAGTCGTCATGAAATCAAAATTGACCCTATTTATTTTGTTAGCGCATATTACTAGTCTTGTGCTCAACAATGAATCCGTGCAAGTTAATACCCATGAACAAATTGTTTGTCGTGG
The DNA here is from genome assembly GCA_039654765.1 of Mylopharyngodon piceus. Lineage (NCBI taxonomy): Eukaryota > Metazoa > Chordata > Actinopteri > Cypriniformes > Xenocyprididae > Mylopharyngodon > Mylopharyngodon piceus. Next base: position 13,359 of record JBCHWC010000052.1, read on the forward strand.
TAATCTTTAATCAAAATCTGAAAAGTTACTTCCGGTCTGGAATGCCGTTCCTTCTCTGATGACGTCAGTTTGACGGCTTGGGTTGAAAACGCTTAAACCACTCCCCTCCAACCGCTAGTCTACTATAAGCGACAGATGGAGCTAAAGTAAAACCCTGCCCTCTATTCAATATTCCGTTTCACTTGGAAATACGTCACAACACTGGAGAAAAGTTGTTTGCAACTTCTGGTTCACAGGGACTTTAAGTTCATCACTTTTTTTTAAGCACGTCAGGTTAAACATAAAACATGTAACAACTTTTTAAAACGTTGTATTGTGTTTGATTCCATTGCAGTCCATATTGCTGTTTATGCAAGAATGCATCTTATGTAAATGCCGTCTAAGAAATATGTCTAATTTGGGTCAGATAAACTCAAAACCAGCCTTACTATACAGGGCTCCCTTAAGACTAAGTTTCACCAACTAGTCATCTAGACAACCAACCGACTACTCAATTTTGCAAGTGTTATTTCTGCACATTTTGGCACTTGGCTAACATTTCTTACACTTACTGTTAAGTTGTTCAATTTTTTTTTTTTTTTTTTTTTTTCTTTTGGTCGTGTCTTATGTTTCCTAGCATCCCAAGTCAGCTAGTACTGCACCTGGTACCCCCTCAAACAAAATAGGTGCATGATACTCCTGCATGGCAGCAATACAAGAGGATTCCAGCCCATCCAATGAGAAAGGAGAACTTTCTGTTCTCACCACGGTTCCCCACAGTAACAGTAAAGAGCAGCTGTGCATCTGAACTCTTGTTCTTTATTGAATTAACATGGGGGTCAGATTGAATTACGTGTTGTTGCGGTCCCATTTTGAGTAAATGGCATTATGACAGTTGAGATTTAAAGTGGTGATTTGTTGTATGGCAAAGGAAATAAATGGCCCTGTAGAGTCCTAAGTTCGGGCCAACATTAAGCACTCTCACCACACACGAGAGATCGAAAGAGAGGCTCTTCCAACAGCACCATTTATCCACTGAGTTTAACCACCCTGTTTGGCTCATGCTGAGAGCCACAAAAGCCTTCATTACCTTTGTTTTTAATCACTTAATTTCCCCCTTTTAATAAATAAAGAAATCTACAAATGCACAAACAGTGTAAGGAACGGTGAGGCTTCTCTGTAATAGCTCGTAAATCTTTCAAAACTGGTAATTAGCTACTTTACTGTCTCTTACCAGGCTTGGCTTCACTTGTACACAAACAGGAGTCATACGCCAAACATTCCCTTCACTTCTACTCAAATAAGCTGCCATTTGAGGAGCTTGGGGGTGGTGGTGATGGTAGGGGGTGTTCATTTGTTTATTTGTTTGCTTGGGAGAGTTGAGTTAATCTATTTACCCGTAATGTTTTCCTTACCTCCCATAAATGATTCACTCATTTTGTCTGTAGTTCATTATCGAGCTCTGCATTTTGTAGTGGAGCCTATTTTCCAAATGCATGGGGAATTGTAATAAGACTGAAGTGTTGAGTGTTACCTCTAAATATAATGCCAAATACAAACATTTGCGTGTGTGTGTGTGCTGCTGTTAATTTGCCACACTGAGTTTGCCTAAGAGTCCCCTCTGTACATCTGAGCTCTACTGAATGGTCTTTAAGCTGGGTTAATAGAGTTTACGTTTAAACCGCCACAGCTTGCATGAATACAAATAACCTCAATGCTGTGGACGGTTCAGAAATTAGCTTAAGATAAACACGGTCTTTTAAAGGATTGTAGTGTGTGAGTGTAGCATTTGTTGCAAAAAGCATCCTGTAATTACTCTGCTCCAATTTCACTCTGGATTTATATATATATTTGGGCTGTCAACGTTAACGCGTTAACGCATGCGATTAATTCAAAATCCTTAACGAGTTAATACAATTTAACGCATTTAACGCTAAAAACTTACGGAAGCATGTGAAATTGCATCATAACGTAATTTACGTCATGCAGTTAGATGATCTTAAAGTCCATGCTGATTATATCAGAGATGGCAGAGAGAATTATTCATTCCCAGGGCTCTACGCTAACATTTTTCTTTTAGGAGCACTTGTGCTCCTAATGAAAAAAATTTAGAAGCACAGTCAAAAATTTAGGAGCACTTTCTGATCAATAACAGACATTAACTTTAACATTAACTAAATTTTTACCATTATAAGAGCATTTTTTTCTAAACTTATTAAATGTATGCATCATATTTTGTCAATTTCTTAAATTAAAATAGAAAATTTGTTTTTAAATGTTAAACAATAAGTTCAGTTAGAACAATAACACCCAATGAGACTGTTACCAATCAAAAGAAATCATCAAAAAATCCATCTTTGCACTGCAGAAGTGACACAGAAGCTCCATCTGAAGTGGTATTATTTAGACGCATTTATAGACTGCTTCATGCAGCTCATTGGTAAATATAATTTTTTGAATTTATAAATATGTAAAAAATGAAACTTTAAGAGTTGGATATTTAAGTAAAAACAGTCTATGTAAAGAATAAATATGAAAATAAAACCGCCAGTAGGTGGTATCTTAATGTGCGAGTCATTCATTCAGTCGTTCAAAACGCAGATTCATTCAAAATCACCGTTGGTTGGAGACACGCGGCGCAACAGTTCTGGTGTGTCTTTGTTTGAAACTATTTTCACGAAATAGAGCTAAAACAGACAGTATTGTGTCTAATGTTAAGTCACTTAATATCAACTTGTTTATTGGACTTCAATAAGATCAGTAAGTACCACATTTGCAATCATGCCAATACTCGGAGAAACAGCGTTGTTACAGGTGTTCAGCAGCAACACCGCTTATATCACTTGCCCACCGTGACCGCAGCACCGCCCCCAACGTCGTTTTGATTTTTTTAATAGTAATAATAATCATTTAGTTCAGTTAGAGAATAGACACTACAGTTAAAACGGAACGCGTCTGCTAAATTCAGTGAGCCGAATGAGAGTTGCAGCACAGATCAGCAGGAGGAGATTTAACCTCACTTCGCCCATTTTGCCTCACTTTTCTGAATGACAAGACGATGGATGAAGATTTGGTTGCAAAGTGAAATGTAAACGCCCATATTTAAGTGAGTTTGTCATTGTACTGTTTTTTTGTTGTGTTTTTCATTAAGAATAATAACGAACCCACCCACCATTCACTGCCGCTACTTCAAAAGTATGCGCACAGGCATTCATTACAGTGTTTTTTTTTTTTTATTATTAATTTTTGGAGGCATTTTTGCCCCCATTAATTTCCGACCTTGCTTATGATAATCCAAATCCGTTATATTGATGCGCAAACAAATCATGTATGAGCGCACTCGACGCACTGATCGCACATTGTATTTATGCACATTTCCGTACATTCACATTGTTTTCACACACATTCAGGATAATGTTTGGATTTGTCCTGTGTATGTTGCTGTGTACTTTAGTATATATGCAGGTCAAGGCAGTTGGTTTAGGTTTTTTTGGCATCTCCATGTGGTCCTGTTCAGTATCGCAACTTGACTTGTCTAAAATGTAAACAAGCTCTTTGCAGTTGCACATACTATACACTGTGAATTCTGAAACGTTTTTTTGCTGTGATTTATTTTTTTTTTTTATGGGTGCTTTGGTGTACATAAATGTATGAATTATATGAAATCATATCATTTGGTTATTTGGTGTCCTTTTTTGGAAAGACATCTAAATTTACCTTGAAAAAAGCTGAAAAATACAGTTTTGTGAGAATCACACTTCAATCTGATGGTTTACTTTGCTGGATATAGGCAATGATGGCAAAATGGACGTGATAAACAAAATAAATGGTGTATGCTGCTTAATTTCATTTTGCTTAATAAGTGCGCGATTATATATATATATATATATATATATATATATATATATATATCATGAATGTGCATGAAACGTATTGAGAGAAATCATTTTTGCTCTAATACATGCTTCTAATACAGTTGTGAGGATCATGTCTTTGTAGGAAGATATGATTGGTTCAAATTTTGAATAGACTACACAGTCTGTGTAAGAGGGAAGTAACACCTTTAGATTTTATTGACAGGAAAACTGTGTGTTTTTCTTGACATGCTTTTTTTATTATTTCACCTGTCATGAAAAAAAGTCTCAGCTCCTAGTGATTCAACATATTCATTCAACATATTGTAGAGTTTGATCTTTTCAGTGACTCAGCTAAACCGATTCACAATGCTGGTCTTAACACTTAATTCAAAGCCATTTGCTATTTATAATGTGAATCAGTTCAAGTGGTTCTCGAGTCATTTGGTGTGAACCATGTAGGAGGTGAAAAAATATGTTTAATAGTAGAATGTTAACAAAATCACCATACTGGAAATATGTTAATTACTTGATTGTATGACAGATTTATCAGCACACATACAAAAAAGATTTTGTTTTAAATTAATGTAATTTTATTACAAACTTTTTATTTTATTTCAACAAGGGATGAGTAAATGGTATTAGTATTTGTAGTATTGATAATTTAAAAAGCAAATTATATTTATTTTCTCCATCTATCCATTCTCCAAACCGCATATCCTCTGTAGGGTCGCGGGGATGCTGGATCCTATCCCAATGTTATGTTAAGGTTCTGAATAACTTGTAAACACCCTAATTAATAAAATAAATAAATAATTGAAAGCCTATAATAAACAGCAGTATGCGCCTACATGTGGCTTTTGTGGATTGCTTTAAAACAGGTAATATGTCACACTGGAATGTCAGGGACCAAATCATGAACCTCTGAACCAGTTCTTGGAAACTGTATGAAAGAACTGATTCAGAGAATTGACTTTCCATCACTACCCACTCTCCTTCCTTTCCACAGCGCTCACATACTGTGATGGACGGGGGTGTACGGGACCGAGAAAGAGCGGGCAAGAGCTTTTCTGCCACACTCTTCATGCAAATAGCATGACACCTCTCTCTCTTTGCAGGGAAATTTAGCCGTACTTGTACATGGCCAATGAGCCATGAGAGCTGGATGGAGTCAGTCACCAAGCAACAGCATAACCACATAGCTCTTTCTCTATTGTTTCCCCTTCCTCTCTCTCTCTCTCTCTCTCTCTCTCTCTCGCTCTCTCCCTTTTACTGAAAAAAAAGTTCAGATCTCCACAAAGTTAATGCAAAGTAAAATGGCCCGATGTTTATCTGGTTAGGTGATACTCGGGGATAAATTCACTAAAAAGATGTGCCAATTTTGTGAATATGGGCAGCTTGTGCCAGTAAACAATGCTATGAGTGACTGAAATTAATTTTTAGTTGAATTCCCCTCTCTGTGTTTCTCCTTGAAGAGTTGTCAGTCAGTGAGGCAAGTGGCTTCAGGTTATGACAGGGGCGTCTGCGGTGGGCCTCTCATGTGACCAACATGTATGATGAGGAGATATATGATGGCAGAGTTCAGTGTCATCTTGTCACCTCCTTTAAGTGCTATAAATCACCAGGAGAAGGGTTAGTTAGAGCAGTGAGCCTGTGTAAGTGCAGGTATATGTGTTTATGTGAAATAACGACCAGGACACTATATAAGCTTTGGAGAGTATAGCTCATTTGCATATGCAGTAGAGCACTCATAAATAATGTACATTTGCCTGGTAGTAATTAATGACTAGAAAACATCTGATAGTCTCTTTAAAGCTGCAGGGAAATTGCAAAAGAGTTTATGTGGCTATATGTACAGTATATGATCTGAGTTTTCATGTTTTTAGTTCATTAAATTACATAGGGGCATGTGTCACCATGTGGCCACATATATATATTTATGTGTCTTTTCATTTATTTATTAACCCTCTGGGGTCTGAGGATTTTTGGGGCCCTGGAGAAGTTTTGACATGCCCTGACATTTGTGCATTTTTCAGTTGCTTATAAACATATTAATGGCAAAAGTGTCATTACACTGTATTCAGCACGAACAAGGCTACCATAATATGTGAGCAACATGTATGTACATGTTTGTATTTTTGAGAGAATAACGTTTATGCGTGGTTATTGAAAAAACAAAAAACTTAAGTCACTGAAATACGTCCACCAAACAAATACAAAATATGTGTTTACAAGACTTCTGGGTACTGGAGGTTGTAGACTAGAATTTTTGCTTCAAAATGATGTAAATATTATCCTGCCTACTCGTTCATATAAAACAATATATTGATTTAAATTTTGTAAGACTTTTTTTGTCAAGAAAGACAGTATGCGGGAGGCGTGAATGTTCATGAATAATGCTGTGATTCACACCTGAGAAGACAAAGACCCGCATAATGACCTGCATAATGACCCGCATAATGAGCCCTTTCAGTCAGGTAGGCTATGTGAGAGGACACTAAAAAAATCAAAGTACAAAGTAGCTTTTTTTTTGGTATTTTATTCAGAATATAGTTAACAATATAAATGAGACACATTTTGAATAAATGAGGGCACATTTTGATATAGAGTTTTACCTGGATATATATCCTGTTCAAAGATATAAGTGAACATAATGTCCACTCTTAACAGAAAACATGATTGTATAGGCATAAATTTAAAATGACAGTACCAGTCAAAAGATTGGACACATTACTATTTATGTTTTTGAAAGAAGTCTCATGATCATCAAGCCTGCATTTATTTGATCAAAAATACAGAAAAAAACGCAATACTGTGAAATATTATTATAATTTAAAATAATGTTTTTCTATTTTAATATACTTTAAAAAATAATGTATTTCTGTGATGCAAAGCGCCTAAACATTCATATTACCTCTGTGGTATTTTATATATAGAGAGCCTAAATGTTAATGTGCAGTTTAATACATTGCTAACACATTTTATTTCAGTATTTATTACGTATTTCAGTCGATTTCACTCATCTCAGTATAGCAATATAGTTTGTGAATAGGCAATTTATTAATGTAAGTTGTGTGTAGTAAACGGAACTGCACGTCGATCTGCCCCATTAATTCACACTGAGACAAACAAAACTTGCAGGATTCATATTTAAACAGTTTTTTTGCGATTTAATATTCACAGACACTATATTGCGATTAGAATAAATAACTTAAGAAAAAAAAACAACTTACCTTTCACAATCATCGGCTCGATAGTTGATCCTCGAAATGAAAGTGAAACCAGCTCTTCCTCTAAGGTAAATCCTTTTAGAATTATTCCTCACCGCATCTCAAAACGATGAAAAGTATGAAAATGACTAAACTTGATGCGTTTTTCCGAGCTGTTGATGCGTTCAGTATGCTGCATTGATCGCCTCAGAATTTGCGTCTGAATAGCGCGCCCGCTCCGTGGGTGTGGCCGCATAAGCGGATAATAAGCTGAGCCGCCGACATCTGACATGTCTCTCTTTTCATACAGATTACATAAACAGAGAATATTTGTTTTTGATTTGACTTACATGATTTAAAACCTGACATTTCAACGTTTTTTTAGACATACGTCTCATTTTTGTGTCATTAGTATTCACTACGTTACAGTTCATTTTCTGAGGAGTATCAGATTGGACTTCATTCAGAGAGAGACTGCGGCTCGCGCATCATGTTAGTTCTCTTTATTTTGCAAAAAGCACAACATTTTGTTTTTACTCTTAGTGTACACAAATAAAAGAGGACATTTCACAGATTAGAATGGTATATAACTCTTAATTGATATGTCCAAAATTGATAGAGTATTTTTAGTCTCTTTCACACTGGTAAGAAAAAAACCGAGGTGGTATCGCTGGCGATACCGCCGACTCCAGGGGGTTAAGTACACACAATGCTACAGGCTTAATTAAGAGTTAATTGTGTTCTTTATTGTTTTTTAATGAGTTGTTTTCAGTAGTCAAGGATGTCAAGTAATAAGCCTTCCATGTACATGCATTTGCATATAAACAGATCATGCTATACCGTATATATCAATTATATTTGTCACTAGTAAGTGTTGTAACACATTTTGTTTAAACATTTTACATTTTTACACTTCCACCGTCATCCCGAGAGGCTCGTGGTCATATATGATGATTTCATTCCACCTTAGCTCTAATTGGTTAAACTGACAGTGTTACAACTCAGCCCATGTTACAGCACTCCCCATTTTCCCATGTGTAGCTGAGCTGTGGTTAACATGTTGCATCACCGTCTCTAAAACTGTGAACCTGACACATCTCAAGCTGCGTTCTTGCTGGGTAACCATAGAGAGTTTCCTGAAGATTGACATATAGATGCAGTCCATTTCCTGTTGATTGGCAGGGAAGAGCCAGAGGCTGGACAGACTCAGGGCAGCGCACGGCCGCACGGCTCCTAATTAAGTGTTTAGCAGAGTGAGCATCTCTATGCAAGCATGCCTTCTGACACAACAATGCAAAGCAGTCAGAGCGGTGCAATTTAGCTACTTCACTAAAGACTGCCTAAACAAATTGGTTTGCAAAGGTTGTAACAGCAAACACCTCTCGTTTACCACCTTCACTCGCAGCGATTTTGAAGGGATTTCTTTTCTAGCTCATATTGTCGAAGTTCAACGGGTTACTCGCCGCTGATGCATTTATCTATAAAGCATGCTCTCTGTAAATCTTGTTTCCTTTCATCCTTTTCAAATAATCAATACACGTGGAAAGAAAATTGGGCTCCGGGGAGGATTACGTCTAACAGAGCGTTTGCTCAAGCACCATGCTACCTTGATTTTTGGTATGGACTGTTTAACATAATCCTTCCCGCTGCAGAATTTTCATTCCTGGAAAGCTATCCATCCTGGGCATTCATACCTCTCATTTACTATCATAGCCGGAGAGCTAATTGCTTTTCAGCCCCTCTTGGAACGTGTGCAGGAAATCAAGGAGCAAGAGAGGGCCCCCTTTTCAATTTTCTCTCTAATAAATTTCCTCCCCTTTTTTTCCCGAGCTCTTTCGAAAGTACAGGCAAATTAGAATTCATTGAATTCCGACATGTTCATTAAGCTCTGAAGTTCAGGCACGCTTTTCTTCGAGTGGCGCGGACAGTTGAAGTCAGCGGATGAGATGAGGGGAGACAGTGAGGCTCTGATCTCACTGCACAATGACAAAGGGATTGAAAGCGCGGGAGTAATGCTTAAATCACTTATTCAGATGTAGTCTTAGATCTGCTGGAGATCTTAGATCTTTGGTCTTCCAGGCTCAAGCCACCTGACTTGTAAATTTGTCATGAAGCTCTTGAAAAGCAGCCATTTTGTTGTGACTGATAGGTTGCTTTAATGTGAGACATTTTCGTGCTCTTCCAATGGATTTTTTATACGTTTTGTGACAGCTGTGTTGTTTTACCTTCGCTTTCTGTCGGCAAATATTTCTGTCTATTGTCTGTTTAGCAGGAGTTGAATTTCGAGGGCTTTTGTCTGCGACATTGAGGCAAGAGGCAGAGTGAAATTCTCAAAGGCTGTAATTTTTTTTTTAAAATCCAGACATTTGCTAGCACTGAGGGAGGAGGTTTAGTGAGAGCGTATACAATTGAAGAGACCTCTGGGAACAGGCAATTGAAGGGACGAACCTCACAGCACTTCGGGATATGTAAGTGGGAAAATGGGTCTCTTTGCTCTCACAGTCTTCAATCAGTTGGGTTGCAGCCCAAAAGGCTTGTTGAATAACTATCTTTTTTTAAAATGAATGAGAACATGCAGCAACATGTCCAATTAAGATAAATGAGCATGTAAGTATGACATCTACTATCCGTAATTGACTCTCGTTGACCAGTGAGTGAATAATAATTGCCTGGGAAAGAATAATACACAGTTGAAGGCCATTGGGAATATTTGTGAAGATAAAGATAAAGCTAAAACTCAATGTATGTTGATGAAGAATTTTTTCATGCCATGCCTGTGATTCTTTAAACTGCACAGATGTGAATAATATTAAGTGGCTTGATGCCATTTCAGGCTTGTTTTCAAAGTGGAATTTAAAACTATTTCTTTAAAAAAGGACTGTAGTGGTGATTACTTTGTGATAATGCTGTAAAGGGTTATTTTGTTATTACTGTTTATGCCTTTAGAGAGGGTTCGATAGGTCTCGGGAAGCCCAGAGGGCAGGAGACTGGAGACAAGGACAGCCAATCCCCCCATTTCCCTCCCACCTCGCTCCATCTCCCAGCACTGTTCAACCACGCTAGGACTTGCATCTAAATAAGAGGATCTGAATACCACTGCTTCATCCCACGAGGCTAACTGGTAAAACAACTACAAACACACACCGACACATGAAAAGACACATTCTTGCCCACAAAATATGTTTATCAGTAATATAAATGTGCACGTTCATCGACCGTTTAGGCTGTCCACACACCCATAAACTCCCTAACATAAATGCTTCTTAAACATTTCTTAAAGAGATAGTTCACCCAAAAATTCTGTCATCATTTCCACACCTTTTTATTGCATACTTTCTTCTGTTGAACACAAAAGGAGACAATTTGAGGACCATTTTCCATACTTTTCCCTCCACGTGCAATTACATTGAAGGAGGACTGAAGCTTTCAAATTTCATAAAGGATGCAAAAGCATCATAAAAATGGTCAATACGAGTTGTAAATCTGATATTGCTAATCTATGTGAGCTGCAACCAGTCAGTGTTATTTGTAAACTTGTCATTTAGACTGGTTTTGTGAACTGATTGAAGATTAATCTTAAGAATTATTCAAACAATCATACATCACTACTTCTCTCATGAACATACTAAGGAGAGCAAGGGTGGTTGTTAAGATTATCTGTGAATAACAATGTAAATTTTGGTGTGTTTCTACACAAATCTATAGTATGACTTCATAAAACATGGATTATGCTGCATGCATGACACAGAACACATTTATGATACTTCTGTGGTGTTTTTGCATCCCTTTTGAAGCTTAAATGCTACAGTCCTTAACAAAACATGGACTGCAGTCTTCAAATTGTCGTTGTCCTTTGTGTTACACAGAAGAAAGGATGTCATACAGGTTTGAAATGACATTCAAGTAAGTAAATGATGACCGAATTTCCATTTTCGAGTGAACTATTCCTTTAAAGATCTGCACGACATCCTCTCACATCGGCACACACACATCAGCATTGGCAGAAATATTCTGCCGGCTACAGATTAAATTACTGCCATGGTGAAACTATAAACAAATTAAGTGGCTGGCAAAGGCTGCTATAAGGAACATCCTTCGCCAGAATCCTAATGCTGTTTTTGTCCAAAAAGATGGGGATAAAACCTTCATTCTTTTTTGTCTCAGGGAAGTTGGTGTGTGATTTTTGTGTTGGTAGGAATTGGGATTGCAGTGGGTGTTATGGCTCAGTGGGACTCAGATTATTTTTTTCTGCTACATCATCCACAATCTGCACAGGTGGATCATTCCCATAACCCTTTCAAGCGTGAGTTTAAAATATTATAACTGACCCCCCAGAGTGAGTTTTTTTAAGGCGACCGTTATTTTAGAACGTTCGCCCGTATTGTTTCCATGGCGACGCGTCATGCGTGTCACGTACGCTGAACGCAGCCATAATAACACTGTATGACAGATGAATGGCTATTATTTTGTTTTTCCTTTTTTATTTAAAATATTCACAAACTTGCTTACATAGTCATCAACTATCTGATATTCCGATTCTCAAATATGTGTAAGCGAGTGTGTTTTGTCGTTTAAAAACCTTTATAAATGATCTTTATCTTGATCTATAATGCGAGATGGGCGCCGCCATCTTAGTTTGCGCTGCAGTTCGCAGAGTCCTGTCAGTTGGATTTACAGCACGTGAATTCATCAGTTTCTCCCGAAATACATGCAAGTAAGTGGCTGGTGAACTGAAAGAATAATAGAGTAAACTTTATAGTTACTTAGGCCCATTATGTGTGTCTGATATGAATAAATGTCGGCAAATTATATTTGAATAGATTGTTATTGCTGCTTTCACTGATGTCTGACATCAGTGTGTATTTTATAAACACTAAATTTATTGTTTTACTGGTGCTTATGCGCATTTAAATGTCTGAAACCTTAAAAAAAACAAAAAAAAAAAAAAAAAAAACATTATGTGGCTGAAAACACTGCATAGCTGTGATATGACAAGAGCTGCGCTCGTCCGTCTCGCAGCCAAAGCGCGAAAGCACAGTTTGAATCTGGCAGTTATGTGACGTCGCTGAACGTTCTAAATCCCATATGTGGGACCGTACGCCCAGGGGCACAGAAATAAAAATCCCACATGTGGGACCGTACCGCTCAAAGGGATAATTCATAATCCTGATAAGAGCAAAAGTATGGATATACTGCTCAAGTGCACATAGCTGTTTTTTTCTGTCATAAGTTTACTTACCACTTGCAGAATCTGTAAGATGTTTAGGATTTGTTTTAAAATAGCACTCTATATTAAGTACTGAGGCTGTGTAAACTTTTTTTAAACAGAATAATTTGTGTAAATTTTGTTATTATTTAGTCTTGTGGAATATGTGTAAATATCTGTTGTCAAATAGTTTCAAAGCTGTACTAAATAAACAAAATGCATTTTTTTAAAGATGCTAATTTTTCTTTTTCTTCTTTTCTTTTTCTTAAAAATTATAAAGAATCTTGCAGATTCTGCCAGGGGTATGTAAAATTATGGGGATAACTGGTAGAGGTCTGCAAAAGGCATTCAGTTAAATCATGAATCTGCACTGTAAACAAAACTTTTTGACCCGACCTGACCAGTTCAAATTTTAGGTCCGATCCCAGTCCAATCTCAAAATTTCTCAGCAACAGCTCACTAACCTCTGACTTGAAGATGAAGTGTGAGAACATTTGCGCAAAATGAACCATGTTATAATGCTTTTTTCATTATTTACAAATTACTCAAAGATATTATACTCAAAGTTACTGAAGTGAACTTGGCATGAAACCTTGGGTGAGCTAAAAATGAATTATTTGTACAGAGCTTTTTATGATACACACTGTATAAAAGTAGCTTTACGGAAATTCATGATGTTGAAGTTTATTTATCCACATTTAGGAGCTTAGAGATGAGTGATAGGATAGTTTACATTTAGTGATGATATAAACAATCAAGCAGTTGATATATCGCTTTATGTGAGTGTAATGTATGTATGTGGGTAAAGCTGTGTACAGTAGTTTTAAGTTGCCGTTATTCATTTGCTATGAAAAATACCTATAATATATGTTCATATCCACTATTTTATGCGACAAATAACAGATTTATGATTAAGGACTTCAACAAATAGACGTTCTGAGTCTTATCAGATTGTGCTTTTCCTACTAGCCTGCAATTCTCATTTCAGACTTGGTTCCACTTCAGCTGTTGAGTGAAACAGCAGTTTTTAATGTCAAACTAAAGATGGAGATTATTTTCGTCTCATGAATTCATCAAAATACGCATCCAATTATTTTCCATGCTACGTCTCCCCATCAAGTACCTTGGAACGAACAGAGCATTGAAAATGAGCTACCAGCATGGACGCAGGGCCCACACTAATACAGTGACCTTTTAAGTTGACAAGTGTGGAATGTGATTGTGCGCTTATTGCAAGTGCGTTTTTGTTGCAGAATGTTCTGTCCTCCGCTCTTAACTCGGGCTTGTAATAGCATGAGAGTGGGGCTCATGCCTCAGTGTGTTCTGATGCCTAACTAATCATTCAACATCCAATAAAGACGGCATTATCGGAACTGCATGACGGCCCAATGTAGCCATTTAAAGGTGAAGTATGCAGCTTCTGCGACACTAGTGGCACCTAGCGGAATTACACCCCTTTGATACACCCCTTTCTCATGTCATGCCTCCCCAACTCAAACATCAGCTTGTGAAGGGATGTCTAAACTAGGCATGGGCTGGTATGAGAATTTGATGGTGTGATAGCCTTAGGCAAAGATATCACGGTTTCACGGTATTGCAATTACAGCTCTAAAATGGGTTATTTACATGTCTTTGTAAAAAGCCACGTGGAATATTTGGAACAGTAGTAAACATGTATGTCAGGTTAAATAAATAAATAAAATAAATAATTGAATTTTGAAATAAGAACAAATAAACAAATTGCAAAGATAGCACAAATAAATACAATAGAATAAAGAGACAAATGAAAAACATGGCTTTAAGTTTTTCAGGTGGGTCTAACAGTAGTATTCAGGTAAGAAATAATACAGAAATGAAAGTAATCAAATGTAAAATAACACTGGATCATTTTCATTGTAAAAATTAAATACAGATTAATGTCTACAATTACAGTTACAAAAGTTATTCAGTCAAGAGCAGCGAGTGATTTTCTCTTTGTCTTTTGTTCTTTGATTAACATGACAAACAGCAGCAGGTTTATTAGGCTGCTGTCACTTTAAGAGTTTAAGCACGAATCTAAGACACTGTTGCACTGTTTTCTCTCAACTATTTACATTCTAAAACTGACTGTATTTACCCGAATACTTGGCAAGATGGGCATTTTGACATAATTTTGAATGGATGGTGTCAACACGGTTACTAACTATGCACACAGCGATTAGCTGATGGGGGAGGAGTCTCTGTCAGCGATTGTAGAATGATAGTCTTTGATAAGGTATCATGTTGCCATCATCATGCTCAAATAAAGGTTTTAAAATACAAATGTTTGTGTGATTGTTTAAATGATTGTGATTTGGTCTTAGTGATTTAGGAGTCCTCTTGACTACTTCTAACGTTTCACAGATTTAGGAGCTAGTTTTAGTGCTAAAATGCTTTGTGAAATACTCTTAGAGAAAAATTTAGGAGTCCTAAAATTAGGACTGACACGGCCATTATTTTTAAGAGTTTCTCCTAAATCGGCAAATTAGGAGCTACTTTTAGCCTTGAGATTTTTTGTGAATACAGCCCCAGTGGTACATAAGCTTTTGGTGTGAATGCAAATCCTGCGGGAATGAGTAAAATTTTGCGCAATACAAGCACTATTCAACCGGAGCGAATGAGATGAGTGAGTTAGAGGAGGCGGGTGTGTGTGTGGAGAGAAGAGAGAGTCAGAACGCGCAGCTGCTATCGGTGTATCGATACTGCAGAAAATGAGTATTGGAACTGTTTCCGATATTTCAGTATCGATACAGATCAAAATATCGATATTTTTGACAACATTAATTTGATGTATTGCCTCGTTTACCTTGAAGCCGGTAACCGGCTTATTCCTAGTCTCAACAGGTAAATGCAGGCTACGTTCAATAAAAGGTCCAGCATATTAGGAATACTTTCAGCTGTGTTGCTATGTGTCATGAGTAAGCAATTGAGTAGACTAACACTCTGTCTAGAGCAAACGCGAGCGTCTCACTTATAATAAACCCATCCAACGCATCTGCACCAGCTGCACTTTTGACATGACCAGCACAACAGCGCAGGCTATCTACTGTCTAATTATTTTCATTTATTTTCTTTAATTATATTGATACATGCAATTAATTGTGATTGAATTATTTGCCATATAATGTTAATAATTCCATTTAAAATGTTTAATCAATTGATAAATCCTCTTTCTTCAAGGAAAGCTGTATATAGTAAGACACGTATACCCTATGCGTGTGCATACACAGGCACTCCCAGGTTCGTTCACATTACTGGAATTACCCAAAGGGCATTGACAGGGGGGTTTTAATGAATTAAAGTGGACAGAGCTGACTCAGAGCGATCGATTGCTTGTCCCTTATGGACCTGTGTGTGTTTAGTGCCAGCAGTTTCATTCTGGCACAGAGAGCAACTGAAAGAGAGGCATGTTTGGATGTAGTGCTCTGCAGGGAGGGGAAGGCACAAAGTGTTTTTAACTGGCCAATCATTTTTGATTAATAAGGTCTCCACTGGTAGGATGTTAACAGAAGGAAAAACATATCTCTAGGACTCATGGGGACAGAGACTTTATGATACTGTATGTCTGCATGTTTCCATCAATAGTTCTCAACACATTTTCACATCTAGTGACAACCAAAGCAGTTCCCAGCAGTCAAGAGTCACTGCTCAGAGTAGATACCATATCTACTGTGATGCAAAAAATGAGGCTATGAGGGACGGAAATACAAGGTCTAAAAGGACAGTTCACTTAAAATTGAGAATTCTATAATTTACTCATCCCAAAACTGTATGACTTTTTTTTCTTGACCTTTACCTTTATTTCTAAAGCCACTTATACAATACAGATTGTTTCAAAGCAGCTTCACGAAATAAACAGGAAAAATTCAGAATCAGAATGATCCAAACGTCAAATATGAGGCAAATTCAAATTCTGCTGTAAAGCAGCTCTACAGAAGACAATGGTGTCATTATTCAGGTCAGTTCACTAACTTCTATAATAGTAACATCAATTATGAAAAAAGTTCAATTTAGCTTTATAAGCAACACTACAGAAGACAATAATGTCATTATTCGGCTCAGTGTTGATTCAGTTCAGTTCAATAACAGTGTCAAAATTCATCAAGTATGAAAACAAAGTCGATTCAGCTATAAATCAGCTCTTCAGAAGACAGTGTCATCATCCAGCTCAAAACTGTGGAACATAAAAGAATGAATATAAATGAATATTAATATATCATAAAATATTTATTCATTTCTCAAGCACCTTATTACGACCTATATTTACATTTTAAAGTCATGCACCCTCTAGCTGGCATAAAAATAATGACAGTGTCGTGTTACGTCTGTTGTCATGAAATGACGTATGACTGTCGTTACCAATCAAAATGCGTGTTCATTTAAATGCAATGTGTGGACTTTTTACACCATTTGTCCTATTTCCATTTAGCAAAACTCATTTTTTTATTAACGACTACACCCACCCCACCCCTAAACCTACCCTTAGTGATTTATAGTGCATATACACTTTATGAGCACATGCGTTCCCTGGGATCGAACACACGATCGCATGATCACATGATTGCATATTGTTATATATTGCAATGCTCTGCCAATTGAGCTACGCGAAACCTGAAATATGACGCAGATTAAAGGGTACAATGCATTAAAATGAAAGTGTCCTGTTGTCGATAGGGGCACAACTTTAGTAAACGCTCCTATGGGTCGTATTTCAGGGAAGTGACAAACGACCTATATAGGCGTATTGGTTGGAGAACATGTTGGTTTTCATAGCCTTTTGTTCACTGGAGATGTGTTTGAAAACAAAAATACTAAACTTCAAATTTTTATACAAATTGTAGTGTTTTTCAAGCTCAATGCATTCATCCCTGCTACCAAACTTTTTGTAAGCATTTTTTCTTTTTCCTTTAAATTTGTATTATTATTATTTTTACATAATTAAATTAATTTAATTTAATTTATGGGAAATGTACTACATACATGCTGTACTGAGAAACTCAGGCTACTGAGAGACTCAGGCTCAGTTTGAAATTTTATTTTTTATTTATTTATTCTTTTTTTAAAATTGTATAAATGTTGTATACTGTATGTAAATTAGTTTTTATTTTTTGTTTATCATTTAAAAATCACACAGCTCATTTTTTACTTTTTACTTACATTTTAAGACATTGAGACATTTAATAGTGTTTAAAATTGTAGAACTCAGTTTAAAAGAAAAACAAAATACAATATTACAATAACATGCTATATACATACATGCATACATATATGTGTATATATAATTATTTCATAATAATCCTTTATTATTTATTAGTAATTATAATCATTATTATTTTAAATAATTATTTAAAAAGAACAAGTATTATTATTACAAAAATAAAAATATTAAAAATGGCATACAATATTGTTTATTTATTTATTTAGTTTGACCTCCTGAGGGTTAAGCACCTCCTTTCATTGATCATTTTTGTTCAAAAAGAAAGAAAAATGACTTTGAGGCTCAGGCCCTATTTGTGGAAAGTGCCAGGTAAACTTCACACAGGCAAACCAGAGGTCACTGAATCTCCCCATGGAGTGGGGGGGGGGGGGGGTTATCTGACTAGTTGTAGGTCATAAGTTCTGATGTCCGTTCCCTGTCCAGTGGTCCAGCACCCTCAAGCAAGACACTTAACCTTACGTTGATCCTGGGTTTCTATAGCATGTCTGCCCCTGACCTCAGTATAGCTTATATACAAAAGAGCAGAAACCATTTTGTAGAACCGCAATGAATAACTAAAGGCTAAATCTGCACTACATCTATTGTGAAAATAGCCTCTGTGACCCACTGCTTTGAAAACATGATCAAACCTTGATGTAAGTCAACACTGCAGTGTGGATCGTAGAGGGGCATCGAAATGTGTCAGGAACACTTAAAACGCTGTCAGAGAGGGCTGACATTTTATTAGCATATATATCCTACCTCTGCAAATGTCACCCTCAGTTTGTATGACTAGCCTAAAGCCTACTTAGTGTGGGATAGAGGAATATCATTAACTTTTTTTAAAGGACATTCATTACATTTGATATTTTTTTTTCTGAGATATCTTTCTTTGGAAATGCCCTGAAGACTTAAGAACGACACAGAAACCTCATTTACTGTTTATGACAACTACTAGGCTTATTTCTATCCTCTTAGTGTGTGTTTAGAGTACTTTTTTTTTTTTGCTACTTTTACAAATATTTATATTATAGTTATTGGACGTGGTGTATATGTATGTACAAAGCCATTGTAGAACTTTGGTTTGCCTTAGAGAATGATGGAGTGTTTTGAAAGTCATTAAAGTTTGTGCCTTTCAGCCCACTTTATTATTATGTTGAACGCAGGGGGTTAAAGAGGATATTTACTTTGAAAAATAATATGTTTTTGAAGACAACAGGGGGAGTATTAAATGTCACAGCTTGGAACAATTTTAGTTGTCTTAAAGTGTCACAAAATTCATTTTGTGTAACGCAGAAGTCTTTGACAAGGTGCAGCATACAAAATTAGACCAACTGACAGTTTCAAGGTAGACTATTGCTTATAATTTTCCTTGCTTCTCTCCCGCTCTCACTCAACATGGCTGTGAATGTACTTTTGTCTTTGTTGGAA
Source organism: Mylopharyngodon piceus (assembly GCA_039654765.1). NCBI lineage: Eukaryota > Metazoa > Chordata > Actinopteri > Cypriniformes > Xenocyprididae > Mylopharyngodon > Mylopharyngodon piceus. The sequence goes on from JBCHWC010000052.1 coordinate 32,253, forward strand.
ATGGAAAAGAAAAAAATGTAATGTTCTGCTCCGTTTGAACGTCACACAACAGATCTTGACTGCTTAACCCCCTGTCACAGTTTCTTTTTACATCACGGTTTCATCTCATTGTGCTCTGTCTTGCATTTACCCCTTTTAGTGTCATATTCCCATCTATTTTCTTTCTGGAACACTCAATTCTCTCTTTTCACATGCACATCTCTTTAGAGGGAAAGGTGAGCTGTGAATTACCAATTATAGAGAGTAAGTTGTGCATGTCTGTCAGATTTGTATGACCGAAGAGCTGGAGGCTCAATTTATAGGGCTGTCACACTTTCGTATACATTTATTTCCTTAGTAGACACTTTCATACCAAAATGTCCTGTCACCATCTCAAGATGTGAAAACATAGATGGGGCATATAATTATTTTTCACTTTCTGTCCGTCAGATGGATGATAAGGTTATGCAAGCTAATGATTTTCTATATTCCCCATCTCTAGTCCAGTGCTGCTGAAAGCTCAGGGGCCATAAAACAGACATTTTGTAGTACAGTTATAAAATTATAATTGTTTATTATATTTATTTTATACTAATTAGAAGAGTAGACTTGTGTGGTATATGCGGCATTACCAACATCTCTTTTGGTGGTATTATTAAAAATCTTTATATTTAAATGTTAGCTATACGGCTTATTTTTAATGTTATTTTATATTAGAATTTACCAATATTTTATATTTAGAAAAGTCATATTATAAAATATATAGTCACATTGAGAGAAAGTCACAATTGCAAGAAATTGTTTCCGGTGTAAAATAAGTCACAATTTCGAACTCTAGCTGATAGGTCCTCGATAGGTCCTTAACTCAATTTGCTTGCAATCACATCATTCTGTATAGGGCACAGCTGATTGGTTCCTGCTGTATCAGTAGCCAATGAGCTCGCTGCTCCACCTTCAAATACTTGGTTAGCATTTGATGTAGCAGTGCAACGTGCTTTCACAAACCCTCCCCCTTCCCCAGCTCCACCTGTATAGATCTGCTACAGGTAATTCATGTATGCTGTATTGTAAGCAGTCTTACTTGCTTACAGCAGTGTGTCATGTATAAGGGCTTTCGCACCAAATAGTTCTAGAAACTTAGTTATAGGAACTAGCCACTAGTTCCCCGAGAACTAATTTCTCCCCCGGGCCATGTTCCTGATTGCATTCACACCGGGAATATGACATTTGAAGCGGCCAACAGCGGCATCTTTAAGCACGACATTTACAAACGCTAAAAACCGGTGGATGGAGGATGCCGTGATCGGCATTGTGTTTGTTGTGTGTCGTGGGTTTCATGATAATGGAGATGGAATGTAAACTCCTAATTTACATGACTGAAAGAGGAAAAAGGGGGGCTAAGAGACAAAATCTGTGACAACTTTTAGTATTACATATCATCGAGGCGGAGAAAAGAACACAACCTTGCTGTTTTCCATGTTCGTGAAGTAAATATGTTTACAAGGCTTTTTAAAAATGCTGGTGTTTGACATGCGTTTGACCAATCAACGTACACTCACGTCACTGATAGTTCCTATAGTGCTGGTTTAGACCCTACTCTGAAGTAGGAGCTAATTTAGTTCCCCCAAAAGGAGTGCCTAGAACTAAAATCGTTCCTAGTTCCTGCAGTGTACTTCAGCCAATAGTTCTAGGAACTATGAAAAGGTTCCTCCGGTGCGAAAGCCCCTTTTGTATTGGCAGTAGCAAGTACCGTACTTGCTCTTCTGCAGCAGCGTAGCCTATATATACCACCAAAACCAAACATATAAACAGCAAAACACTCCAAGATTTGTCATGACAGAAATAAAGTCACCAATGTTAGATACGAGCTGTCAATTGTGACTTTTTCCTCATAATTGTAACTTTATATCTCACATTTGTGACCACTTCTGATAAGTCGCAATTTCAAGAAATGAAGTCACAATTATAAAAAAAAATAGTCACAAATATGAGATATGAAATCACGATCACGGAAAAGTGACAAAAACATTTGCAGTTGCTGTATAAATGGTTCAGCAGAATCAATACCGGTTGACATGTTTCAACCATCAGAAGGTACATATCGTCAAATTGCATGCGGCTTATGGGCCCTGCGTTGAGTAGCGCTATGCCATCTCTTCTTCATATCTCGTTCTTTTCACTTACCACACCAATCACGATCCATGGTCGCCAATGACAAAGAGCTCAAATTTAGTTATGCTAAAGTGGCACAGGAGAAAAAGAGCAGGTTTGAAAAGGAGGTTCTGCGTAATGGAGGCTTGATTGATTGGCAGAGCCATTCTCTCATGCGCTTGAGTGACAGAGTTGCGGTCGCCATGGTGCAGGAAATGAGAGTGGAATTACAATAAAGCCCTGTCACTTCCTCGGGGACAGAGAAAACACAATCAGGCTTTTTACCTTCACATCAAACACACAACCTAACGCCGACACGCTCTGCATCCATAGCGCACACACACACACACACACACACACACACATTCACGGCCTCACACAATAGCACTTGCCACAATGGGCTCCACATCAAAAATACTCTCAGCAGCCTTGCTTTTACCCGATATTATACCCCTGACTCTCTTTGCCTTTAATCTGTCACCTCACACACAACCCACAAGAGCCATTATGGAAATACAGAAAAGGGCTTCAGTGGCTCCCTCTAAAATATGGCCATGAGTGATTTGCACAAGGTTCTGCCCCACAAATCGGTCTATTAGCTGGGTAATACAGTGATACTGTAATCATGTGCACAGACACTATAATAACAAATTGTTTTCCAATAGGGTTACAGATACAAACAGGAAAGTGTATTGCTTAATCTCTGTCCATCAAGCCTAAATCTTATACATAAACATAAACATATTTCAGCCTCTAAATCATAAAGAAATATGTACTATTTTAAGAAAGGTTTTTTGTTTTTTTTTTGTTAAAGAAAATGCAGTTTTTTAAGACTAATAAAAATGTATTTTGCATTGTGACATTTTTCTGACAGTTAAGCACATTTTTCCTAATTATTGTATCTAGATGTTTTACTTTGTTGTTTTTTTTTAAATGCATGCATAATGACTCATTAGAATCACATTACTTGAATACAGTATTTTTTATTTAAATCAGCATAAATAAGCACTATCGTGATGTATAAATACTTCTATTTTATATATATATATACATATAAAATGAAGAAAATTAAGCTGTTTTTTACTAACAAGATTTTTTTTATTATATTGTGACTACTTTTCTGTCAATTAAGCACAATTGTCCTCATTATTGTGGCACATTTAGTGGTTTAACTTTTTTATTCTCATTCTGAGTAATTATTCTCATTTGATTCACATTACTTTACATTATTTAAATCAGCATAAATTAAATGTAGTTGCATAAAACATAAATAACAAATTCTATATAACAGTTTTGCATTACAGTAATGAGATTTTTTTTTCCATTAAGTTAATGAGAATGGGGGAGGATGTAAATGATCCTAAAGTAAGCTTCATTTTATTTGAGCTTTTTGTATATATATATATATATATATACACACACACACACACACACACACACACACTTTATACTGGGTCTCTTTAACTACTACTTTATGTACTTGTGTATACTTTATGTACTTGTGTTATTTTAGTGTCATTGTTACATATGTTACATGTCGTTACTATAGTAATAACTATTAATTATGCATAATTACATGTAACTAACCCTAACAAAACCAAACCCTAATCCTAACCCTAAAGTAAGTACATGTAGTTACTTAATATTACTCAGTACTTAAATGTATAATTGCATTGTCAGAGACACCTTAAAATAAAGTGTAACCAAAAAATATATAATTTTTAGGTACAATGTACTTATTGTGTTCATGTTAGATTGCAAAACACTTTTGCTGCTATTGATGTGGGATACAGGTAAGGTTAGCGCAGGTTTGGTGGTATGGGTAGGTTTAAGGGTGGGTTAAGGGGTAAGGGAAGGCTCAACAGTGCAATGTCAAATGAATTACACTTGCAATGCCCTGCATACTTTTTTAAATATACTTAAAACATGTACACAATAAGTACAATGGGTAACACTTTAGTATAGGGAACACATATTAACTATTAACTACGACTTTTCCCTCAATAAACTCCTTATTTACTGCTTATTAATAGTTGAGGTATAGTGAGGTAGTTGTTAAGTTTAGGTATTGGATAGGATTAAGAATGTAGAATAAGGTCATGCAGAATAAGGCATTAATATGTGCTTAATAAGTACTTATAAACAGCCAATATTCTAGTAATATGCATGCTAATAACTGGCTAATAAGCAACTAGTTAAAAAACCCTAAAATAAAGTGTTACCGTACAATGTATCAAATAATGAATTTAAATGTTAGTACATAGTAGCTAAAGACAGACAATATAAATTGGGAACACAATTAATTTTTCACATTATGGTAATGAGAATGAGAGAATGAGAATGTGAGAGGATCTTATTGGATCTAAAGTAAGCTTCATTGTCTTTAAGCAAAATATAAATTTGTAGAAATTGGTTTGCATCAATATGTTTTGTGACATTCATCCTTTTCAAAGGAAGTGCTCTTTTCAGCTGTGTCTGTTTATGCCTCTTTGCACTGATTACTCAGGAGGATTTTGCCTGCAAATACACGTTTTTTTTTTGTTTGTTTTTTTTTTGTTTGTTTTTAATTGTTGCATCTCTTTTTCAGCCTCCCAAAGTCCCTTTGTCATTCCCAGCATGCATCAGCTGTACCCCTAAGGCATTTACCACTCTCAATTCCATTTCTTTGGTTCATTGTTAACTTTTTACTGCACCATTCATCCTCATGTGACAAACATCCTTTAATTATATGCTGGAAATGTGCATTTTTAATTGAAAACATTATCTGTTTGGAGTGCGAATATAAAGTTGCATGTTTGATGCTCCATACTGCAAAAAGCTTAAGATTATGAGCTCTGGCCATGTTTTATGTCCTTTTTTTATGAGCTCTGAATCTTCTGTGGGTGTTTACGACCATATGAAGGGTCTGATGTATCATCTTTAATACAATTCCGATGTGCTGCTTTCTTTCGTCAACACAGAGAACCGTTAAACCCTGTTAAACGCCTTTAAAGCTTGGCAGCTTGGGGCCCGTTACACGCAACAATAACCTCTAACTGAAAATTCATTTCTGGTGTCATTTAATAGGATGTAGCCCTTTACATCAGTTACAGTTACCAGCCTTAGGGCAGATGAAACCCAAAAACAGGCCACTTCGGGAGGTTGTGGTGAGAACTGCCCTCCCGCACTGATCAAGCAAGTCTCCGAAAATCTCAGATCATCGGCGCTTTTTAAAAAATCCAGTCTCAGACCAGCTTTGAAAGGTCATTTTTACCAGCGCTACGGTCAGTGGACCATCGTGCGGCTGAGTGTAGGAGGTTGGGAGGGGAGGAGTGAGTGTCGTTTGAGACCGGGGAGCTTGCATGCAGTCAGTGGCCCATGACCTGACATTTCGGATAGCCGAGGCAGGTTGGTCGAGGTGAGAAAGGAGAGGGTGTCACTAGGGGAACAGATACAGGTGTCTTTAAGGTTAAACGCTGCCTCAGCTGGGGCTACAGCAAGCTTGATGAGGTACTTTTGAAGCTGGCGGAGGCCAGGTGGCTGAACCACCGCTGGTGGATGAGAGCCAATCTTGTTTCCTTGTGTGAGGCCCGGCTGGAAATAAGCACAGTTAGAGTTGCACAATTAATCAAAATTGCTATATGACCTTGTTTGGTTTTTAGACTGAGATTTAAATAAATATATAGTATGTATATGCTACATGCTTCAAAGTGAAGGAGTGGTACTCTGTTCTTTCTGTAATATACTTAATAACAATAATAATAACAATAATAATAATGTTTATTATTATTATTATTATTATTATTATTATTATCATCATCATCATCATCAATATGCTATTATAAAAACATTAAATAGTAAAGTTAATAATAGTAATAAGCTATTATTAAAAAATATTATTAATTTTTAAATTATAGTAAATTATATTATAGTATACTGATTGAATTGAATGTGCTGCATGCTTGAAAATGAAGCAGTATTCTGTTGTTTCTGTAATATATAATAAATTAATAAATAATAATAATAATTATTATTATTATTATTATTGTCATTATTATTATTATTATTATTATTATTATTAATTAGCTTTTATTTAAAGATTATAATATTAAAATAAATAAAAATAATAATTATAATAACTATTATTATTATTATTATTATTATTATAAGTATATTACAGAAAGAAGAGTACCGCTTCTTCACTTTTAAACATGCAGCACATTTATTTCAATCACAGTTTATACTATAATATAATTTACTATAATTTAAAATGTTTTTAATAATAATAATAATAATAATAATAATAAGCTATTATTTAAAACATATGATAATAAAGTACTATTATAGTAAAATATTATTATTAATATAATATTGTTATTATCATTTACTATTTAAAATACTTTAAATTATAGATTATTTTTATTATCAGACTAATAATGATAATAATAATTTTACTAATATTATATAATTTACTGTAATTTAAAATATGTTTTTATTATTAGATTATTATTATTAATAGTAGTAGTAGTAGTAGTATTTACTAATACTTATACATTAAAGGCACAGTATGTAGAATTTTCGCCGCTAGAGGTCGCCTATTCAAAATAAATGCGTAGCTTGATGACACCGAGTTTGAGCGCGAATTCTTGGGAGATGTCGTCTTCACCGCACAGTCGGTGGAAAAGAATCGGGATGGGACTCGGGCAGAAATCATGTTTATGGATGATATTATTAACGTTACTGTAGTATGAAGCAGAGCATGGCCGAGTGCTGTGGGAGCTGAACGAGGCCGCTGGAGCGATTACTAATGAGAGACGATTGCAACACATGGCTTGACAGCAGAGGAACTTTTATTATGCCACAGTCGCCGCTTACGCTTCTTCCGGTCAAGCGTATGAGGTAATGCAGCTCAGTTTTATCATATTAGATACATTTGAGTGTGTTGCTGCTGAGCGAACGCTGTGAGACAGTTGTTGCACACTGCAGTAAGCTAGAACGATTTTAGAATATTATATTAATAAATGCTGGATGGAGAAAATGCTGTATTATACTGTTACTAAAAAATAAAGCTGCATCTGATTATGCTATATGTTAGCTACTTGACAAAATAGTGTTTTTTTCTGAGGCATGGTAAAAGCATGCTACTCGCGGAAAATCAAGAAAACCAGATTTAAACAATAAGACTTACTGTGTTGAGCTATATAAAAATAGAGGGTAACGCGAGTATGACGTCACTGATAGGTGACGCACGGACAGTCGGACACGTCCATGTCCTGGTTAAAAATTGCCTATTTCTCTGGATTTAAACATTCTTGAAACATTTGGGATAATGTGCGTACACAAGTCAACAAAATATATAACACTGTTCTAGTGGTTTTTGGATATTTTAATCCAAAAATCCTACATATTGTGCCTTTAACTAAAAGTATATTATTAAATAATGGCGTGAAGTGGTCCTGAGCATATTTGGGTCTGAGTCTGAGTCATTGTTTGGGCCTTTTAAATAAGTGTGAAGACCTTCAAAGATAACTATTGGCATCAAAGCACGGGCAAAATGTTTTCATTTAGAGGGGGAAAAAATAGCTTGCGTTTGTCGTTTTCACACATTCACGAGAGCTGCTCTTTCAATTTTTTGAATGCCTTTTTGTTTATCTAGCCTTTATTCAAGCAACAGCAATTTGAGATATCATGCAGGCCTACGGGCCTATTGCTGGGTTTTGTTTACATGAGGAAAGTGACTTAGTTTGGCTAAGTAAAAACTTACCATGTGACTTTGAATGACTTCGCATGTACAACACTTTCAAACACTAATCCTTGTTTTATATCTTATGCGTAATGCATAAGCTTAATGAATGGTTTTGAATAATTGCTGGTGAGTAGGGGGGGATAGGGGGATGGGGGGCTGCAAATTACATAAGATAATCTTACATTCCGCTCTTATAATCACAGCTTGATGACAATATATGCTTGTATTATCAATCAAAGCATTTAATTAAGTTATTAAGCTCTTCAGAACACCGTGGATATCATTCTCAGTCGACTGTGTAATGGGCAGTAATGACTTTCACCTAGAGAGACCTATTAAGGCGTCCTCCTGTTTGTCACACACATCTGCCCGAGCTCCAGATGTTAGTAGCCATAAAACACCTCCTTAAGCAGCTCACAACAAAAACACACCTCAATGTTGGCACCTTCCATTCACTATCATCACAATGTCCATTCGAGTACCCATTAGCGTTAGCATGTGTAGTGCGACAGCCATATCTCAAGCTGTGACGTTTCTCACTGCTAATGCACTTAGTATCAATGGCTAATTAAACCGTGAGATCGCTTTGCCAAAACATCTGTTCTGCTCTAAACAGCACCGGGTTGTCTTGAAGCGATTGCGTTAAGTGTCATTAACTGCTGATCAAATGGTGCGGCCCGGTCAATGGCTGTAAATGCTGCTGACTGCTAAGAAACACTTGTGTGGAGAATGCTAAAGCAATACAAGAGGTGGGGAATGGCAAGGCTACGTTCACTAAGTAAATGTTTGGGAGTGAATACTGTGTATGCTAACAGGTGTGACACTCAAATACTGTCTGTTTAGAAGTGTGTCTAATTGTACTAGGGCTGCAACAAACGATTATTTTGATAATCGATTAATCTACCGATTATTGGAACGATTAATCGACTAATCATCGATTATTACACATCAGTATGCTTCGTTCGATTATTCCACTAGCAATTAGTTAAAATACTGAGTTATGCTTTAGCCAATAATTAAAACAAGGAAATCACTTTAGCTTTTGAAAGTGTATTTTTAATGAATTTGTTAAAAAAAAAATACTGTTAAAATGACTGGTACTGTGTTTTTATTAAGTCTGGGAATTGTAATAACTTTTTAATAAGAGTAAAAATATGAATATGTAATATTGTGCAAACATTTTTAAAAAATGCTCCTCCCTAGATTTCTTCTTTTTGTTCTTTTTACTAACTATCGAGTTTATGGTCACTGAATGGCTTTCCTGGGGTAAATGTAACATTTTGTGACATATATGTTTGCAAGCTGTTTTATTGACGTCTTTCTGCGGTTGAAACTCCGATCAAGTGATTACATTAGAGATGGATTCATTTCAGTAAGTTGTGCTGTATCTTTTAACATACTTTTTGATGTTCATTCATGTTTATTTTGTGTTGTAACAGCAGAAAAGAGGAAGAGATAATAGGTTGCCGCTTGACCTGAGGTGTTACAGCGATCTGTCATGCCACATTAAAGAGCGCCAAAACCACATGTATTGTTTGAATCCCGTAGTAAAATTGACAGAATTTAAAAGCAGAGACTTTGTTTTATATCAAAAGTAACCTGATCTCTCTGATCTGTCGGCGCGTTGTCTGTGTCCTCTGCTCTGTGATGTATCTTTCACTGCGTGAGAAAATGGACGTGTGGCATGAGAACAGTGAGTTTGAATGAGAGCTGGTGGCCCTGCATGACAGCATTTTTTGTAGTTATGCTAAACGTTATGTTTGTTATGTTTTATGCTATGTTAAACTCCCACTTTTTATGGGTTCGACTTCGTTTGCACTATGCACTCCGAAGCACCGTGTCTTCTTCTATTGGATTCGATCCGAGAGGGCTGCATTACAGTATTGCGCTACAGCGCCCCACTGGTCAAACCGCGTTATTGCAGGCCCTTCAAATAGGTCATATAAGATCAAAAGACTATTCGACAACAAAAATATTTGTCGACAATTTTTTATTGTCGACGTTGTCGATAATGTCGGCTAATCGTTTCAGCCCTAAATTGTACTAAATGTAATGTACGTTAGCACTTTATTTTACATTGTCCTTGTTAAACGTTACATGTACTCACTGTACAGTATTTCAGTTGGGCAGTTGTGGCCTAATGGTTAGAGAGTCAGCCTTGTAACCCAAAGGTCGTGGGTTTGAGTCTCGGTACCGGCAGGAAATGTACAAATGAACAGCTCTCTCATTACCCACAACTAATTACCCGCAAGGCACCTAACCCCAATTCGCTCCCCGGGCGCTGCAGCAAAAATGGCTGCCAACTGCTCCGGGTGTGTGTTCACAGTGTGTGTGTTCACTACTCATTGCTGTGTGTGTTTGTGTGCACTTGGATGAGTGAAATGCAGAGCATGAATACTGAGTATGGGACACTTGGCTACATGTCACTTTTACTTTAATAACAGTACATTATGCATAATAATTACATGCAGCTAACCCTAAACCAAATCATGTTCCTAACCATATGTGCATGTTGTTACTTAATGTTACTTAGTACTTAAATGTATTATTACATTGTAACAAGGACATCTTAAAATAAAGTGCAACCTAATGTATTTCATAATTAGTATATTTAAAAAAAATAAATAAATACTTGCAGTTAAAATAAAATTATTCCACTTAAGTGTACTTAAAGAGAACTGAAGTACGCTTAAGTACACTTTTAAAAAGTGCATTTAATGTCAAATTAAAAGTTTTACTTTAAAGTACATTTTAAATCATTGTTTTAATAATATTATGTCATGCTTTAAAGAAGCACACTTATTTTGATGTGCTGACTAACAAACTAAATGCGAAGTGCTTGATTATGCGATTAACTGTAGTGTTTTTCGATATTACATTTGTCAATATATTTTAAATGTATGAAATTGAAACTTCATCGTGTATTCATCAAATGTGTAATAATTACAAATAAATGTAAATACAACATACAAGTTTCAATCGAAATGACAAAAACAATAAGTTTAGCTTACCATAAATGTTCCTCTTTTGTAAGTCGCTTTAGATAAAAGCATTTGCTAAATGCATAAAAGTAAATAAATGCTTGTCAGTGCATTCTGCAGTGCACTTAAACCATCTTTAAAGGAGTAATCATGAAATTACATAAACCCCCGGTTTCACAGACAGGGTTTAGATTAAGCCAGGATTAGGACTTAGTTCAATTTAGACATTTAAGTAGCTTTTATAAACGTGCCTTGGAGAACTGGTGTGCATCTTGAGACAAAACAATGGCACTGACATATTTTAAGATGCCAGTGAAGTTGCTTTCAGTTAAAACAGCTCAAACATTTTTGTCTAGGACTAGGCTTAAGCCTTGTCTGTGAAACCGGGGGATAAAGAGTACTTAAGTCGTACTTAAGTGTCAAAAAGCCCTTCAGCTAATTGCTTTGAATATAAATTTAAACTAGAATACATTTTCATTCCGTTAACATGCAAGTAAGTGTCAGAAAACATTATATCCAGTTTGCATTTAAGTATATTCTTTTTATATTATTATTTCTGTATTTCGGTAATAGGTATTGTTTTTTTCAGAATATGTCACTTTATATAGTCATATATCAATCTAAACAGGATTGAAAACTGTTTTTGCTTCCGTGTGAATGTAGCAAAAAAGTAGCAAAGCCTAATGGACCAAGAGCAGACTCTCTTGGATTTAGACATGTAAGCTGTTAACCTCCCCGGCCCATCACTAACATGCAGGACTGGTAAGTCTGTGTAAAGTTTGTACTCCTGAGTCACTCTAGCAAACAAGTTTTATGGCTGTCTTAGCTAATAAGATTGCAAGGAGAAGATTCAAACAGCATAGCACATCCTGGGTTTAATTAGTAATAAAAGGAAAAGAAATTGAAGTTATCTTCCTTGCCGGTTAAACTTGTGCTTTGAGGAAAGATAATGAGGGTAGTTAAAGATAAAGCACGCTAGCTCAACGCTTGCTCTGATAAAGAAAGATTTCAAAAGATTCTGAAAGTATGTCAGTTCTATATTACATAGTATAGCAGGGATATTAAAATTACATAGCTCAGGGGCCACTTTTAAAAATGCAGGGTGACCAAGGGTCATTGATTCAAATGACCTGGTAATTGTAATGATACTTGATCTTCATTTGGTTTTAAAATGCACAATAGCCAACAATCACAGCTATTTCTTATAGCAACCTCTTATTTTTAGGACCTCATTTAACAAAGTCATAAATGCTGGTCAGTTTTTAAACTAATATGCTTCTAGTGTGTTAATGTTTTGATGTTACGTGTAAATTTTATACTTGCTATTCAAGAAAATAATTTCATTATAATATGTAATTAGTATGTAAAATCATGAATAATATTGCAACACCATTTGTGAATTAAACTGAATGTAATTTAACTGAATGACAGCGTTTGCAGTGTAGACACGTTACAGTCATCAAACTCTCTAGAAGTGCAGTCAGCTTTGTTTATTATAACAGGAGAGTTCTCTTTCTCTCTCTCTCTCTTTTTTTTTTTTATTATAACAGGATAGTTCTGATTTGTTGTGTTGCATCATTCACTTGCTGTGCAGAAGTGGCAACTGAATTTTCCCAAAGTGTCTGGATTGTGGTAAATTGCTACTGATAACCATGTGGTAGGACAGATTTTGTCCCGTGGGCGGTACTTTGTGCATCCCTGCAGTATAGTTCTCTACTTTTAATAAGACAATGCCTATATAATGAATTTTTTATAGCATAACTAGGCCGCATCTACTTATAAATGAGCCTGGGAACCAAGAACCACTTCTTATTCAGAAACGAAAAAAAAAAAAAAATCTAAATGATTTTCACGACATTTAGTTCAGGTAACAGATCTTAAATTTGCAGGCAGAAAACGCCTTACTACATTTTTAACAGACTCTTATGATGCAGTTCTACTCTATTTGCAGAGTTTCAGCACAGCACCACCTACTGGTCAGGAGATATAAAAGAGCTTTTGAATAATTTCACCTATTGTAATGAAATGAGATTCCTTGAGTCATACCAAAGAACAATGCTACCAGTTATGCCATGCAGTCAAACTTTTTGTCCGCCATTTTGAATTCTGTTGAAAGCCTACTTTGTTGAACTCCTCTTAGACTGCTAGTCAGATTATCACCAAAATCGGCTCAGGTCATTGTTAAACCATGGCGGAAAAAAGTTATTAAAAGCTTTTTGATTAATCAAATCAATTATTGAATAAAGTATCAACAAATTTGATGGCATGATGCAAAGCTGATTCTGAGACTGTAACTCTACAATGCTCTGCCATATTGACACCAAACTTTGTGTGTTATTGTCACCTCAAACTGACACACCTCATCAATTTGGTAACTAACCACCTTCTGATCAAAAATGATAAGCAATTAAATCATATTACTAATGATTGTATTTATGATTTCTCAGCCATTTTGACTAAAATCATCTAAATATGTCTTTAATTACTCATTGTTGCAGTCTGATAACTCCTCATTATGCCTCTTTTGTGCTTGGCCCTGATAATTACTGCTTGCAGCTATATATTTTTTTCACTGTATTTTTGATAAAATATGCAGCCTTAGTGAATATAAGAGACTTGTTTTAAAAATATTAAAACGATCTTAACAACCTCGAACTTTTGAACAGTAGTGTAGTTAGAGCCAGTTATTGGATTGCATTTGCATTGGACTGCCTCTGAAATGATCTCATCATGTGTCATCAGACTGCTGAGGGCTGTAAATGTAAGAAGAACTGTGTTTCTGTTTTCCAAATATTTCTTTTTCAGTAGTACTAAAACAATCTTTTATTGGAACTGAAATCTTTTAGAGGAATCTGAATCTGAACCAGATTTTTTTTTAATTCCTTACGATTCACATCCTTGCTTATCAATAATTCACACCTCCACACATCTCAGGAGCCTATTTCTTTTGAGGACACTTACAGAGGTTTGGTGTATTTTTTCCCACATGTTCTCACATCGTGGGTTGTTATGGCTTTTATGAGCCGTACCGTTGAAAATGATATGATGAAGTGTTGAGATTAGATGTATAATCCCTGTGAATGCACCAGTAGGTGCTTTACACTTTTATCTAGGACAGTCATTTACATACTGGGGAAATGGATAGACATAGGAAGAGACAAATGGAAATGATTTCTTTTAAAGTGGGGGAAAATAGAAAAGACACAGAGCCTCAAGAGAAAGGTGAATTTAGCAGAGTGCTACAAAGGCATTCAGTTTGGGTTATGAAGACCGATAACACAGGCTCTAAGTAGGGCAGAGAGACCAAGAGTAAAGATTCAATTCACCTTTAAGTGGAACATTTTGTAAGGTACACTAAGGTACGTTCACCTCAACATCTACAGGAAATACTTGTTCTTGCTTTACTGACTACAATTAACATGATGACCTTCCTTTTGTGCTTGTTCCTTAATGTTTCATGGTGTAGAGATGAAATGCGCAGTTCTTTTTATGTTAAAGTGCCATTATAGCTTAATATGAAGAGACAACTATAAGTAAACAATTCATAGGTTGATTCACCTGAAAAGTGTAAACACTGACTCACCAAAACATGTCATATGATGTAACCATCAAGTAAAAAGTAACATAAAAACATTTTTTTCTTACACCTTAAATAAATGTAAGAGTACACGTAATCTTAATCTCTTTTTTTCATACATCAACTGAAAACCGCATATAAAAGATATGTTCTAGGGATTTAAGAACTGATATTAGTTTATTAAAATGAGAATCGATTAAAATCGAGAAATCAATATTTTTAACCCAGCTCTAACAAGTCCTGTAACTGGTCATCAAAGTTTTTCACCTTTTTTAATCTCCTTTTTCTTTGTCCCCATTTTCCATGGTGTGTTTGGCAAACTTCTGTTTGGTGACACAAAAATTACACACTTGACTTTGGATGCAGGCCGTCACGGCTACTAAAACAGAAGCACTTTTTAAATACAACATAACCTCCAGCGAGGAATCAATAGTTTTTACAGGTTCCGATCATTCAAGCGAGAGCACGGATCTGACGAGGTCTCCCAACATCAACAGTGCCGTTTTACTTGACAGTGCATCATACAGAGCATGCACTAGGATAAAAAAGGGAATTTGACGGTTGTAGCTGCAGGGACTGTGTCCAAAAGATGTCACCCTCACTGCAAAAAACACGCTGACAGATATTTGGAAAGGATCCAGTCAAAGCATGCCCTTGTCCTTCACAGCCACAGAACGTTCTGTTGTGACTTACCATTCAAAACACAACCTTTGCCATTTGTTCCACCTGTACCAGCCGAGCTTCTGAAAAGTCTCCCCGAGGACTGGTAATGTCTCCTTTCTCCTGCCTGTTTCGTTGTCCTATGTTTGGCAGGCTGACAGCAGATTGACTTCGTCTCTGGCTACATTTCCCCACGCTCCCCTAGAGCGGCCTCCCCAGAGAGCTTCCTCCCCAGGACTCCGACTCACTTCTGAGGCTGTCCGAGACTGGTCCCACAACCCCATGTTTCAGACGGCTGAGCTGAGGAAAAAAATCCCTCTGATGGCCTTTTCTTCGCCTCTTCCTCTATAGCTCTGGCAGACAGTCAGAAGATAAATCTGAGCTCTGCAGGGGTTTTACCCGCAGCTAGAATGCCACACTATCTTCGATTTGGTGGCCCCCCGCTAATGATTCAGTTAACTGAGACTGAAAATGACAAAGATGAGTTTCCATTGCTTTATCTTTGCTCTTTGAATGAAGCAGCATCCTGTGGAAAGTGCTAGGTGTGATCTAAAGATAAAGACCCTCTTTATATCCAATCCACCATTAGAATTTTGTTTGCTAGATGTAGTCCCCTAACAAGTGTGACAGTCTGGTTTTGTCAGATACAGAATAATTTATCTCATACTTGGTTCTGACATATGTCCTTTTATCTGAAAAATGGGTTAGATGTATATTGCAAACTTTTCTTACACCTGAGGTGGTTCTTAGTCAAAAATCACAACTCTGGTTTTGAGCCGGCACAACAAAGTGCTATGACTGAAGAAGCATTATTTTTTAGTCTACTGACAGTTTTGCTGCTACAGGGTTTGTGTCAGGACGTCGTATTTAGAAAATATTCTCCAACATTTACCGTTTCACCAATTCATCATTTTTGTATTGGAAGCAACTGTCAACAGTAAAAGTTATTTTTTTTACTTGAAGATGCTGTTGCATACAAAATCTGTGGTGCAGATACTAGTCTTACATCTAAACTATAAATTCAACTAAACTCTTCTTCACTAGGTGCCTGACAGAACTTAATAAAGGTCAGTGGAATTGATATGCATATATTATTTTATGGTACCCATAGCCTTGAAGAAACAAGCCTGACCCTTTGTATCTAATGCATCAGTGGGCAGATACTGGGGGAAGTGACTGCAAATGTCACTGAACCCCTTAGTTTTTTTGCTTAATTAACGAAAGTCAAATATAAATAGTTGCTAAATATCATTTCTAAACTCAAATTAAAGGTTAAATCTGTAGTTTCTGTGAATATCTAATACCCCTTTAATCCTGTTCGGTAGTTGTAGCTGATGGAGGGTTTTTAAAGGCCTCAAATGGCTGTAATAACTCAAGTAGAAGTGGAGTGGATGTTCACCAGATTATATTCCTGTGTCTGTCTTCTGCTGTCTCTCGTTACAGTCTGAGCTTTGAGTTCCTAATGAATGTGATGTATAGAGTGCATTCAGGGAGCCTTTATGAGGCACACCTGCTTGCTAATGCAAATATCTAATCGGGCAATCATGTGGCAGCAGCTTATTACATAAAAGCATGCACACTCGAGCAGCAGCTATTACAGGTGAGGATTTTGATTCAGTGAATTAATCAAGTGGATTTTAATCTTTTGAATCAGTTCACCAAAAATGTTCAGATTCCTTCACTGATTCATTCAGTGACCCTTTCGGCGGGTTACATTGTTACACCAGTAATATTATATTATAATAATATAAAATAATATTATAAAATATTTTTATTTTTGTGTTATGAACGAGTCATTGTTGTCCAAGTAAAAAATTTACTTTTCCATGGGTGGGTGGGGGGATTTTTGTGGTGTAAACATAATTTTTTCATAATTTTCATATTTTTTTCTGATTTTTCAATATTTTCATCAGTGTTATATCAGTGTATCATCATCATCATCAGTTTTCTTTACATACTTAAATCTGCATATTTTTTTATATTTACCCCAGGGCATTATTTTCCTTTATAAAGTCCATTTTTTAAACCTTATTAAATGTACATGTGCGTCACCTTTCATGTCAAATTCTTACATTTGATCAATAAATTCAGTTATAATGTTAAGACACTATAGGGCTGTTACCAACAAATTAAACAATTTACACAGCAAAATTAAAACTGCAATACATAATGTCATGAGATTAATGTTTTAAATAATTTTTGGAATATACAAATAAGAAATGTTGGAAAAAATGCAATGATACTTTTAAACATGAAACTAAACTGGCAGTAGGTGGCCACAGGTCACTTAATGAGTGAGTCATTGGGCCCTATCATACATCCGGCGCAATGCGGCGCAAGGCGCGACGCAAGTGTTTCCGCAGTTATGATTTTCACGTCCTGCACCACATTGTTTAAATAGCATTTGTTTAAATGCATTTGCGCCCATTTGTGCGCCCATGGGCGTGCTGGTCTGAAAACAAGGTGTGTTCAGGCACATTGTTGGCGTGTTGCTATTTTGACGCAACTGAAATAGACTGCGCCATTGACCAACTGAAACCTGGTCTAAAGTCAATGGCGCAATATTTGTTTTGTTATTTAAAGAGCGCGTTAGTAATATGCGCCTATATGCGGGTGCACAACGCACGTACACTCTGCTTATTACACACACACATGCCAAATACTTAAAATAAAAGGATTACAATGTAAAAGATTATTATTGTGTGCATAAAGATAAAAAATGCTTAGGTGGAATCCTTTTCCCGTAGATGGTCTGCTCACCTGCTTTAACCTCGCGCACGAGCAGATCCGTTTCCTTACTAGAGAAGCGTTCAGTTTTTCCGCTTGCAAATTCCGTCATGTAAATAGCGAATCCGCCATGGCGCGGGCACAACTGGCTTTTAAAGGGAATGGGAGATTGGTTTATTGCATGTTACGCCCAAAACACACCCATTACTCATTAAGAGAATAGGGACAACCCTTTTAGACTACGCCATTTTCCAGTCCTTAAACTAGCAAAAGTGGATTTGGACACGCCCTAAGTGCACTTGCGCCGTGCGCTTTAGACCATGCGCTTAGATCGTTAAAATAGGGCCCAATGAGTCATTCATTCAACCGGTTAGTTAAAAATGCTAATTCATTCAGTAACAAAACGCAGTGGTGCTTAGAGAATGCGCAATAGTTCTGCTGTGATCTTTGTTTGGACCTATTTTCGTTGGTGAAATAGAACAAAAACAGTCAATATTGTAACTTAATGTAACTTAATATTAACTACTTGTTCATTGAACTATAAAATCAATGTAACATTTGCAGTTGTGATAAAGGCAAAACGGCTCCCTTGGTCATGTTATGTTACTTATCTATATCATATGTTATAAATAAAAAGCTAAACATTTTGAAATTTTACCTCTGTATGTTTCTTCTGTGAGTGCTTTTACGCTCATTTGTTTTTATCTCTCCTAAAGTCTCTCACAAAGTGACAGGCAGCACGAGCCTCAACAGTGTGACCTTGTTACCAGAAATACACTATACCATTATCAATCGCTGTTTAGACTGAATGTAATAAAATCAGAATCATTATGCATTTTGATGCCTCCCTAGTTGTTATTTTTTTGTTCTAATCAGGCTACTTGTCTCTTTCACTTGCCCCTTCAAAAAATCCGCTTGTCCCGGACAAGCAGACAAGCATTAATGCCGAGCCCTGAACTGTATATTTACATGAAAAATTCTAAATTTAATATAAATACTTAATTTACATAACTGTTACATAAATTGCATAAATATACATAACGGTTGTGTTTAATCTGAAGTAAAACATGATTATTTAATTGCAGTATGTTTTTCCCCTTATTTACACTGCATGCGTCTGCGGCGCGTTACGGCTGCGACACGGCTACCGGAGCTGAAGTCAATGCTTGTGTTTACACCAGCCGTGCCGCGGCACGTTTCAGAAGCGTCCCAGAAGCGGCTCGCCGCGCCGCTTCGCTAAAGATAGGCGCCAAGTCTATTTTTGACGGATGCCGTGTCCAAGCCGCGCAGCTTAAATACAAAATAAAGTCAAATAATCACCCTGTGAAGACTCCTGCTCATATTTCACATTGCTAGGAGGCCAGAAATTGACAACAAGAGATTCAAAGGTGAAAAACTTGAATTTTTTTGTCTTTGTCATTCATAACTGGACTTTTAAGTGTATTAACTTCGTCTGTAGGCTACAGCAAAATAAAGTATGGCATAGCAATAAACACAATTAAACTGGACAAAATATAACCATTTAGCCATTAAAAACATGAAAAATCAAGAAAAAAACAACGTTGGACAGGCAAATCTATTGGTCTCGCGAATCCAGCCGCTTCGCTTCTGAAATGCTTCTGGTGTGAGTTGACACCGCGTAGAGGACGGAACAAAGCCTCGCCGGAACCGTAACGCGCCGCAGACACGTGCAGTGTAAACAAGGGGTTTGTCAGCTCAACTGTTATAACCCATGGTCATTTATAATCAAAACCGCTTCTACAAAATGGCAGAGTTCCAGTCACAGGGCACTAGAGGTGATTAGGTACATGTGATCAAGTGTTTCAGTTACTGTTCAAACTAAACATCAGAAATGGGAAGAAATGTAATCTCAGAAAACTGCTGATCTCCAGGGATTGTTCATGTACTAGAGTCTCTAGGGATTGCAGAGAATGTTGCGAACAACAAAAAGCATCCAGTGAGCGGCGGTTATGTGGGCAAAAATGCCTTGGTAATGAGAGAGGTCAGAGGAAAATGGCCAGGCTGGTTCAAGCTGACAGGAAGGCGACAGTAACCAAGCATTACAGCAGTGCTATTCAGAAGAGAATCTCTGGATGTACCTTGAATCAAACCTTGAATATGATGAGCTACGGCAGCAAATGGCCACTCCAAGTCGTACTTATGTCAGTTAAAAATAGGAAAATATAGGGTTTGTTATGGTCAGAATTTGGCGTGCAACATTGAATCCACGAATCCATCCTGCCCTGTGTCAACCATTCAGGCTTGTAGTGTTGGTGTAATGATGTGGGAAATATTTTCTTGGCATGCATTAGGCCCTTAACACCAGTTGAGCATTGTTTAAATGTCACAGTGTACCTGAGTATTGTTGCTGCCCATGTGCAGCCCTTTATAGCCACATTCTGCCTATCTTGTGATGGCTGCTTCCAGCTGGATAACACACCTTGTCACAAAGCACTAGATGCATCAGACCTAGTATTAGAAAGGTGAACCTAATGAAGGGGCCACAAATGTTAGGGGGGTAATTTATTATTGACATTTATTTTTTAGCATAGAATAGGGTCAGGATGGTCAACTGTTTGTCGGGGTGAATCTTTATATTTGGACGTCCTTTGAATTATAACTTTTGAAAAGCCCTGGTTCAGACAACCCAGTGTCTAGTCAGTATGTAACTCCTTCACTGCACCACAGAGGCACATTTAAAATTGTATGTTTTATCTATTTCTTTTCTGCTCACAGATCTAAAACTGCATCATATGTAACAATCATTAACACATTAGCATTATTAATGGCGCTGTCTTGTCAGTAGAGTCCTGTCAGAAACCCATTGATCTTCTGTCTGTCTATCATCCCGTCTGTCAGTTTTGTCAAGCTTAGTCAGTTTTCTCTTCCTGAATTTTCTTTGCTTGTTTTCCTCCCATGTCTCCCACGCTATTATTTTTCTTCTACATACTTCTCATTCACCTGTTTATCCACAGGAAGCCTGATATGGTGGAGTAAATGGTGTGTAGCTCAAACGGGAACTATTGAACTGCAGACATCAAGGTTATGTTGTTTTGATGGAGCGATCCGCGCTGCATCCCATTTCAGTCACAAGTCGCTCCGCGCCTTTGAAGATTGACATATGTCGGAGAGAAAACCATGTCTATCAGTTTGTCATTTTTGCTAGCGTGTATGTTTGCGCCCTTGAATATGTGGGTGAGCACCTATCTCCGTTAAAAAAAAAAAATGCTACTATATGTCATCATATGTCTCATATACATTGTTGCATTGCCCATCTAATCTTTTAATCCGCAAAATAAATGTCTGGATAAATGTCATTTTATCTGCTTTCTCCCTCCCTCCCCTGAGATGATGCTGGGTGGCCTTGCTGCTTTGTTCAGTATATCAGCCAGCTTGCACCTGTGTTGCTATGGACTGTATAATTTGCCGTCTCTGAGGACTTCCTGCACGGAAATTGAACTGGAAAAATCCAGAGACAGACTGAAGCTGCTAGGTTATCTGATGTAGATAGGTGCATTTGGATAATACTTTGTCTGGTGCCAAATAAAAACGTCCCCCTACTGAGCGCAGGGAGTAACATCTCTTTCAGGAAGCCCAGGGAAAACAGACTTTGGAGTCAAATCGTGCAGCTGTCAAATACAGCCTGCTGCACCGCGCGCCAAGGGCTCGAATTATCAAACGAAGCTAGCCATTTAGCATTGATTTATGACACAAAACATTAGGCACAGCAAACTGTGTTTATATCTGAAAATTTACTGTAGTTTTTGCAGTGCAATCATATCGATCAATGGGAGATCAGATATTCTTTTATAAAACTAACTATGGTAAGCACAAATTTTGAAAACAATGGCTCTGTTTCAAAACCTAGTGAGCTGCCTTGTTTTCTGATACTAATGCAGCATCCTACCTGTCATTAAACCTCATAAGTGACAGATTTGCAGCACCCTACACTGGCGGAAACTGTAGATATAACGCTTTTCACACATAAAACAAACAGGAGACTTGATTCTCATTTGATTTCAGTGTAGTTTAGCATTAGCATGTTGCTATGCTAACACGGTTATACACAAACATTAAAAACTCACAGTACACACAATTATTGGTTAAAATAATACATATTTAGATTGATTTAAAAATTTGCACAACTTTTTGACATTGACCGATGAAGTAAAATGGTTTATAATCATTTTATCTGCCATTTTGGACAGATTTTGTCTTATGAATCCACTACTTTTCCACCAGAATTCCATGGTTACAGTTATTTTTACTACAGTACTTTTTGTAAGGGACTCATGACCTTAGATTTAACAACAGCAGAAGACTTTGTTGACATTGTACTTTATTAAGAGCTTGTTTATTGTTGCTTTGCTAGCTGGTACTTTACCTTGTCTTTTTTTTGAGTGAACTTCATTAACTGGCTTAAGTTTTGCCAGGGTAAATAACTGCAGTATATGTCCCGGCTCTTTTGTTTACAACGTATAAGTCGTCAGTGTTGCCCTCATTTGAGTGTAAATAATTTAGCCCTTTCTGCTCTTCAAGCCTCAGCGATTTGACTAAGCACCTCAGTTTTTAGCACAAGTGTAGAAACAGAAAAATGCAAAAGGAAAGCATTAGAGACAGCCTATATGTTTTCACACTCTTGGGTAAGAAACGCTAACTCGGGTGCTACGTTCTAAGGAATACATGGAGAGATACAGTACTTTATGTGGGAGTATTTAGTATAATGAACATTGTGTCTCTAGTGTTACTTAACAGTATCACTGTCATGTATGATTTCTTTCTGAGCATAATGCTGTGTTGTTTTTCGACAAGATGCCTTTGTGTTTTAAAACCACGTACTTAAGTCAACCATATGCTAATGAAGATAATTGCTAAATCAACCTGCAGGCTTTGAAGCTCTTCTCGCTGAATTTCATGTGCTTGGTTTGTTTGTTTCACCTTGTTTTTTTTCCTCAATCAGGGGAAATGTTTCCCGAAGCTGTCTTTTTTTCCCCCTACTCCCTTGTTCTCTCCCAACCAGACAATGTTGCTGTAAATAGACTTACCTTTCCTAGTAGCAAAGTCCTTCGTTTCGCCTTTGTATTCCCAATTCTGGCTTTCATCCCTAACCACAGGCCTACCGACTTTAGACCCTTCCCACTGCGATTCACACTCCTGGATGGCCGCAGTGGTGGGCTAAAACTAGACCCCCCAGGGCCGTGCTCGGGGTTAAGGGATGATCAAAGCTAAATCCTGGGAGATTAAATCTCACATCGGCTCCCGCTGTCCTAATTAGGCACAGGTTAAAGAATCTCATTAACGGCTGTAGCTAGGTGTTAATGGAAATAAGGATGTAGCAGCACAAAATTTGAAAATTTCAGAAAACACCTCAAGAGATTTTGATTGATCACTTGAGCAAATGTACACCACGGAGAAGAGCAAAGTAACTTTGAAAACTTTTTTTCCCCTGTTTTTTGAAATAATACATCTCCCTAACATCCCGTAACGGCAACAAACCACGCATGACTCACTCAACGTGGCTCACTTCGACAAATGTTGTGAGGGACTCCATGTCGCTAGTCGTGATATTTAATGCATATTTGATAACGTTTCCGTCAGGCTTCATGAATCCTTGTCATGTCGTTATGTTGACAGTGTGTCTTCAGAAAAACCATTGGATGAACATCTATGCTAGGCGAAGAGGGAAGTGAGTGGGAACTAGGGAGGCATCCCTCTCCAAGGCTTAGTGGAACTCGCTCACAAGCCGCAAAGGAACCACGTGGCGTGACATCCTCCTCAAAGTGCTGCGAATTTAGGTCTCGCTGTGACTGAGTTCCCATTTAGGTTTTTCCACAAGCTTTGAAATGGTAGTTAAAGCCATTCGTCATGTATCTGTACTAATGGATTGGAGGAAAAGTAAGTTTGTTGGCTGATCTAAGTATTTTTTTAATACGGATAAATACTTATCTAAAGTTTACTGGCATTTTAATTGCTTCATGCTTATTTTTGTTAGCTTTTTATTTATTTTCAAAATGAGATTTAATATAGACAGTATCTCAATGTGCCCTCAGGTGGTCCTAATCAGATTAGCCTGATTTGCAGCATTTTTGGTTGATTGTTGGTAGTGACTTTATTCACCGCAATCACAAATTACATAACTGGGCTTTTGAGATCTGGTTAAAGACGTTTCTAACCACACAGAAATGTCTCCATCCATAAGACCACTAAATGTAGAACAGTCTCTTAATGTGTCGTTTTTTACAGTATGTTCTTGCCATGTCCTCTTCTGACATCCCCTCTTTCACATATGGATTCTATACCTTTATGCCTGGTGTGTGTGGTCTCCATACCTGTTACCTCTCCAGCAATGCTGTGAAAAGCCATCTGTGCTCACTTTCTATAAAACCTATAAAGCCTTCTGTTGATTTTGATACACACATTTCTAAGGCCTCTAAATTATGACCTTGATCAACACTTTGCTGAAAATCTACAGAGTTATGATCATAAGCATATAAATATCAACAAATCCACCAAATTGTATATTTTTGCACAGTTGGGTCCTCTGAATAAAACTGAGTATTTTCCCCCTCGTGTATGAGCTCCATATTCTCCTACTATGAACCTGATGTATCAAATACGATACTTTATTTTATTTTTTTTTTAGATTTTATCTAAAGGTTCAATAAACTGTTCCATTTCAAAAATCATTTTAAATGTCAAGCTTTAAAGGGTTAACCAGAGCACATAGTCCCTCGCTTTCCTCATCTGGTTGCTTCCTGCACCAACTGGCAAACACACTTGAGAGGAAGAGAGAGCAAGCGCAATTCTCTTTGACGGCAACACTGGCTTGTGATCTTGAAGCAAATACAAGCTGCCAGAAATCACACGAGTGTAATGCATTCTAATAAATGAGAATGGAGGATGAGAGACTGGCATGGACAAACATGGCTCATCTGAATTATTCCATTAGAAAATGGTCAATGTTCCTTTTGACTTTAATTAGAGGCTTCTTCACATAGATCTGCCAGGCCTGGGCTGATAGTAAAATTAAAGATTCTTCTCCACCACTCCCATCCTCAAACTCAACTCATGAATAAACCAAAAGAGCAGCCTGAAGGCTCACACTCTGAAACAAGAATCACAATTACAACACACTGGAGGCACGGCTTTCTGCCTTAGACTCTGTGATAGTGGAATTGGGCACTTTATCACAGCGGCCATGCGTATGGACATGTTCCCTGATTTCTGAATACATTCGAAGGAAAAGGCTTGTGAGAATGTTTTCATGGTGAGTGGAACTGAATGATGCTTTGTTGGATGTGTGAAAAAGTTCAGATGGCTAGTTGCCTGCTGGATATGGGTAGAGTGGATTGTTACCAAAAAGCTCATCTACTAGGGATAAATCATGATTGTTTAGTCATCAAAGTTCAACAGAGCAATTGATTAGTGAGGTGAAGCAGTTCATCTCATTTCTTTTCTTTGTATTTTAGCTAATGTTGCTTTAATTAGCTTAATAACAGATTAACAAAACAAACAAAAAGCATGTTAACAAAAAAGTTTTGTTATGGTGTACTGTGGCACATCGATGGTCTCAGGTGGTAATACTGTGATACTTTGAAATATACCAAATTACTTTCAATATTATTATAGTAAAGGCCCAAAAGGGGCTAGGATACACTGCTCAAAAAAATTAAAGGAACACTTTTTAATCAGAGAATAGCATCAAATCAGTTAAACTCCTGGGATATTAATCTGGTCAGTTAAGTAGCTGAGGGGGTTGTTAATCAGTTTCAGCTGCTTTAGTATTAATGAAATTAACAACAGGTGCACTAGATGGGCAACAATGAGATGACCCCCAAAACATGAATGGTTTTACAGGTGGAGGCCACTGACATTTTTTTTCCCTACTCATCTTTTCTGACTGTTTTTCACTGGTTTTGCATTTGGCTAGCATGAGGCGATACCTGGACCCGACAGAGGTTGCACAGGCAGTGCAACTCCTCCAGGATGGCACATCAATACGTGCCATTGCCAGAAGGTTTGCTGTGTCTCCCAGCACAGTCTCAAGAGCATGGAGGAGATTCCAGGAGACAGGCAGTTACTCTAGGAGAGCTGGACAGGGCCGTAGAAGGTCCTTAACCCATCAGCAGGACCGGTATCTGCTCCTTTGTGCAAGGAGGAACAGAATGAGCACTACCAGAGCCCTACAAAATGACCTCCAGCAGGCCACTGGTGTGAATGTCTCTGACCAAACAATCAGAAACAAACTTCATGAGGGTGGCCTGAGGGCCCAATGTCCTCTAGTGGGCCCTGTGCTCACTGCCCGGCACCGTGGAGCTCGATTGGCATTTACCATTGAAAACCAGAATTGGCAGGTCCGCCACTGGCACCCTGTTCTTTTCACAGATGAGAGCAGGTTCACCCTGAGCACGTGACAGATGTGAAAGAGTCTGGAGAAGCCGTGGAGAATGTTATGCTGCCTGTAACATCGTTCAGCATGACCGGTTTAGTGGTGGGTCAGTGATGGTCTGGGTAGGCATATCCATGGAGGGACGCACAGACCTCTACAGGCTAGACAATGGCACCCTGACTGCCATTAGGTATCGGGATGAAATCCTTGGACCCATTGTCAGACCCTACGCTGGTGCAGTGGGTCCTGGGTTCCTCCTGGTGCACGACAATGCCCAGCCTCATGTGGCGAGAGTATGCAGGCAGTTCCTGGAAGATGAAGGAATTGATACCATTGAATGGCCCCCACGCTCGCCTGACCTAAATCCAATAGAACACCTCTGGGACATTATGTTTCGGTCCATCCGACGCCGCCAGGTTGCACCTCAGACTGTCCAGGAGCTCAGTGATGCCCTGATCCAGATCTGCGAGGAAATACCCCAGGACAACATCCGTTGTCTCATTAGGACCATGCCCCGACGTTGTCTGGCATGCATACAAGCACATGGGGGCCATACAATCTACTGAGTACCATTTTGAGTTGCTGCAATGAAATTTCAGCAAAATGGACTAGCCTGCTGCATCATTTTTTTTCACTTTGATTTTCGGGGTGTCTTTTAGTTCAGTCCTCTGTAGGTTGATAATTTTCACTTCCATCAAATGATGTGGCATCCTTTCGTTCCTAAGACGTTACCCAGTCCATATCAGTATAGATATCCAGCGTGATATTTTTTCCCCATTGAGATCTGATGTGTTTTCAAAAGTGTTCCTTTAAATTTTTTTGAGCAGTGTATATATATATATATATATATATATATATATATATATACACACCCACACACATTTTATGTAAACAATCCATTAGAAACTCATTCATTTGGCAAAACCAGATTAACCATACAGCGTTTACTAAAGACTGATTAGTCAACTAGTCATTCTGGAAAGCCTAGTCACTTTTTGAACATGGTTTTGCACATCCCAATGTCTGCAGATATGGGAAATGTGTTTGTATGGTTTTCAGAGCAGATCACATGAAAGATAACTGAATTTTAAGACTCTGGGAAAGTCCCGTGAGGACTCTGGAGTGTGCATGTGTTTATGTTTGCATGAGAATGAGCCCATGCACGTAGAATTGGCTGAGAGCGGAATTCTCTGTGGTTGCTGTACGTGACATCAGGGAGAAGGAAGTATGCCTGTAGTAATGACTTAATTCAAGTCCCATCACACAATTCCAGATGACAGTGGTACAGGTGCAGCATGTGTCTTTTGCCTTAGGGCATTGTTGCAAGAAATGTGTGCACGCAAACACATGTATATATGAATTTATTTTATTTTATTTTTATTTTTTTCATAGCTGCTATTGCTTCATACCTCAATGTTATGTTATGTGGTTTTCACTCTTGGTATATTTGTTGGAGTCAAAATCAGGGGTCAGAAGCTTTAGCAATTATTATTATTATTATTATTATTATTATTATTATTATTATTGACAAACAGGGTAAAGATTTTGTTTTTTAAAGATTTTGGTAAATAGGTAAAGGGCCATTTATGCTTTTAAAAAGGTAATATTATGTAAAATCTGGAAAATTTTACTTTATATTAATTTGGCACTTTATTTATTTATTTATTTTTTCTGTCCATCTTTAAAGTGAATGTTTAGATGTATAAACCTAAAGAGAAACTTGAATCTAATATGACTGTAAATTCAGTTTTTAGAAAGTAGAACGAATCCATAATAATGTCAAATTCTGTAAATTGTAACTTATTTTATTATTTATTTATTTCTCTATGCGTTTTGCCTTGGACCCATTAGCACCCTCTTCTGGCCCCGTGAGGGAGGGGGGATGGAGGCAGACCCTAGCTTGAAAACCCCTGAGACAAGTCTAATTGAGGTACAAGATCATCTGTCAAATCTTAATTGACAGCATCTTTTACTAATTTATAAGACTACACTGCAGCGTTTGGGTCACACACAAACCACAACATCATGGGAGCAGTTCCATATGGAAAACAGTGACTGGATCTAAAACCTTTGAGTGACACAGTTCATCTCTCCATCTCAGGAAAAAAGTAAAGGAGTCTCTTCAGTTTTAGAGTGCAGTCATCACTCTTGTTTATAACTGAACTGTGTTAACGTAGCCATATTTAGCACTTTAAAACATGACTGACAACCATATTCTGCTGTTTTGTGTATGTAGCTATCATTCCTAAAGATGTGAGGTATACATAGAAAGAATTAAATAGAACTTATAAGAAAACTGAAATCAGAGTCAGAACATTAGGTTAAGGGGTCACAATGTGCTAGGGGTTCGTCTTGTGCTAGTGCTTAATTTTACATGACTTCCTCTACTATCGCTCCATTAAATCCTCATCCAAAACCTTCTCTACAAACCCCTTAGGACTTTTCAGTGCACATACAGTTCTTTCTTATTTGTACCACTTTTGGGGCCTGAGGGAGACAATGCATACTTCTTTTGTCAGACTTCAGAGTTAGACACTAATATTGTTTGAAACTATTTAAAGGGCACGTTGCATGTAAATTGCCTCAAACCTATCAATTATGCGAAAAGAAGATATCTTCTTAGTCTAATGCAGATAACTGCATTGCATGCCCTTATGCTATTTAACTTCCAGGCATAATTTGTAGTGAGGGGTTTAGGCAATGTGGGGCAGTGATGCCAGACAGTAACTTCCAGACAGATTCATTTCTCCTTCCATTTGGCCACATTTTTGTAAATTTGGAGGAGACCAGAACATTTGGATGATTAAAAGGATTTGATGAGCACAGTGTCATGTTTTCCTAATCTCCCAGATACGGATTAGGGCTTCTGCAGTGTCACTCTGCCTATAATCCGGTCGCATGACGTCTCGACATGGTGCGTCTGCCGCCCGTGTTCTCTTTGTTCTCTGTTTTGTTGTGCCAACCTACTGACACTGATTCTCATATGAGCCAGGAATAGAATAGTGGACAGATGTGTAGTGCACTTCTTTTCAGGACCCTGGACAGTTACCTGTTGCGGTCGGTTCAGTACAACTCAATTACTGAACTGCAGTGGTTTCAGGACCATGGACAGCTACAGATTCTGCACTCTGGTTCTGCCAAGATGTTTAATGTTTGGAGGGTTAGTATAGCCCAGTTAACCCCTGTTGTTAACCTCCCTGTAACTCAAACATTAGAGCATGGTGCCAGCGATGCCAAGATCATGGGTTCTATTCCCAGGGAATGCATGAACTGATAAAATGTCCTGTATACCTCAGGGGTGTCCAATCCTGTTCCTGAAGGGCCACTTTCCACTGCAGTTTAACTCTAGCCCAAATTAAACATACCTGAAATAGCCACAAGGTCTTCAGGATAACTAGAAATGTCCAGGCAGGTGTGTTAGAGCTGTACTCTGCAGGAAAGTGTCCCTCCAGGATCAGGATTGGACACCCTTGGTTGCTTTGGATAAAAATGTTTGCCAAATGCATAAATTTAAATGGTATATGCTAAATGGTAACTACACCACCACAGCAACTGTAGGAGTTACTCAAAAAGTTCTGTGGTCCAATGAGTAAAGATTACAGATTTTAAATTGCATACCTCCATGGGGTCCTGCACCAGTTGAGCAACTACAATTCAGATCAATGTGAATTCTAACAAACAGCTTTTACCAGATACTATTGACCTCGTTGGTTTCAGCAGCATGCAGTAATCAAGTCGGTTTCAGTTGGCTTTGACTCAGAAAAGCAGCAGTATGCAAACGTCGAACCTTGATGTGTCCCTTTGGGGAAAGCATGCACATTTGTGTTAACTGGCAAATCTGCTAATGACCAGACATTTTGTGATAAGCCGGAAATGTCAGGGGATCGTGCCTAGCTCTTTTTGTCGCAGTTAATTTGGAAGGTGTCTATGTCTATTTCCCCAGATAGAGGAGAGTTTATTTTGCGAAGCATGCGAAATTGTGTCGGATGGGGGCGGGGTGGGTAGTTTCCTACCAGCTCCCATGTGGCCACCATCGCAAGCTGAGTGTGAGAAATGATGATGTGGTTGATGAAGAGATTGGTACAGAGCGAGACAGGATCCCTCTGTCTTCAGACATTCCAGACCCTCACAGGGATTCATCATCCGCATTTTCAGGTATCTTGCAAATATCACGGACAGCTGTGAGATGTCAGGGAGGTAATTAAGATGAACGTTCACCTTATTCCCTAAAACATGCCGTGATCTACAACCTCTTTATCTGCCGATCCCAAAACAGCCTCTCACGAGAGTCCATTTGAGTGCCTACATTGCTTCCCTCTCCACCCTGCTGTTTCGAGGCAAGCTACGACATTCGAAAAGCTGCCCTTGTGTTGTGATGTACAACAGATAGTGCAGAGGGAGTGGGGCCTGTGTTTCCTGGCCTGACAATGCCCCTGTCATCTCCCTCCAAAGAGCAGGCGGCCAGCTCCTCTGTGTGACACCTCCGTAGAGAATGTCAAGGGAGAACAAATTCCCCCATCCAATTTGTGAGGAGGCTGAACTTTACACCCACTCGCGATGACAAGGGGGGATTGAAAATCACCACTAGTGGTGATTTTCTTTCTACCCCCCTTCTCGGTCTATCTATCGATGTCTCTCTGTATCTCTCTGGCTTCTTGACATGATATTTTTATTCACTGGCTTTTCAGCTTGTGCACACTCCAAGCCTCTGAAACGCCATTGCAGTCCATTCAAATGTCAATGAGAATTTCCGTGTCTCTTTTATTTCTTTCCTGCCTCCGCCTCATCTTCTATTTCCCCTTCTCAATCTTAGCTTCTTGCTTTTTCTGATTGCTGCCTCACCTATACGGAAGGATCCCATTACCGAAGCTATAGCCAAAGCTCTCGAAGATGCCAGGAATAAAAAGTGCACAATTTCTTACCTTGCTGAGTAAACAACCAGTGCACCTCTCTTATATTCAGCGCTCTCACAGAGGCCAACACTTACCAAGCACACAAGGCATAGGGCATTGAGACAGTACAACAACTGAGATTAAAACCACTGTGGCATGAGTATCATCTCTGAGCCTGTTTGAAAAGCTTTAAATCCAGCACACAGCAAAAGCAAAGCTCTCAGCAGATGGCCTTAAACAAACTGCAGAGCATTGCCATCTCAACTTAGACTTTGTTTACAGTTTAAAGGGAGTGTGCTTTGGGTACACACATTTGTATAATCATAAAACTTCAAAGTGGGTTGATGCCTAAGTCCACATAACCCCACCCAGCTCTATGGTGCGATAGCAGACATTTAATGTTTTGGATGTTAAAATGCTTTCTCCTATCCAAGTTTTATGTGCAGAGACAAATATAAGTAAGGAAACTTTCAGCATTACTGTGCTTGTTTGAGTGACCCGACTCAGTAACATTGGCTCAACCATTGGCCTAAATTCGGGGCACGACTACCTGTTTGGCTGAACATTGGAAGAGTATTTGGGAAACCTTTTTTTGAAAACTTAAGGCGCATTATTTTTCTTCTTCTAGGGAAAATGTTTGGCACATAACTTTTCCCACATATGATAACTCAAATCGTGCAGCTTATTGTGCTTTTACATTTCTAGGCAGTCCACATTACAGTTTTTGCTTGGTGAATGAAAAATCGGATGAAGAAATCCCATAGTCTTACGCTGAAATGAAAGATTATATCTCAGGAACAGAATGCTATAGAGAGTTGAGGGTCGGGCAGCCATTGAGTAACATCCTAGTTACCACCTAGCTAATAGCTAGAACACCCTAGCAAACTTTTAGCAACATGCTCCAGCCTAGAGTATTATAGAGTGGTGGACACATGATCTACAAATTAGTGGTTTCTCAGCAGGTGAAAAGAACTTATGACACGTCTCTGCAGGAGTGTGCTCGCGCATGCAATTTAAGATATGAAGGATGCAGTGCACATGTGAGCCATCAGTGTTTTACTTTACTTATGTGATATGAAGTCATTAGCGCTCTGCAGAAGGATGGAAGAGGATGGTTGAAACCAGCTGTGGCAATTATTCCAGCATGGATAAAACATAAGAGAAGATCTTAAAGGGATTGTGAATCTCTCCAGTCTTTTGCATTTATTTATGTCATTATGTCGTGGTGTGTGTATGTGTGTGTGTGTACGTTTTTGTGATTTATGAGGACACAAATTGTGTCCTCAAAATGACATGTGTATTACATTTGTTTTACGACGTAAACATGAAATATGAGGACATTTCATGAGTCCTTAAAATAGCTTTAACCCTTTCAAGCGTGAGTTTAAAATATTCTAACTGACCCCCCAGAGTGAGTTTTTTTAAAGCGACCATTATTTTAGAACGTTTGCCCTTATTGTTTCCATGGCGACGCATCATGCGTGTCACGTACGCTGAACGCAGCCACAATAACACTGTATGACAGATGGATCGCTATTATTTTGTTTTTCCGTTTTTGTTTAAAATATTCACAAACTTGCTTACCATGTCATCAACTATCTGATATTCCGATTCTCAAATATGTGTAAGTGAGTGTGTTTTGTCATTTTAAAACCTTTATAAATGATCTTTATCTTGATCTATAACGCAAGATGGGTGCCGCCATCTTAGTTTGCCCCGCAGTTCGCAGAGTCCTGAGTCGCAGCCAAAGCGCGAAAGCACAGTTTGAATCTGGCAGTTATGTGACGTCGCTGAACATTCTAAATCCCATATGTGGGACCGTACCGCTCAAAGGGTTAAAAACATACTAAACAATGTTTTATTAAAAATGTAAAAATGCAGAATGTTTTCTGTGATGGGTAGGTTTAAGGGTAGGGGTAGTGTAGGGGGATAGATTGTACAGTTTTTACAGTATAAAAACCATTACGCCTATGGAATATCCTCACTAAGATAGCAAAACAAACCTGAGTATGTGTGTGTGTGTGTGTGTGTGTGTGTGTGTGTGAGAGAGAGAATGGGAGGTGAGAAAGAAAGACTGACTCATGATATGAAGTGATCATTACAGTAGTCTATTTAACACCGCATTGAAAGCAGTTTTGGTAGGCTATTTATTTTGTGTGTTATCTTGAATTGCATTATGGACAACTGCCATGCCAGAAATGCATTTCATTTTTCTATATTTTATTCTCTCATGTAAGAGTTCAGATATTCATAGGTTTCTCCAAAATACCTTTAGAAAGCCATTTAAGAGGTCTATTATGCTATTTTCAAATATTGCTTACCAAACATGACCCACCAGTCCTCGGCCCAAAGCACACTGCTGTCATTCAAGAGCACCACAGAGAGACCTAGCGGCCCTTACTGTCTGTTTTTGCCATTTCCATGAAATATGCATGATCTCCAGTGCCGTGGGGCACATGGCTAAGTCTTGATGGCTCTCCCCTGTCTCATATGCTGAACATTATTCCCTAGAGATTACGTCCCCGAGGGGACCAAACTAGCAGCATGCACATTCTTGCATCGCAGTGGTTGCTTGCTGGGCCACAGTTCTTGCCCCATGCTAGTGTTTTTAACGCAACTTTTAGACTTGAGTTGCAGAAAATAGTGTTACTGCCAAGTTGACAAGTTCTAAGGACATAGCCCGTTCTCTCTCATCTAATGACAATTCCCATCTGTACCTACATTACCACAACTGCGTTGGCTGCAGGAAGCGGATTACAATGCATTTAAAAAAGGAGTCCAGAGCTCATTGTATAAACACAAGGGCTGATCCCCCAATGGAGGTGGCAGAATAACTGTGCACATACTGTATGATAATCTCTTTCTCACACTGGGATGCTGTTCGATTGAAGGAGTCTGTACTCAACAGGGCCACCCAAAAAAAATTGATTTGCCATTATAAAAAAGACTCCATTTAATAGCAGTTAAAACAGTTCAAAATAATGGTAATGATAAAAATGTCCATCATTGTTGTTGTTTTAAATCCTATTGATTGATTGATTGATTGATTGAATGTGCCTCACATGGCCACCCCTGTTAAAAAAAAGGGGCAGTGCAAACACTGCATTCTTGTTAAAAATGAGGTTGATAGGCCCAGCTAAGGAACAGAATGTAGAGGTCTTGAAACGCATTTTAAAAAGTTAAACTATTTTTAACTTGACATTGCATCTTAAAAATGCATCACTCATGCTGCAAGTTAACGACTAAAGTTGTCCGTCTGAATCCTGGAGAACTTTTGCAGTTAGGTACTTGAGAAGTCCAAATGACCAAACTACACATCCCTAGTATGCATTTATGTTGATGCAGTATTTATATAAGTCAACATGGGTGGTGTTAGACTTCTCTCACTTCCCTACAGTTCTGCACCAGTAGATTCTAAAGGCAAGGTCACTTGTGCTGAAAAAATAATCTGCATAATAATGTTTGCTGCCCACACACCGATGCTGTTTGGACGTTTGCATGGTTACTGGCAGGAAAAAACAAGCTTTTTGCTAGAGGCATTGCTTTCAGCTGTTCCAGATGTGATTTTGCATGCACAGACACTCATTTTAATTGCTATTAATTATTGAGTGTTGATGCAATCCCTCAAGCCTCTCATAGTGGTTTAGTGTCATTGTTCATATGCAGTGTTTGGTCTTGTATAGGGAGGCTGGGAGGTTGTATGTGGCGCCTAATACAGGGCCAGAAGGTCATGGTTCTTGCCTCCATTATTCATCGCCTGCGAGTCATATATGATTTTGCTGTCGCCCATTCTTGCGCGGTAATGTCATAATCGAGGGACAGCTGGCATCCTCGTTTCCTGTCGGCACATATTTTCTGCCACATCAGTAACGAGTGCCTACATGCTGCTACACAGGCCACGGCTCAATGCTCTTCTGCATCCAACCCACCCCCACCCCCCACCACTACCACCCCACTGGAACGGTCTTGCTATAGCTCTTCATCTCTGCTAGCCTCCCCCTCTGTTTTTCTGGGCAAAAAACTCTTCTTCTGCTTTAGCAGATGCAGCAGCCCCTATTTTCCCTCCCCTGTGCACTACCTCACTGTTTCTGTCCCATTCATTCAGGTTTCTTCCAAGAAATCTGTTTCCCTTTGTTTCTTAAAGGGGTAGTTCATACG
Organism: Mylopharyngodon piceus; assembly: GCA_039654765.1. Lineage (NCBI taxonomy): Eukaryota > Metazoa > Chordata > Actinopteri > Cypriniformes > Xenocyprididae > Mylopharyngodon > Mylopharyngodon piceus. Next base: position 67,492 of record JBCHWC010000052.1, read on the forward strand.
TTTTTTTTCTTTTTTGAAACACAAAATGTGAAGTTTTGAAGAATGTTCACGCTGCTCTTTTCAATGGAATAAAAGTAAATGGTGACTAGGAACTGTCAAACTCCAAAAAAAACCACCATAAACCATCATAAATATTTATTCCACATGACCTGTACACTTTATTAAAAGTCTACTAAACTCATACAATAGCTTTGTATGACAAACAGATTAAAATTTAAATCATTATTCACACAATTCAAATCAACAGTTGTGGTTACCATTCACTTTCATTGTACGGAAAACATGCAGATTGGACTTGTGTCCTTTGATGTTCCAGGTTTTTAAGAAGTAAGAGTGAGTAAAATTTTCCTTCAAAAGGTTTGCTTTTACCACTTTGTTTTGATGTGGCTAACCTACATAGGAGACATGCTGACATTATACACCCTTCTACAGACACTTTGCATTTTCTGATGCTGTCGTGTTCTCTATGGACTGTTCTTAAAAGGTGAGCTTGCATCAATGTGACAAAGAAAAGGGCCGAGAGAAATTAGAGGGGTTCCTGCCAGTCCCTTTGAGAGATACTTAGTCATTATGGGCACAAGCACACATCACTATGGAAACAGTGGAACAGGAAGGATGGAGGTGATGGAAAGGGGCAGGAGAGGTGGCACCTGAGAATGATGGATGGTATGATGGTGAAACAAAGAGATGCAGAGAGATATTTCAAAGGATTCTACCCTGACCCAATCAATCAGCAGTGCGGCTGCCGTCAGAGTAAGAAAATGACACTAGTTCTGGTCTTCCACTGTCTATCGAGACAGATCCAGAGGGTAACAGTCAATCAATGCCAAAGGCCATTAAATAATATGTAAACTTCTCAGGAATGTACATCTAGTAGAAGGAAAAAAAAAAAAAAAGATAGGCGAATCTTGCTAACTGATAAAAATTCAGTCTAAAATCAATTTTCTTAATGGAAAAAAATATATATATATTTTTAATTATTTCAATTTTTTTAGTGCATTTTGACATTATTTTTATGAGCAATAACAGCTAATCCCCAGACAGTCTCATTACCAAAATGCAGAAACAAATGGGTAACAATTTACAAAATGGTTTCATTTGTTAACATTAGTTAACTAGTTATCATGAACTAAAAATAAACAATATTTCTACAGCATTTATTAATCATAGCTACAGTGGATATAAAAAGTCTACACACCCCTGTTAAAACAGATGTAAAAAAATTAATCAAAGATAAATCTATTCAGAACTTTTGCTCCTTTAATGTAAAAATTACAACCTATACCACTGAATTTGACACATTTTGGAGAAAAAAAGACCAATAGAAAAAAGATAATTATAAAGGGGTGCATAAACTTATGCAGTTAGCTATTCCAATTTTTTTTATTTAGTTATTTTTTGGTGACAATTTACAATAAGATCTCATTTGTTAACATTAGTTAATGCATTAACTAACATGAGCTAACAATGAGCAATATTTTACAGCAGTTATTAACCTTTGTTAATGCTAGTTAATAAAAATGTTCATGTTCATGTTAGTTCACAATGCATTAACTAATGTTAACAGATAGGCCTACAACATTTGATCTTAAAAATGTATTAATAAGTGTTGGGATTAACATTATCTCTGATGAATATATGCAGTAGAAATATCGTTCATTGTTATTTCATGTTAAAGGGATAGTTCACCCAAAAATGAAAATTATCCCGTGATTTACTCACCCTCAAGCCATCCTAGGTGTATATGACTATCTTCTTTCAGATGAACACTATCGGAGATATATTTAAAAATATCCTTGCTCTTTGAAGCTTTATAATGCTTGTGGATGGGGGGGCCACATTTTGAAGCAAAAATAAAATGCATCCATCCATAATAAATCCATACGGCTCCAGTGGGTTAATAAAGGCCTTTTGAAGCGAAGCAATGCATTTTTGTAAGAAAAATATCCATATTTAAAACTTCATAATCTCAAATAGCTAGCTTCCGGCGGACGACCATACTCATACTGTGCAAGTCGACACAAGAGTAACCCCAATATATGATGCAGGATGTAAGAGTAGCGTAAGCTTAGACGACTCTCGCGGTTCAAACAAATAGGGCTGGGCAACAAACTCAAGCTCCTCTTCTCTTATATCAAATTCCTCCAACATTTCTCTTTAAAATGTCTCGTTTTAGACTTCTAATTCATGATCGATGTTTTGTTTTGCTCTATCCTCTGTGCTTCTGCGTTTGTCATTGTGTCAGGTCAGAGGTTCCTCTTCCGCCGCAAATCGAGGCGTATGGCCGTCTGTCGGAAGCTAGTTATTATAGTTAGTTAAGTTTTAAATATGGATAATTTTCTTACAAAAACCCATCGCTTCCCTTCAGAAGGCCTTTATTAACCCCCTGGAGCTGAATGTATTACTTTTATTATGGATGGATGCATTTCTTGGGGGGCTTCAAGAAATGCATCCCCCCTCCCCTCCCCTCCTTTTACAACCATTATAAAGCTTTGAGGACTAAGGATATATTTAAATATATCTCTGATTGTGTTCGTCTGAAAGAAGATAGTCATATACACCTAGGATGGCTTGAGGATGAGTAAATCATGGGATAATTTTCATTTCATTTTTTCACTAACCCTTTAACTAATGTAAGTAACAAATGAAACTTTAACCTTTAATGAAACTTTAACTTTGTTTTAACCTTAATGATATTCAAACTCAACTTAATTTTAATTTTGTACAAAACCCACAAGTGTCAGCTACTACTGTATGTAATAGAAATCGAATTAAAAAAATAAATCTCCTGTCACTCTTCGCATATGGCTGTCTGATTAATATAGAAAAGATCTTATCATTGCATGTCATCCCATTGCATCTGGTTAGGAGACAGTGTAAGGCATAACATCACAAAATAAACTATAGTGGACCTTTAAAAGTGCATACTAACTCTATCACTCTTTTTTTAGACCTGTAACTTTTCTAATGAAAACCCAAAGTTGTGGGTTCATATTATTAGGCGAGTACTCCAGATATAAATTTAAATCTCTGCAGCATAATTTCATTTCCCTTTTTGACTTTAGAAACCAACTCTCTTATATTAAACACCATTCAGCCACACTGGCTCTGGTGTGCAAATCTCACAGGGCACAGATTCTTCTGATTAGGCCAGAACCCTGAATTACACTGCAAAATTAAAATGATCAGAGCCAGAGCCTTGAGAAATGTCCGGAAAAGACACTCAATTATACACCAATCAGCCGGAGGCACCTCACTTTTAACTGCTGATTTATACCCTTCACCAGGCCTCTGACTGGGCAGGAGTGGCGAGAAGAACACTCGCCCCCTCTCCGCACACAGCCGGAGCTTCTCTGTCACCCATAATGCCACGCTTCAATCCTCAGTCTGGTGACGTTGCCTGATTTCCATCCATTGACATTTTTGGGAAGGGTGATCATTGGGATTCTGAACAAGTGCCAGACCTTTTCAGCTGCTGTTTGTGGGCGTAATGGAGAGAGAAATTGGGGGAAGGAAACTAAGAAAGAATGAGAAATGGATGCAGAAGAAGGGGAAAATGATGATATAGCACATAAATATAGGGTTGACACATTCATGAAAAACCTAGAAATATCATGGAAATTTAAAAATTCTAATTTCCAGGTCAGGTTCTTTTTTTTACACCATTCTAAAATATTTAATTGACATTTAACCATTTCACATGTAATTTAAAAATATTTTAATTGAACCCCTGTGGGAGTTTCACGAATACACAAATATGTGTAAGTAAATGTATTTAGTGTTTTAGAAAAAAATTATTATGATCATGTGAGATGATCACTAACGATGCCGTCGTTCTGTATGTTTACATACACTACTGTTTGGGGTCAGTTCTTTTTTTTTTTCTTTTTTTTAAAAAAATAAATTCATGCTTTTATTTAGCAAGGTTGCATTAAACTGGGCAAAAGGGATAGTAAATATTTTTTTGTGACATTGTAAAAGTATATTTCAAATGGATTCTGCTCTTTTAAAATTTGTATTCATTAAAGAATCCTGAAAAAAAAAAAATTATATTATATTTATTTATATTATATTATAAAAAAATAAAAATTTAGAAATAAAAGGCATTTTTCTATCCTGATTTAAGCCCTCTGGCTTTAACGCTCTGTTTGAAGGGGCGTGTCTGCTGTGAGACTTCAGTGTAAACGCCCGCTGCTATGATTGGCTGACATCTTTGCATTTGGTATACATATTATATGTGAAAACCTCTCGGATACTTTTATTACTTTTTTACGATTATAGCTGTTGAGATTAACAAATCCTGAAAAGTGTTGATTATATATTTTCCCATCACATGAAAGGTTGCAGTAATGAGCATTGACCAGATGATCACGTGAATGCAGTGATCTCATCATTGTAACTCGATTCCTGTACTCTTACGAAATGCTTTCACCACAACTAACAATGATGTAACTAGAGTAACGTTAGCCTAAGAGCTTCGTTGTGAGATGTAACAGCGTCGTTCATTATAATGGCAGTTTTGGCAAGTGGCAGATAAACTTGCGCTGTGTGACTGACAGCTTCAGCCAATGAAAAGGGAATGTACTTTGATCGCTTTCTGTATGTCATTTAATCACAATTTAAAAATCTGATTTTTTCACGCTACTAAGAGAAACAATGTGAAGTTTATCATTTAGTCACTGGCTTGATTTACTGATGCATAAACAGTATTAAACGATTTTGGAACAAAGAAAATCTGACTGAACTTGAATAAGTACACATCATATCACTGATCACAGATCAGGCATTAGAATGAACACTGTTACTTATATGTTTGTGGCACTGCTGTCGAATCCATATTGTAAAACTCTGTTTGCAAAGCCTGTCTATATTGGGACTGAATTACCAAATAATCCACAGTGAAATGTAAAAATAAACTGAATCTGAAACTGAATTTTTCTCTGACATCGGGATCCGATCGGTAGCTTATGCAAAGATGGTGTTTTTCCACAGACAGGAACAGCACAACGTCTAATGTTTTTATATTATAGTTTTTTACCAGATTTTTGATCAAATAAATGCTGCCTTGGTGAGCATAAGAGACATCTTTCAAAATCATTAAAAAATCCGACTGACCGTAAACTTGCATATGCTAACAAAAAAAGTAAAATTAGTCCAAAAGTATGAGAATCATGAAGTGCATAATCTTTACGTTTTGGCTGAAGCATTTCCTCAACTCGCTGCAACTGTGCCATTAGCCATAACACAATCTGATGTTTAGCTCTGGGTAAATCTCACAACCTAAACCTGCCATCTGTATTGCAATGGTATATCTGGCCAGTTTAATCCGAGCCTAGGACCAATATTTACCCATCTCTCTCAAAGCACATCCACCAAGATCACGAAGAGATTTGATGTGACAGGAGGGCTAGCCAGGGCATGCTGTTCTGAAATCAGAACACCTCTGTAGAGACTCTTACTTTCAGCAGAGAGGGCCAAAGAGCAACTCTGAGGCTGAGAAAGAAGCGGTGGGAGTATCGTTCAGCGTTCTGCTCTGAAACTGTAGAGCACACCATCAAAGTCAGCACCACATTCTCCAACATTTCAAGTGAGGAACTATTTCTCACAGCCAGATGAAGAGCTGTCTTGGAACAAAAGTGTTTTTCTAGGGAAAATTTTTTCTTCAGACTGGGATAAAGCCTCATTTTGTGGTCAATGGTTTTGCTAGAAGAAAGTCACCAAAGGACAACCCAGCTGGACGTCTTTGGAGCAGTCAAGCAAACGGTTATCAATGGTGGTTATTAAAGTTTGATTAGAGCCTGCTGATGTTCGGTGTTTTGCAGGCGTGCATAAGACTGTTCACGCTCTTTATGAAGGGTCACAATGAGGTTAAAGGGAAAAAGACCACTTAGTGTTTGGAGTAATTGCAGCTCTAGGGGTTACTCAACCTTCCATTCATCTCCCAACGGAGTTGCACCCCTGCTGTGCTTGCACGTCACTTTTCAGATAACCACGGAGGAACGGAACATCAGCAGCGGGAACCGCTGAAAGAGAGTCATTTTCTCCCAAGATGTGGTCTAAGTCGAAGGCATTGTACGGGTATTACTTTCCTTGCTTAACAAAGAGTTTGACTTTTGTTCTTGGGAGGGCGAAAAGAGGGTGCATACACTGAAATTAACTTTCCATGCCTGCCAATGTGCAAAAACTGAGAACAATATAGAATTATTTAGCTTGCATATTTGTGGTCATTGTATCGCATTATAGAATGGTATGGTTTATGCACTGTAAAAAAATATTTTCATGATTTATCACAAAATTTTTTCTTTTGTCAAATCAACTTAAATAATTAATGTGTTTCAGATAACATAATTTTTTGAGTTTCTGTTGATTAAACCAATTGCCTTCATTGTATTAACTCAAATTTTCAATTTCAATGAACTCAAAATTTTAAGGCAACCAGGTAACTTACTTTTTTAAGTTAAACCAACAATTCTTTTTTACAGTGTGGGTAACATTTTACAATAAGGTCTCATTTGTTAACAATGACAATAAGCAATATAAATTTTACAGCATTTAGTAATCTTTAATGTTAGATAATAAAATTGCAGTTGTTCGTTGTATGTTAGTTGCATTAACTAACGTCAACCAATCAAAATAACTTTTGACTTTTAAAAATGTATTTATTAGTAAATGTTATAATTAACTACCATTAATAAATTCTATATAAGTATTTATAATTTTTTTTAGTTCAACATATTTTGTAAAGTGCTATTTGTATTTGTAAAGTGCTAAAATAACTTTTTTTACCATACGTCACTTAAATTTATTTTAATAAATTAAAAATTTGTATTTGTCTCTTAATTCCATGCCAACATCTTCCATTGAAGTCGAATTTCATCTGACATTATTAGCAGAATATAAATCAGTTGTACAATAGAAAAACACAATCTGAGGGTCCCTGAGGTGAGAAACAAGTTTTACATTTAGATTTGACAAGATTTTCTACTTTGTAGCACTTTGCTGACTCAGAGATTTTATTTGTTGACTAACTGCAGAACTACAGTCGCAAATAGACATTCATAAGCCAGCGCTTTTGTGAACATCTCACTACACTTGTTTCAATGACCTTTTAAAAAAAGTGCCGAGGGACGAGTGTCATTGGAGTAAATACAGTAGGATGCAAGCGAGATAAACACACCCTCTCGTGGTTGCACCGGTGAAACTCAGATCGATTTGAAGCGTAAACATACATAATACATTCTTAAAGCACTTCTACATACTTAATACTCACACATGCATTCTTAATGCACCTCTCTGGATTTGTTGCTGCAGTTCTGGAAGTGTCACATCTTTCCCACTGGAGCTTTAATAATGCAGTTATATGTCTGTCCAAAGCTATTTATCTCAGAAAGCTTCTAATCCATAATGTATTGTTTTATGCAGCCAATGCACAGACAGTATTTAGACAGTAATGAAGGAATTTAGACTATTTTAATCAGAATGGATACAATTAAGACCACTTGAGTGATCATTTTTATATGTTAGAAGTTGTATGTTCAATCACTGGTCTAAAGGATAGATAAAGTTGAGCTCTTTGTTTCATGTTTGTTTCAAATGAATTAAAGGCACAATATGTAAGATTTTTGAATTAAAATATCCAAAAACCACTTGAACAATGTTATATATTTTGTTGACTTGTGTACTTACATTATCTCAAATTGTTTCCAAGAATGTTTAAATCCAGAGAAATAAGCAGTTTTAACCAGGACACGGACCGTGACATACCTGCGTTACCCTCGGTTTCCGGTTTTATTTTGTAGAAACCATGGAAACACCAAAGATGCTTTTAATGTATTATGTGTTTTATTAGACAGGTGAGCAACTGTTTGGATGGATACATTCATTGACAAAACTAATCATGTTATATAGCTCAACACAGTAAGTCTTATTGTTTAAACCTAGTTTTCTTGATTTACAGTGAGTATCATTTTTTACCATGCCCAATATCGATTTAGCTTACTGCAGTGTGCATTAAGCCGCCACCAAACAAATGCATAGTAGCACTATAACAACTTTCAACACACAAATGTATCTAATATGATAAAACAGCGCTGCTTTAATCCACATATGCTTGACCGGAAGAAGTGGAAGCGACGACTGTGGAATAATAAAAATGTATGCCTTTGTTTTGAATAAGCGACCTCTAGTGGCGAAAATTGACATAGTGTGCCTTTAAGTAAAAATAAATAATATAATGTACATGTATATGATTATTTTAATGGCCTTGCAATTTAATTATCACAAAGTATGTTAATACATTAATGTGCTACTATGCAGATGCTATGTTAGACCACCCTTCATCTCACTATCTAATTTCTTCGTAAACACTTAAAAAACATCACTTCTTATCGGCCTATCAGCAGTCAGGCCTCCAAAGGAAGCAGTTCTCAAGCAAAAAAGGAAGAAAAGCTAAGTTCAGTGTTAAAAGGCAATCCACTCAAAATCCACTTCCTCGACCTGATCTTGAGAAAATAGATGTGACATTTCCTTGGTAACTGCTTAACAGCTTGAAGTATCACTAGCAGTATTTTAAGAGGTGATGAGCCAGAAATCAGAAAATGACGAATAGATGATTTCAAGCGAAAATTAAAGTTCACTTTATTTAACTTTTTCAGCTGTTACTTAATAAACACTGTAATCGTAACAGTGTATGTTTGTGAAATGTTTTCGGTTGCTGTCTGCTCACCATAGACCTGAGGTCAAGGTCTGGCGCTTGGATGTCCTGTCTTATCTCTTCCTCGCTGAACATCAGATCAAAGCAAGCAGACTCGGCTTTGATAAGAAGTTCAGTGTGAGAGGCAGTATGGGTTGGTGTGTCTGTATTAGCAGTATTGATCCAAACATTCAACACAAACTGTACCACCAGACATCTGAATCCATATACAGTGATGTGGTTTATCCACACAAATATGAGTTAGAAATGGCAGTGCTTGTTTACTCTTCCATGTATATGTATCAGAAGTGTGTATATTGATATTTTTTTGACTTTGAATGTGGTTCATCCGATCAGAATTTCTGAAAACTACCCGTTTTTATTTATTTATTTATTTATTTATTTATTTATTTATTTTTATAATTTTTGATTTTAGTTTTTATTTTTGTTTTAATTAACAATAATAACCCTGGCGCCCAGACTAGGCATTTGCAATCAAACAGGTCAAACTATAAGTGATTATTATATTGAAAACAGCAATATTGTGATTTACTCCATTACTGTGATATAAAATGCTCATACAGTCATCATTGTACCAATATGACATTTCACTGCTTCCATGCACAGGCGTGTAAGGTGTTTTTCCCCTCATTCCTGCCTCGTGTTAATTATTTCTGCAGATGAAAACATACGCCCCTTCATTAATTTTAGACTGTACAATCTATCTTAATTACTGCCAAATAAGTTGTTGTTATCGTTTTAATTTAGATTAGTGGTCTAGACCCACCATGAACGGGGAACACACACATGTTGAAGTTAACAAACCCAACAGCACAGCAGGCAGAGCAGAACAGCACTGCAGCTCTCTGCTAATGTAATCACACACCAGGCAAGGGGAGTGGGAGAGATATTATACCAGAATATAATTACATATCTTCTACACCTCCCCAACCTTTTTGCAGCTATGTAATCTGTAAATGAAAGTGGGCTGATTTAGAAAATTGAAGGTGTGTATGTGTGTGTCTGTGGTGCAAATGATATTGTCTTTTTTTTTAATGGTTGGGATATAAGTTGAAGGCAAATTACATTACTACTGTGCAAAATGCAAAAAGTATTGTCAAATTTTTAAAATTAATTATAGATCTGGAGTTCAGGGCTACTTTATATATATATATATATATATATATATATATGGTCCAATTCTTGCCTGATATAGGTTTCCAGCTGCTGAAGAGTTTGTGGTCATCTTTGACGTATTTTTCGTTTAATGATGCGCCAAATGTTCTCTATAGGTGAAAGATCTGGACTGCAGGCAGGCCAATTCAGCACCCGGACTCCTTTACGACGAAGCCATGCTGTTGTAATAGCTGCAGTGTGTGGTTTTGCATTGTCCTGCTGAAATACACAAGGCCTTCCCTGAAATAGACGTCATCTGGAGGGGAGCATATGTTGCTCTAAAACCTTTATAAACCTTTCAGCATTCATAGTGCCTTCCAAAACATGCAAGCTGCCCATACTGACTTTTGAACTGAACGCTGATAACACGCTGGAAGGTCTCCCTCCTCTTTAGCCCGGAGGACACGGCGTCCGTGATTTCCAACAAGAATGTCAAATATGGACTCGTCTGACCATAGAACACTTTTCCACTTTGAAACAGTCCATCTTAAATGAGCCTTGGCCCACAGGACATGACGGCACTTCTGGACCATGTTCACATATGGCTTCCTTTTTTGCATGATAGAGCTTTAGTTGGCATCTGCAGATGGCACGGCGGATTGTGTTTACCGACAGTGGTTTCTGGAAGTGTTCCTGGGCCCATTTAGTGATGTCATTGATGATGAGATTTGCAAAGCCCTTGCAATTTGACATTGAGGAACATTGTTTTTAAAGTATTCCACAATCTTTTTACGCACTCTTTCACAGCTCTGCCCATCTTTACTTCTGAGAGACTCTGCCTCTCTAAGACATCCCTTTTATAGCTAATCATCTTACAGACCTGATGTCAATTAACTTAATTAGTTGCTAGATGTTCTCACAGCTGAATCTTTTCAAAATTTCTTGCTTTTTCAGCCATTTGTTGCCCCTGTAGCAGACATCAAATTTGAAATGAGCTCATTTTGTGCAAGATTTCTCAGTTTAAACATTTATCTATGTTCTATTGTGGATAAAATATTGGCTCGTGTGATTTTAAAGTCTTTTAGTTTTCATTTTATTCAAATTTAAAAAAAACGTCCCAACATTTCCAGAATTCGGGTTGTAGCATTTTGCAGAAATTTCCCCACAGGCATGTTTTTCCAATGAGCCTGGGTTGATTTTTTTTTTTTTTTTAATTAATTAATTGAAGATTAAAAAATTAATTGAAAACTACCTATATAGGTGAACTGTGCAGTTTCTGTGCAGTTTCTTGCACCATAAATGGCACCAAACTGAATACAAACACACAGAGGCTATACAATAAGTTGTGAACTTAAGAAAACTATATAATAACACATGACCTCGTTGGGTTTCTGTATGTTTGGAAACACTATTGTGCCATTCAGTGCAAGAAAATACACACTTTACCTTTAAGATGCGTAGCAACAGCCAATCAGAAACCAATTAGTGGTTTCATGCCATTTTTGTGTGCAATTTGCATCAGACAGTCAATGAACGGGTTGTGGGCGTACCGTCTGAGGCTGACAATATAGTAGAGGTAGAGAGAAGCATACTAAATAGACACAAATGTGTTCCAGCAGAACATAACCTGTTGTCTACAGCTCCATTTATTAGAATTAGGGATTTGTCCATTTACCAAAGAACAGTAAATTCTTTGTAGTTCTTTCTCAAGAGCACCTTAAAGTAGAGAGCCAGGACTTAGATGCACAGGAGGGCGAGACAATCCGCATCGATCCTTTTCAAACAGAAGCATCTTCAGTAAAGGCTTATCCTGAGTGCTCTTTTCCAGATAGAATGCCTCATTTCAGATAATCTGCCTCTCTGAAATGAAATCAGACGGGAGAGAGAAAGTAGTAGGGAAAGAAACAAAGGCAGAGACAGAGCGAGGTCTTCACACAGGCCTGGCTTTGGTCCAGTTCACAGAGGCATGTCTGATTAGCCCCAGCTTAAAAAGGCCCGTTCACACACTCCTTTTCAATATCCCTGATTAAAAGTTGACAGGGGCGGCCGCCACAGAGCCAAAAACCCTTTTTACTTTTTGGAAATGTTCATCAGCTAGACAGAGTGAAAATGAAAGTAGATTTGGACGGATGGACACAGCAGTTTTGGGCCTGCAGACGAAGCTTACCTCTTCAAAGGAATGATGGAAGATGGAGCATTGCCACAAAAGGAACGGAGATATGCATGGTGGCGTGAAGTTATAGATGAGTCAAATCATGGATTTTTATTGTGGTCATCAACACAAACTAGATTAATCAAGGTTTTGTCCAATCAACTGAGACTTGAATATTTGAAATGGAAAAAAAAAAAAAAAAATCTATTTTTTCTTGTTTTCCATTAAAAAAAAAACACTCTTAAAAACAAAGGTTCTTTATTGGCATCTGTGGTTCCATGAAAAACCTTTAACATCCATGGAACCTTTCCATCCAACAAAAGGTTCTTTTTGGTGGAAAAAGGTTCTTCAGATTATTAAAATGTTCTTAACACTAAGAAAAAAAAGGTTCTTTTAAGAATTTTAAGAATATGGACAAAAACAGCTCAATCATTCTTCAAAATATCTGTTGTGTTCCACAGAATAAAGAAAATTACAATTTTAATGTTGGTGTGATAAACAAAGAAAATACTGATTAAAATGTTTTTTGTGCAGGCCACTGAAGTGGAGGAATGACATGTGGGTGAGCAATTATGGCGATTTTCATTTTTGGCTGAACTATTCCTTTAAGAATGTCACCGTACACCAACTACAGCAACATTCCCCAAAGATCAGTGAACAGACCTTTATTGGATAAATGCAGATAAGCCTTTCAGCTTTCTGACAGATAATGTATGAGTTCATCTGTTATATAAATGGAAAGCAAACACTTGTCACGGTTACCGCAGACTCAAATTCCCTTTTCTCTCTTAAACATGTTCTTCCCCTCCCTCTTGTTTAAATTTCATGCTACTCAGGCGAACTTGCCCTCAGACATGTGTTTTACTTCATTGAAAGTGTGTCTGGTGTCTTTAGTGTCACACGGGCTCCCTGTGCAACATCTGTGTCATCTTTCTCTACACAACACAGCCACATTAAATTTTCACGCACCCTGATGCAACACTCACACGCACATGCATGCAAACACTTTTAAGCCCTATCAGGGTCGACTTAAACTCTCTCGACAGCGATAAAAATACTTCTGTCAAACTATTGTGAAGATAATTTGTTACTGCGCATCCTGCCCTGGTGCATGTTTGCTGCTTTGGTAAACAAACTAAAAGGGATAGTTCATCCAAATATGACAATTCTGTTATTATTCTCTCTCACACATTGTTTTTCATGGAACATTTCTAAAGAATCATTACGCAACTCTTGCCTTACAGTAGTTCATTGTGACTAAGGGCTGCCAACTTCCAAAAAATGACAAAGAAACACCTGTTGCACCATAAAAGTAGTCCATATGACTTTGCTTGCAAAGTTTGCATCCAGAATTTAAAAGTGACTAGTCACGTTCAGTTACTACATGCACATGAGGCAATGCTGTTTTGATGTGACTGATGTTGGTGTGCCATTTTTTAAATCTGAACACATGGTTTAACAGTCTGTTTCTGCCTCAGAATAATAATAATAATAATAAAAGGTAATTTTGCTTTCTCACAATTGCAACTTCATATCTCTTCATTTGTACAAATGGTAAATTGTGACTATTTTTCACAATTGTGACTATCTCACAACTGCAATATTATTTCTCAAAATTTTTACTTTGACTACATATTTCTTATAATTCTGATTGACAAAATAGCTTGTTTGCAATCATGTGATTCTGAATACGCACAAAATTCAGACAGAGGGCAGAAAGTGAAAAGCAGAATGGACGAGATGGAGGAAAGTCCTTAATGGGTTAGTTCACCTAAAAATGAAAATGATCCCATGATTTACTCACCCTCAAGCCATCCTAGGTGTATATGACTATCTTCTTTCAGATGAACACAATCGGAGATATATTTAAAAATATCCTGGCTCTTCAAAGATTTATACTGGTAGTGAATGGGGGCATGTTTTGAAGTCCAAAATAAATGCATCCATCCATCGATTTGCGGCGGAAGAGTGAATTCTGACCCGACGCATGACGCAATGACGAACGTGGAAGCACAGAGGATAGAGCATGGTCGTCTGGTGGAAGCTAGTTATTTTAGATTATAAAGTTTTAAATATGGATTTTTTTTACAAAACCCATCACCTTGCTTCAGAAGGCCTTTATTATAAATCTTTGGAGAGCAAGGATATTTTTTAAATATATCTCCGATTGTGGTAGTCTGAAAGAAGAAAGTTATATACACCTAGATTGGCTTGAGGGTGAGTAAATCATGGGATAATTTTCATTTTTGGCTGAACTATCGCTTTAATGTACTGGTTTAGACACTATTACAAGAGAGGTGTTTAAACAGAAAATCGCAACATATGTTGGACGTGATCCTTACGTTATAAAGAGGAGTGATTTTTCTACTGAATTGTAATGTTTGCTTGTCATTGAGATAAAAATTCTCCAGTGCCCGGTTGTTTAAAGCACCTCAAGTTTTTCCCTTAAGTATGAGACTTACTGCGTGATTTCCCCTTATGGGAATGTCTATATAAATATGGGAATGTCTATCATATGTCTGTATAATATATAAAGTCTTTGATATAATCCCTTAAACAGTTCTCTAAGGGAAACCACTAAGTGTTTCATGACAGCGACCCAGGTTTTGCCATTGTAAAAATTCTGTTGTTGCCTTGGACATGTTATTTGTTAATACAGACAAAGTGGTCACTGCACACACAAGCATTATCCGACTCGGCTCCTCCCGAATGTATATGCAGTATTACAAGCCACTTTTTCCTGCATTTTTCAGTCAATTTCTTCAATTTCTTTTCCCCCTGATGAACAACAACTTTTGGTTCACGATAAAGGCTCTTTGTGGTTTCTCAGTTTGATTGAATAGAGCATCCATAAACAACGCATTTCATAGTGCTTCCCTACGTAGAAAATCTTTTCCTGCCCTCCATCTGTATTTTGCGCCACCCCGTGATGTCATGTGCAAACAACATATTGTCATTGTTTATCTTAAGTGTGACTATATATCATATTGTGGCTAAAAAAAATCATACCTGTGAATTTATATCTTACAACTGCACATTTATTTCTCGTAATTGTAACTTTACTTCTTGGCATTGCAATTCTTTACCTCAGAATAGCAACTTCATACCTCACAGTGTCTTTTATTATAAACTACCTCACAATGACCTGTTTTATACTCACTGCTTTATACCACTTAATAACACTTAAAATACTTGTGTATTTGTTTATTTATTTATTTTAGTACTTTTGTCATCGTATAGTGAGATCCGTGTAATGGTTGTTAAAAAAATCTTTTGAGTTCCACAGAAAAAAAATAGAGAAAATAGTAAACAATGACAATATTCATTTTGGAGTGAACCGGCCCTTTAAAAAATTTTAAGAATTGCAAAACAGCCGTAATTGTGCACCTTTATTTCTCGTAATTGGAACTTTATTTTTCTAATCATTGCAACTTTATACCTCAGAATTGCAACTTCATATCTCTCATTTTAGTGTGAACCCGCGCTTTAAAATGTATACTAATTGCAACACAATCGCATTTGCACAATGTGTTCATTTACCACTGAAACATCCTCTCGCATGTAGTTGTGCATTTTCCCATTCCGTGCAGATTGTGCTTCTAAACCGGAGTGATTTAATATTGCTTATCGTACTTGTCACCTTATTAACTAAAGATCTAGCAGAATCCATACTGTGCATGCTTAGTTGTAGCAGGATGACTCATGCATGCAGATGGTGAATGTCTTTCGCCTTGTTTAGCCTCTTAGACATGGTAAATACATTGTTGCACTGAATTTCCTCTTGCACGAATGCACTGCAAAGGCACAGCAGTAATGCTTCTTGTAATAAAAAGGTTTTGGCCTGAATGTTGAGAATTAATACTATAGATTCCTTACGGTGCTCGGCAGGCAATCTATTAGCCTTCACTGTCAGCTAGTTGGCACGCTTCTAAGACCAGCAGCGGCAACAAATCAAAGTGTTAGCTTGACTGTACGGCTTTAATATGCTACGCAAGCCTGCTTATTTGCATAACTAGTGGCCAGGGCACAAGAATTCCCTGTTAAGCTCTGAATAAACAGGAATGGCAAAGACACCATTTCCCTCACATACTGATGAGTCCCTGCTGTCATAGTCACCCGTAATGGACAAACAGCCCAGCGATTTGACTAGAGTTGGCCATGGTGTTGTCATCTGGGTAATGGGGCAGGAGACAGTGTAAAAAAAAACAAAACAAAAAAAAAACATCACAGTATGTACCACTCCAAATGAAACAGAACAGGAGATTTGTTACAGACACTGAATAGAAAGCATTTAAACCTCACCGGTTGTGAGATGAATGGCATTATGGGATAGTATTCAGGCATACATGACCAACAATAAAAGTTTGACTTGTATACTATAAATAAGCCAGAAAAGAGTGAAATCTAATTAAAGATCAATGACAAATAAGAATGTCCAAATATATATATATATATATATATATATTTTAAAATTGGATTTTAAATAATATCAGTAAGATATATTTTTTAAATAAATTAATATTTTTAATACTTTTATTCAGCAAAGACAATTTAAATTGATCAAAATATTTATAATTATACAGTGGTGGTCAGAATTATTGGCACCCTTGGTAAATATGATCAAAGATGACTGTAAAAATAAATCTGCATTGTTTATCCTTTTGATCTTTAATTCATAAAATTAGCAAACATCTAACCTTTCATTGAAGGACAAGAATTGAAAGTAGGGGGGAAAAATCACATTATGAAATAAATGTTTTTCTCCAAAACACGTTGGCCACAATTATTGGCACCCCTAGAATTTTTTATGAGTAAAATATCTCTGAAGTATATTCCCATTCATATTTACATTTTTTAGCACACCAGGGTGATCATGAACATGAAATTGTCCAGCCATGACTTCCTGTTCCACAGGAGTATAATCATGAGGAAACACAAAGGCCAAATTCCCGTAATCATTCATCACAATGAGTAAAACCACATAATATAGTTCTGATGTGCAGCAAAAGATTGTTGAGCTTCACAAAATAGAAAATGGCTGTAAGAAAATAGCTAAAGCATTGAAAATCCCCATTTCCACTATCAGGGCAATAATTAAGAAGTTCCAATCAACTAAAGATGTCACAAATCTGCCTGGAAAAGGACGTGTGTCTAAATCGTCCTAATGCGCTGTGAGGAGGAAAGTTTGAGTGGCCAAAGACTCTCCAAGGATCACAGCTGGAGAATTGCAGAGATTAGTTAAGTCTTGAGTCTCAGAAAGCCTAAAAAAAAATTACCAAACAGCACCTACATCCCTACAAGTTGTTCAGGAGGGTTTCAAGAAAAATCCTCTGCTCTCATCCAGAAACAATCTCCAGCATATTCAGTTGTCAGACATGACTGGAACTTCAAAAGAGTTCACTTCTATGGTCAGATGAAACTTAAAAAAGAGCTTTTTGGCAGCAAACCCACCAGATGGGTTTGGTGCACACATGGATAAAAAGTACCCCATGCCCACGGTTAAATATACTGCTGGATCTTTAATGTTGTGGGCCTATTTTTCTGCTGGAGGTCCTGGACATCTTGTTCAGATACATGGCATCATGGATTCTATCAAATACCAACAGATAAAAAATCAAAACCTGACCGCTTCTGCTAGAAATCCAATAATGGGCCGTGGTTGAATCTTCCATCAGGACAATGATCCAAAACAAACATCAAAACCAACAAAAAAATGTGTCACTGAGCACAAAATGAAGCTTCTGCCATGACGATCCCAGTCTCCTGACCTGAACCCCAAAGAAAATGAGGGGAGTGAACTAAAGAGAAGAAGCACCAACATGGAGCTGGGAATCTGAAGGATCTGCAGAGATTCTGCATGAAGGAATGGTCTCTGATATCTTGTCAGGTGTTCTCCAAACTCATCAGGCATTATAGAAGAAGACTCAGAGCTGTTATCTTGGCAAAAGGAGGTTGCAAAAAGTATTGAATAAAAGGGTGCCAATAATTGTGGCCAACGTGTTTTGGAGAAAAACATTTATTTCATAATGTGATTTTCCCCCCACTTTCAATTCTTTTCCTTCAATGAAAGGTTAGATTTTTGCTAATTTTATGAATTAAAGATCAAAAGGATAAACAATGCAGATTTATTTTTACAGTCTTCTTTGATCATATTTACCAAGGGTGCCAATAATTCTGACCACCACTGTATATCTATATATCTATCTATCTATCTATATCTATATATCTATCTATCTATCTATCTATCTATATATATATATATATATATATATATATATATATATATATAATTCAAATAAACACTGTTCTTTTGAACTTTCTATTCATCAAAAAATTCTGGGAAAAAATTGTGATATATTCCACAAAAATATTAAGCTGCACAACTGTTTTCAACATTGATAATAATAATAATAATAAAAATAATAATAATAATAATAATAATAATAAATGTTTCTTGAGCATCAAATCAACATATTAGAATGATTTCTGAAGGATTATGTGACACTAAAGACTGGAGTAATGATAAAAATTAAGACAAATAAATTACATTTTAAAATATATTCAAAAAGAAAACAATTAAAAAATTGTTGTTGTTGTTGTTTGTTTTAATTGTAATAGCATTTTAATTTATTACTGTTTTACTTTTTGTGAGAATAAGAGACTTCAACAAATCTTACCGACCCAAAAACTTTTGCACGGTAATGAACTTCATTCATTCATTCATGAATTATTAATTTTATAAATAATATATATTTTTTCTTAATTAATCATGACAATTGTGTCACCCTGATTTTTATTTTTTACTTAATCCTAGAAAAACATCAAAATTAAATTTAATGCAGTAATTAAAACATGCTCATCATAGAATAGGTGAATTTAACTTGTATGTATGAATGTATACATTTTTTTAATGAATTAATAAAAAATGAGCATCATGTCATTGACCCATAAGTCTGTTCATGGCATCCACACTGGGTGAACTGTTCCTGTAAGACACTGAAACCCAGTGAACAGACCGTACGTTTTTCATTCGTGTTAAATTAAATATAGTGTCTACCCTGACTAAGGTCCACGTCTGTCACTTTGCCGTGCTGAAAGGTGTAGTTATGACTTCTCACACACCCTTTCTCTCCCTCACACACACATTAAGTCTAGATTTATGTACCTGCACTGTTCAGAATTCACTGAAACGGTTAGTAGTTAATATTATAATTAATCAATGCAACTTCAGTGCAGATCTGTTGGGAGTGGCTGAAGGAAGGAATGGCTATGAAAGAGAGATGCCTGTGTGTGGAGGGGGGCCTAACCCACTGAGCATCTACTATGTAATAAGTAAACGTAGCTTAATGGAGTTGATTTAAGCTGGAAAGAGTGAAGGGGTAATGCTATGGTGTCACTGAGTGCTCATTAGAAAGGTTTGATTCACCGCAAACGTTATGCCTGCCTCATTGTATGGGATTCACCCTGTTTATCATATATATGTCTTTTCATTTGGATAGTCCACTGCATTCATGGTAGCGTAAACATCCTGGAATAAATATTTGCCTTTTCAGACGACCGCTCTTTACCTCTGACAATCATTGTAACTCAGTACAATGTGACAATTCACTTCATCAGAGAAGACACTTGCAGTCAATAGCAAATCTAAATAGACCATTTACTTAGTAAATGAATATTAATTCATTTATGTTATTCCAAATATTCTACAGCTCTTCTTAATCAAAAACTTGCTTCACCTTTGCTTGTCGCTTGGAAAATAGCAAGCAGGTTTTAACCACTCCACTCCAACCACATGAAGGAGGAATGCTGAGGAAAATCACTGTATTATTGCATTATACATCAAACATTATACATCTTCTTGGCAACAGTGTCTGTTTGGTTAAAATGGCAAGTCATTTAACAACAAATACATTTTTGCCCTCATCGGAGTGCCTATTTACACTAAGTGCAAATAGCGTCCCTTGTTGGCAAACGCTATACACTAGCTCCGCCCACAATGTCTGGTTGGACCACTCAAGTTTTACAAAAGACGCACAGAGTTTAACGTCTTCAGTGGCGCAGCAGTAATGAGGAAGGCTCGCAGACCTGGCTTTTAATCCGACTGACATGGGGTCGAATCCACCTTTTGCCAAGATTGCACTTATTTTCAATAAAAATGAAAATAATGTTCTAAAAGTTAAAATAAACTGCGAACTAGTGTTTAATAATATTAATTATTGGGTAGGGTTAGGGGAAGGTGTAGGGAGGGTTTTTATTCTCCCAATAAGGCAGCATCAATAATTTTAATAAATATAATCATTTGCACTCTATGATATTATTGCATCCTGTTAATGTACAAAAATACTGAGGTGCAAATAGAATCTGCCAAATAAGGTATAGATAGCAACTAATTACTATTTACTCTTATTGCAAAGAACTGATACTTTTCCATGGTGTAAATAGAATATATTGCTATTTTCACTATACTATGTGTGTGTAAATAACATCTACGGCTATTTACACAGTGTAAACAACATCTATAAGAAAATATGCTATTTTCTCTTAGTGTAAATAGCATCGAATTGCTATTTACACTTAATGTAAATAGCATCTATCACTATTTGCACTTAGTGTAAATAGCATCTATTGATATTTGCACTTAATGCAAATAGCTGCTGCCTTATCTCATTATATATTGCATATCATGAAGAATAGCCACCAGAAAATCTATGTCAGATTGTAGAAGAAAAAATATTTGCCAACGGGTCTTTCATTTTGACAACAATGATCCAACCTCTTTCTCATTCATTTTCTATTTTTCAAGCCACCTGGGGCAGTGGTTTGGATTTTGGCAAGCGCTTCTTTCTTTTTACCCAGGTACCTTTTGATGTTTCTGAGGGTCCTCATAGACTAAAGGTCCAACCCACTTGTCACCCAAACACAAAGATGAGTCATAAAATGCAATAAGACCATTATTGAATAGATCGACTCACAGACTCTTCCTGTGCTTTTTTTAGATTGTTGCTTCTTTGTGATTGATGTTGCCAACAGGACCGATATACTGTATCAGACAGGCCAATTAATTAGCAGATATTTTCCATCACCATCAGCTGATAACCAATAATAATAATAATGCTGTTTTGCTTATTAATAACCAGTCAAGAGAATCAATTATATCCAACAGAATAAATTAAGTGTTTGAAGTTTTATGTTAAAGCAGCATCATTTCTTGAAGTAATCAAATGTAAAATAAACTGCTCAAATTATTGGCACAGTCTTCACTGCATGATTATTAGATATAATGCATTAATACTGAATGCTGTTAGAGTTTAAATGAGAAGCAGGCATGTAATTAAAATGAGTAAATTAATTATATCGTTTTCTTTAAGCCTGATTTTGCGTTTATATTTGATTTTAGAGACTTATTAAAGCTTCTACAGTTATTCAGCCAACATCAGTGAGCATTTTATCTTTTTTTCTTGACAATATTGTTTGATTAGTATTAATAACATAACACACAGCAGCAAGTCTATTAAGCTGCATTTACACTGCAAGACCTAATGCACAGATCCAATTTTTAATCTGATTTTTTTTTTTTTTTTTTCACTTATATGGCCGCATTAAATGGTATCTTGATGAGCATGTGCTCTTCACATACCCATTAGCACAAATACGCATGTATTTGTACAAAATCACTTTTTGTATTTTAATATTGGCTTTATTACTTTTGAGATCCCTTGTACTAGCCCTATATGACTATCCATTTCTTCTTAACAAATCCCATGACACTTTAAGTAAAGCAGTTTTTTAAGTAGCTGTGCATTCTGCTGGTGCCTATGCAAAAGCCATTCGCTCTGCTCAAGGGAATATGGGGAAGTGGATTAATTGTGGCATACAAAGAGCTTTAAACCCGAGCCGCTGACACAACGCATCTCATTATCACTTGAGAGTCGGCCCTGCATTTGACGTTGTTTATTTATTTTGCTTCCTGTCAGGAGTCTTTTTGTAAAATCTCTTCGTCTGTCACACCGGCAGAGCTCTCTTGTCACTAATGTTCACTTAGTGCTCGGTGACGGTAATCGCGCTTGGTCGCTCTTTACTATCTCTAAGCGTTCACTAATTCACCCCTTTAAAAGCAATGAACTCCGGTCGTTCAGTGGAAATACATGGTGACTCGTTTCAGCATGATTTGTCCTTGTGTGTGAGGGTAAGAGGGATGAGAACACTACAAAAATAGTTTTTTATCAGTATTTTTGTCATGTTTTCAGATATAATGTCTGAAAATCCTTTAAATAAGATCAGTTTACTTGAGAAGCAAAACTGTGTTGGATAGTACGATTTCACAGAATATATCTTGAATTAAAGGGGAGATATTATGCCCTTTTTGAAAGACTGATTTTGTTTTTGGGGTCTTCTAGAATAGGCTTTCATTGAATGATCAAAAAACACATTATTTTTCACATATTTTACATTGTTGCAGCACCTCTCTTCCCAGTCTGTCAGTAACGCCAAAGTCCCTTTCAAATCTGTTCACTCGGCAGCCATATTTGCAACGCGTCTGAACAGCTATTTCGGGCATCCAAGACCAAGTCCTATCTATTTGAATGGGGGAATCCTGAAATCTCAAAAACTGCTTGGCAAACTCACAAATAACATTTTTCAAATCAGCAACAAAATCTGACATGAACTGTCCCATAAATGACGTTTATTATGCTCAAATAGCGTTAAAAAGCGTATTTTTAAGGCTAGACGAGACAATGCGCATGTGCAGTCCTAAATGTGACTCTCAGGTTTCTATGGGAACCGGAGCTTCTAATGGCAGCTGCAGTGACGCAATGACTTTATCAATCTGCGATTGGCTCTTTTACTTTGAAGGCGGGATGTATTCCGCCATATTGCACATTGCAGTTTCTCCCATTCATAACTAATAGGAGTGAACCGTCTTTCTATATCTATAGTCTTTGGTAACACTCTGTTTAGTTCCTGTCTCTAGGAAGCCCCTCTTCTGAAAAGTGCATTGTGCTCTGATTGGTCGGCTGGACCATTGTGTTGTGATTGGTCAGCTGCTTAGACCGTGTTTCTGAAATGTCATGCCCCTTATCACAAACTGTGACTAAAAATACAACTTAATTGGGAATATTGTGACGTGTTCGTTCCCGGAAGAAAACTCAAGACTACTATCAAGTGTTTCAGGGAGTTCAGAAACAGTGCTTACTGATAAAGAGAATAACTCCCTTTGGAGTGACTTTGTACTTTGTAACTTTACATTTTTCATGCTCAGCAACATTACACACTAAAGACAACTGAAAATGTAAAAAAGCATAATAGGTCCTCTTTAAATTTTTAACAAGTTTTAAAATTGGTCTTTAGAAACTATATTAAAATAAATTAAAATAATTATCAAAATTCTGTTGTTCCAAATCTGTATGGCTTTCTTCCTTCTCTGGAACTAAATATTAGATATATTAAAGATTATTTTCCACATGAAGACAGTTTATAGTGACCATAGCTGTTAAGCTCCAAAATTAATGATAAAATCACCATAAATGTAGAATGTATGACTTATATGCAATAGTTCAATTCTTCTGAAGTCATATGATAGTTTTGTGTGAGAAACAGAACCAAATAAAGTTGTCAGTGGGTTGAGCTTGCAATGAACAAATCAGTTTTATTCTTTAACCAGTTGTTTAATTTGTGAACTGAATAAATTGGTTCATTGAAAAGATCCAGCTCAAAAGAATGATTCATTCAAAATAAAAAGAATGATTCATTCACTGATTCATGTGAATCAAAAAGAATAATTCATGATTCCTTAAGCATAAACTACACTGAATTTTGTTCAAAACAAGAAAATAATTTGTCATTGAGTTTAGGAAAAATAAACTCATATGGCAGAGATATGTTCTATGAAAATATATCTTAATAATTTATGCATTTTTATTTAAATGTAAATTTATCTTGTTTTAAGGACATTTACCAGTCATTATTTTATCAGTATTTGTTGTCATGTTTTTTTCTGGTAAAATTTCAGTATTTTTTGCAGTACACATGAGGCATGTTTCTCCACAGCGACTCTCCCAGAGTCACGGCATGAAAAGGAAAGGCATATTTGCTTGTGTCACTTATCATAGGAATAGCTGCAGAAGCCTATGCGGGGGTTTGTGTGTGTGTGTGTGTGTGTGTGTGTGTGTGTGTGCATGTGTGTGTGTGTGTGTGTGTGTGTGTGTGTGTGTGTGCATGTGTGTGTTCTGCCACTTGTGTATACACAGAGTGAGTCACCAGCGAGCACAGCACACACACTGGGAAGCAAGACAGATGCTGGGTTTGCACTCGGTGTAAAAAGCTATTACCCCTACCAGCGCGGTGCCTCTTTGAAAACGAGGCGCCACGAGGCAGCTTCTAAATGCAGACGGAAGCAGGGCTTAAAGAGGAAGTCGCGAGTGGGCTGAGAACGATGAGGGAATGAGGGATGTTGGAATGTGTGCATGTCTCTTGGTGGTAGAATCATTATCGGAGATATTTTATGACTATTTAATGACTCTTGTGGTGAGGGGATGGTTTAATTACTCTAATTAAAGGGAGAGTTCACCCAAAAATGAAAAATGTAATTATTTACTCACCTTCATGTCATTTTAAACCTGTATGTCTTTCATTTGTCCTTGGAACACATAATAGGTTCAATAGATAGACATCAATAGATACTGATGAATATCCTGATTGCTTTTTTTTTTCCATAAAAGAAACTGAATGAAGACAGGGACTGTCAAGCTATAGAAGGACAAGAAGCACCATAAAAGTGGTCCATACTGTATGACTAATATGCAATATTCAGAGTCATACAATAGCTTTTTGTGATCAAACAAGACCAAAATGTAAGTTGTTTGAAAATGTTAAATTCTTCATGAGAGAAGTATGTCAGATTTGTGAACGAATCATTCTTTAGAATCTGATCCTTTAAATGAATCCTTATTGCAGTTCAAGTCTGAATGATTAATTCTGTGAACATTCTTCATGAGAGAAGTAGCAATGTTTGATTTGTGAACAAATCATTCTTTTGATTCGGATCTTTTTAATGAAACTTTAATTTAGTTCCAGTTTAATGATTGTTAACACTTTACAGTAGGGTCCCATTAGTTAACATTAGTTAAATCATTAACTAACATTAAATAACAACGAGCCATACACTTGTTACAGTATTTATTCATGTTTGTTAGCATTAGTTAACACAAATAAAACTGTTCATTGTTAGTTCACGTTAAGTCAGGTTCATTAAATAATGTTTACAGATACAAATCTTAAATGTTGAAATTAACTAAGATTAATGCTTTTGCAATATTTTTCATCAGTTCATGTTAACTAATGTGGTTAACTAGTGTTAACAAATGGAACCTTATTGTAAAGAGTTATCAAATTATTAATTCACTGAAAATTCTTAATGACAGAAGTAGCAATGACTGATTCGTGAATAAATCATTTTTTAATCAGATCTTTTCAGTGAATGAATTCAGTTTGAGTCTGAATGATTCATTCACAAATCTGACTGATACTGTTTTTGAGTTCAACTTTGGCTCCGGTTAATTTTATCAGTGTATAACAACTTAAATTTTCTTGTCACAAAAAGCTTCATTCCAAAAAAGCTATATTCCAAAAAGCTTGGAATATAGGGCATAAGTCAAATAGACCACTTTTTGATATTTTATGGTGCTTTTGCATGATTTTTTGAAGCTTGAATTCTCTAGTCCCCATTCATTATATTTGCATGAAAAAGAACAACCAGTAAAATCTTCAAATTTTCTTATTATGTTTCCTACTGAGGAAAGTAAGTCATACAGGTCTAAAATGACTTGAGGGTGAGTGAATAATGACAAAATGTTCATTTTTGAATGAACTATCCCTTTAATGATGATTTAATGGCTTAATTATTCTAATTAAGAATCTTCAACTTTTCTCATTCTTGCTCTCTCTCTCTCTCTACTTTACCCCCGACAGGTCCCTCACCAGATGAGCACTCTGACCTTCTACAGGTACGAGCAGCCCATAGTGGACTACTGCCAGGCGCATCAACCCCTGCGGCTCAACATGAGCTACGACGGTCCCCCGCAAAGCCTGGAGGGGCTGGAGGAGCTTCCCCCCCGCGAGAGGAGCACCATCCAGACTGTGGCCCTTCCGGCAGTGCCCACCATCAACACGGGCACCGCGGGACCCTGCTCCCCACCGAGCCAGAGAGCGCCCATGGAGGGGCCCAGCATCCCCTACCCCACCACAGAACGCTCCATTAACTATCCAACAACAGAACGTTCCACCAGCACCCTCACTTTTAGACGTTAACAGCCCCGCTCGTATAGCAAGGCATGTTGGGTAATTTCAAAAAGAGGCTGTGCCTGGGTGGTGATCCACATTCTGCCGGCATTAACGCAGCTGCGTGTCTGAAAACTGTGCATACTGCTGTGCACTAACTGTTTCTCGCGAATATAGAGAAGTGAAAATCATTCCCATGACGTCGCTGGAGGACACGAGGATCTGGCATACGGTACACTTCTATTTTGGAGTGTAGCGTATCCTGGAAAATAGGATTCCATTTGTCTTTTTCCATCTTTTCTTTGTTCCGAATCAAAGGCCAGTACATGTTTTGCTGTCCCCGTTCTGCTCAATGGCAAATTGAAATCCAATGCAACATGCATGAGACGTTAAACGTGGCTTTGGTTTCATTCAGCCCTTGCTCTGTGCCGACGCTACATGACGCCTTCTCTGAGGAGTAGATAATGGTGATTCTCCCATGCTGAGTGAAGAATGAATAGGAATGTGCAATAAACAAGGCTTTTTTGACCAGGGAGAGAGTGTGAGAATGAGAGAATGAAAAGAAACAAATTAATGTTCACCAGAGCTCAAAGGCCTCTCGCTGTTATTTTCATTTAGTTGCCAGGGAGTGCTCATAAATGCTGTCATTATTTGATTAAAAAGACAGATCTGTCCAGACATGAGCATGTCAGATGGAAGATCTCTTGAGTATATAAAAAAAGCATTCATTAAAATTGAAATGAAGTCTCACACGGCAAGGTCTTTCAGTGTGCACATGTACCAAAGATCAAGCTTCTTTAAATGTACATAAAGCTTGTGTTTCTTTTCAAAATGTAATCAAATTAATCAGTATGTGTCTAAAACATACTGTAATGTGTGGGCCAGCGGTGTTTACGACTGACAACATGTTGCCTGATTTTTAATTCTGCAGAATTCAGTACTGAAATGCAGAGTGAAAAATGTCAAGCTTTGTGTTTGAAGGCTACCTGTTAACTAGATAGTGTATGTGTGTGTGTTTGCTTGTGAGTGTGTATGTGTTTTTTTAAGTTTAAAAGCTGAAGTGTGTAATTTCTGCAACCTCTAGTGTCAAAAATAATGACTGTTTTCAGAAAGGTTTCCCAAACACTCTTTATCTGCCATTGGTGAGGCAAACAGAAAACCACGCCCCCAAACGTACACCATTGGTTGAGCCGGTGTTGCTACAGTATGTTGGCTGTTCAAACAAACAATCTATGTTTTGATGTTTCTGCTTAATCAACCGCTTGTTCATACTTTCTACTAAATACTAGTTGTATCCGCATTTAGCTAGTTAAACACCGAAAAATTACACACTTCAGCTTCAAGAGGGAAGAATCCTAAGAGGGCGGAGCAAATGTCCCTCACTCGGATAGCATGCTGGAGTTACCATACAGTGGCAGAAACACTTTCTTCGCAAGTATGCAACACATCGCAAGCGCACTGTCCTGTTGTACACACTGTTGTAACAAACCTCTAGATGGCAGCATTACGCTGGATGTGTTATTATTGAGGTAGCTAGCTATGTGTCATCGAAGAGTGTTCGCTTCAAAACTGTTGATACGCTATGACAGTAATTGACCTAAATGGAAAAACTGATAGTGGAAATGCTGACAATTCACCACATACTTGTATTTATTTTTTGGCACGTAACAATGTGAAATGGAGCTTAGCTAGAAGCTTTTACATTCACATACTTGTGCAAAACATGTTTCCGACCAAAACGAACTTTCTGAACGATTTTCAAATGGCTTTTTAATTATCTAAGGAAATGATCTAACAATAACAAAGCTAGAACCTCTAATAAGAGCCTCCAGTTGTATCGAAGAGCTGAATAAACCAGGATTTCCCAAATTTTCTTTAGCTGAGTTCAGAAAGAGGTGGTCAGTCACCTCAGGTCATGGAGTGTTAATGAAGAGATTTTCTGACTCTTGATGTCACTTAACAAAGCAGCTACACAGATGAAATTGCTATAATTGAATGAAACAGCAAGACATATGGGAGACCGGGGACAACTGTAATTGAAATTTTCCTTTATAACTCGGACTACTGCTACAAATCTACATGACATGTTTTGATGTAAGAAACATATATATGTGCCAAAAGTAATAATATCATTAAACTGAATTTAATACAAGTTGTCAGAGTGTTATGGGTTTGATTGTGACAGTGACTTGGGGCAATCATAATACATAACACAAAAAAAAAAAAAAAAAATGTATTAACCCACTGTATGTCCGATAAGAGCACACATCAAAATAATAGTATTATTGATCTAATATATGTAGTAAGCGTTTTCACCTTAAGATGGTACATCTTTTAGATGTCAGGAATAATGTATAAAACAAAGTGTGAAAAATGCCTTTTACTAAAATGTATTATTCGTTTAATTTATTATTTAGTATGGAAAAAATATACACACAATTATAAAGATTTTTTATTCAAAGGTATAATTTTAGACAACAGAAGGAAAATACAGGACATCCAAAAAAAAAAAAAAAAAAAAATCAATGTTGTTTCTCACAAAGTGAAATGATCACACTTTTCCTCAGGCAGAAAGTGATCTCTAATAAACATGTGCTGAATATGTGTTGCAATAGCCTCCGGTCTCCCATAGTCATCAAGGGCCTGTTCATTTTTAGTTTGAGCTCAGATTAAGGCAACCAAATGCTCCTGGTGTGGCTTTTATTTGAACTTTAGACTATTACCAGTCTAATAGACTACTATAGTCATCCATTAGTCACATTACATTGATTCTGTATCACTCAGTTTGCAGTTTCACACACTGTAGTTCAGCAGAGCATTTTGATCAAGGAACTCTCTGGCATTACAAGCCATTGTCCAGTTTGTTTTTTTCTTTCTTTTAACCCTCAAAGGACTTTTGAATAACATGAGAATATGGAATTATTGCCTGTAAACACTGATTTTTTTCACCCTGTGTGCCTGTGTGTTTGGACTTCACACAATGAATGTGGACATGGTACCTCACCAACGGTTAGTGTGGATATTGCAAATTTCAACCTGTTCAAAGCCTCCGGAACAACGGCTGGTGGTGACATCATCACCGTCTTCTCGGGAGCCACGGTAACCACTTTGGCCCCTTCAGAACTCTACTTTGGCATGTTTGTAATTGACACGGATCGATAAAACGCAATGCTCCACCAAGACGTCACAGGAAATGTGGTGGAGAGCTGGCGAGGTAAGAAATGGATTTCACACTGTCATGTCTCAATCTCTTTGAGAGAACTGACGCTGTCAAGACGATCAAAGACATTTTGAAACGTGTCCTGATGGTCTCCGGCACCAGTTATCTTCACATGTTTATCTTGTAAATAGAGAGTATAAAGAAACATATTGTTTTGCTTCTTTTGACACAAGTTTTGTGAGAAGGACAGAAGCCTCAGCTGTTTAAACGCGCATCCTGATCAAAGAATACGCTTCTAGAAAGACTCAATATGATCCCTCATTTGGAAGATTGATATTTTTCTATCTGCTGTCTCAGTCGGTTCCTCATCTCATTAGCATCATAGATTTTCATTTTCTTTGTATCACTTTACTGCTGACATCTGTTTGGGAATTGAAAGATTGATATCAGTGCTCATTTTAACATCATATATACTTTGATTCTGCTATGTGCCCTAAGCTTTATGATCCACCACCAGCCCTCTCTCTTTCTCCTCGGTTTGTATTTGAGAAGCCCGGGCAAATTAAAATAATATCTACTTGTTCAGTGAGAGTGGCTTATACTTTGCTCCGAGGCTTCATGCATGATGTATCAAGTAAAGGCTTGATGTTGTTAGGTAAATGCTAATAGGGTTACCTGCCCACCGCATTTCAATTCTGAGTAAGTCGCAAGAACTTTACAACCTCATAAAATGCTCCTTACAGCAAGACATTAGCTCAGTGGCAGCGTTGCAGAAAATCCATAGTACTTTCTGTGTCCTGAATTTGAAAAGGCAATGTCAGGCTGTTGTTTAGGGGAAAGTAGAATATTTCATTCTAATTGTTCTAATTTATATATAAAACAAAGATATAACAAATATATTATATATATATATATATATATATATATATATATATATATATATATATATATATATATATGCACCAGCTGAGCAACTGCCATTGAGATGGATAGGAATGCTTAAGGATAATTTCCAACCTGATCTCCCAGGAAAACATAACTGTGTTACTGGGTAGCAATTTCGTATGAATTTGTATGATTATTATATTAAAAAAAAAAAAAAGAAAAAAAAAAAGTAAAGCATCCAGCCATAAACATACCTATACATGAGTGTAAGCAGATCGTACGGAAACATACAAATGAGATTGTACGAATTCATACGAATTAGCCACAAATTTTGCCAAAATGTACAATAGTTATGAATTGCCATGAGATTGTGTTTCTCCATAGACTTCCCTGTTTGGGACTGTCTGCTTGATGAGGTATAAATCTAAATAAAATAATTTGCATACGCTTATTTATTTATTTTTTTTCAGAACCGCATAATTGTATCAATTTTGTCTTAAAATAGACTAGGAATGTGTATGAAAGCATCCGATCCAATCAGCTATTTGGATGAGTTACCTTGACTAGATAATCTAAGCTCTTAAACCGCCATTCAAAGCAATGATTCTCCTCCTCCACAAAGTCGCCAAATCATGAAGCCTTATGTAACTGTCTCTTCCCATTTTTCTGACAATTTGCTGCTTTACTGTCATTTATGTAAGGCTGAAGATGCTCCTGCATCTTCTCTTTGCTTGTCTTTAACATTTTGTAGTTTCTGTTTTGAGCGTTTAACCCTCCTATTGACTGATTTTGGTTTCCACAAAAATATTGGGCAACTGTTTTCAACATTGATAATAATAAGAAAGTTTCTTGAGAATCAAATCAGAATATTGGAATAATTTCTGAAGGATCATGTGACAGTGAAGACTAGAGTAATGATGCTGAAAATTCAGCTTTGACATCACAGGAATAAGTTACTTTTTAAAATAGAGAACAATTTTTTTTTTTTTTTTTTTTTGTAATTGTAATAATATTACTGTATTTTTACTGTATTATCAAATAAATGCAGCCTTTGTGATACTTCTCTCAAAAAATAAAAAAAAAACAGGCCCCCAATTTTTGAACGGTAGTGCACTCTAAAAATAAATAAATAAATAAATAAATCCATAAAAATAGGGCAGAATGTACTGTTTTAATTTGACGGAATTTTCTGTATTTATTTTTTTTACAGGTGTTTTACCTGTTTTTTGAATTTTGAACTTCATTGCGTTATGTTTTAGGGTTAACGGACATGTCTGTAAATTACTGGATAATGTCCTGGTAATTTTCTGCCA
The DNA here is from genome assembly GCA_039654765.1 of Mylopharyngodon piceus. Taxonomy (NCBI): domain Eukaryota; kingdom Metazoa; phylum Chordata; class Actinopteri; order Cypriniformes; family Xenocyprididae; genus Mylopharyngodon; species Mylopharyngodon piceus. The sequence continues at coordinate 99,087 of JBCHWC010000052.1, forward strand.
GTACATTATTCATTTTTTTTATTCATTTTTTTTTAAGTGTATATTTAATTTATGAATCATATTTGAGCCCAAAATATTTTAAATTTTCAAAAATTTAGTGCCTAATTCTAGGGGCATGTTTTCCTTAATGGAAATAGTCCCTAATCAAGAATTTATGAATTATTAATGGATTTTAGTGCAATCAAATTTCAATTTGCCACAAGGATCATAGGCGGGCAGTTTCTTGTGACAAAAGGGTTAAATCAAAACTGTGTTTAGTAGTGTTTACAAAGCAAAACATTTCCTGGAAGATTTACTGAAAATATCCAAGCAGGTGTTGTTAAGCTGCGGAAAACAAACAAGCTAAATGCAAATTTTCCATTTACTTCGTCTCAGTCCACAAAGGATGTTCTCTTAAAACGGAGGAAGTGGGCGTACAGTAATTCGCTGATTTTCAGAGAGCACTTTGCAGACAAAGAATAGGCTAATATAGTTCATTCACATAAAAGTGAAATTAAGAGTTCCGAAAAAATAAAACCACAACTTCACAGAGTTTTCCCCTCCTGTTTGTTTGTTTTGGTCTTGTTCTTTTATTTTCCCCTTGTGATTTGGGTCCCAGTGTCTACTGGGAACACATTTTTCCTCAAGGGTAGGATTTAAAGGAAGAGAGAAGACTTTTATACTTCTGCAATGACTCTCAAATGAGTGTCTAATGCAAATATCCAGAAGGACAGGAAGAGGCCTGTGAGAAAGAAAGAAAGTCAGAGGGAAAGAATTTCAGCTCACTGGCCGTTTTCTTCTCTGCTGCGCAGCCCAAAAAAAAAAAAAACATTGGGGGCAAAAGTCTTGGTGAAAGGAGCTATATACAACACACACACACAAATACATACATCTGCTCATCTGTGCAGAAATTGGAGGAGAAAAAAAAAACATCGCTTATCTCCAGGCTTGCACATGGCTGAGAGGTAGTGCTGTTGTCAGTGTGCGGGGGTTGGCCCATGGGGCTAACATCTGCTGCTATTGTGGACTTGGCTCTGTCACCATACTTATTCTCTGTCAACTAAATCTGCCACATTCAACCAGAGCTCCAGCCCACAAACTATCTAAACATCAAGTGTCGTAGTTTAGCAACTGAATGTTGGACAGAATGGCCGGGCGAAAATTGGGCCGAAGAGCCGAAGGATCTGTTCCAAAATCTAGCAAGCTGCCTCACCACCTACTGTACACAGACAGCATCTTAACCATCACGAAACATGGGAAGAGACTGCTTTGGAATGCCCTACATAGAAAATTCCTATTTTATGAGAGTGTTAGCATGTCGCTAAGCTAACAGCACAAAATTTTAGAAAGCATAAAAACACATAGCACACTAATTTGGGGCAAAATAGTCTATAAAACTTGAAAGTGTTTTTGAGCTGCCAATTTAAAAACACACTAGATAAGACAGCTATAAATCACAACCAGACTTTGTTTTGTTTTATTTTGGCCAATCTAAAGAGAATGTTAAAGTCAGATTGTTCTGTTTTTGCTTAAAATCTTGAAATTGACCAATATGTATGCAGCTTCTTTGTTTGGATCATGAATAAAATGCAGTGGTTTCCACTCATTTCAAATCGGTACAGAGATTTTTTTGTTTAAAGCCAGTTTGGCCTGTAATAGACATAATAAACAGCAAATAAACAAGAAAAAATCAGCTTCTAAAATGTGCTTCTAAAAAAAAAATCGGAATCAGAATCGACCATGAAAAATCATGATGGGTGCATCTCTAGATAATGCAAACAAAAATGTGAATCATTTTTGAAACAGGGGCCGTATTCACAAAACATTTTATCTTACCACTAAGTGTTCTCCTAAATTGCAGTACAAGTTCTTAGCTAAGAATTTTCTCTTAAAACCTATTCAGAAAACTGCTGAGACAAACTTTTACTAAGGAATAGACTGAAGTCTTAAGCTAAGATTAAGGGCGGGGTTGACCTCGTTGCTATGGAGTATACACACAGTGATTGGCTGATGGGGGAGGAGTCAGCGATTTAATCATAGAAATATTGTAGAATGAGGTGTCATGTTTCCATATTAAAATAAAGGTTTTAAAATACAAATGTTGCCATATTCAAATAAAGGTTTTAAAATGTAGGCTAAGTGTCATTAATTAAACTAGTATATACAGTTAATTGTCCGCCTCTTGGATGTCTGCATCTCAAGAGAATGCAGAATTCAAGCGACAAATTATGTTTTATAAACAAAGTTTGGGAGGAACACATTCAAACGGTCTTTCTAATCAGCACGAGAAGAGGAATAAATACACAGATGCCTATAGTTACTTTGACAGTTTTCTGCATCTCTCCACCACCCCGTCCCTCACTCTCGGCTGGGGATATGGGGAGAACATTTTGGGTTTGGACTAAATTCCAAGCTCGGAGCCCTCGATCCCCTTGGACAGTACACTAAATACGCTTATTATATATTTTATTACTCTATTCAATCATTTGTAAGTGTGAACTCATGAAAACCACTGCCACAGGTAATCGGACAATATTTATTTATCTGTTAAAGATTTATTTTTGGCGCCTCATCATAGATTCAAACCTATAAATCAAAATGTATTGCATTTATGAAAGTTCAGCACCTAAGGCTCTATCACTATTGCCTCAATGGTGTACAGTGTCTTTGGGTGGATTAGGACTGTTTGTGATTTGGTCTTGGTGACTTAGGAGTCCTCTTGACTACTCCTAACATTTCACAGATTTAGGAGCTAGTTTTAGTGCTAAAATGCTTTGTGAAATACTCTTAGAGCAAAAATTTAGGACTCCTAAAATTAGGACTGACATGCCCATTATTTTTAAGAGTTTCTCCTAAATCGGCGATTTAGGAGCTACTTTTAGCCTTAAGATGTTTTGTGAATACGGCCCCAGTTCATTTAAATTGATCATATGGATGAATGGATTCACTGAAATCAATCAGATTTCCTAAATTTATGAGTGGGAGGGTCACACATCGGCATCATTTACATAATAATAATTTAAAACATAATAAACATAGTTATTATTATAAGAAAGATGGAAGAATTTAAATGAATCTAAAGTGATTCACTCAAATGAATAAGATCATCATTATTTCAGCCTTGCATTATGGGATTGCCTTTGAACTGGCCAACGTAGGTAATTTAGTACCTTTCGGAATGGCTTTTATGTCGCGAAAATGCCAATAATGCCTTAAAATCTTGCTTTTGTAGGCTGCACGCTAGGTTTTGGAACAGAGACACAATTTCCTCTGAGATGCTAAAAAAAGGCATTCATTACTAATATAAAATTGGTCATAATGCAATAATGTGGAATAAAACTCATTCCAACCTGAACTTAGTATAATCAATGAACAGGAAATTACAGACTTTAGGCAGAGAAAATGCAAACAGGATGGAAGTATAGTTTGTTCAGTGTGTCATTTCTGTCGAGTCTTTTGTCCATTGAAAATTTCTGGAAATATAACTGTTTAATTGTCTGAATGACTGGCAGATCTTGAATTGACTGTACTTCCATCTCTTACAGCCTTGTTTTTGTTCATGACAGTTTCAGTATTTCTTCTACACTGACTAAAGCTTATTGCTTTACGTATATCATGCTGATTCTGAGTTGTCGGTCTAGCACTTTTGAGTGTCATCTGCAGGAAAAAGGATCTGATATAGGCACACTTTTGATTTTGTATTTTGACTGCTATACAGTAGGCCTACTTGTCGCAGTAGCTCCCATGTATCTGATTTCACTGTTACCCGAGTGCTTGATGTATCAACAGCAAAAAACGCTTTTGTTAAAATGACTTCTGTTAAGCTGGCTGTCTGCAAATCCATCCAGCATGTTCAAGGTTCCTCAGCATAACATCTTGAGTCGGATGTTTTGTTCCATTTGTAAAGCAGAGCCACTTTGTATGAAAGAAACCGGTGCTCAGCCGAGACCTCAAACACCGTCCTTTGAATTGAAATACAGTGCTGTAGAAAGAGGCGTGACATCACTGATAATTGTGTAGATATCAACGATCTGGCCCGTGATGATTTATGGAGAACTCAAACTAATGATTCAAGCGAATTTTGGCTTTTTGGTTCTGATTCATTTCCCCCCACTCAATCTATTAATGGATTACATAGGGCAAAAACACAATGAAAAGCAATATTGTCTCTCATTTGTATTCTCTCCCTGTGTTTTAACCTTCCACTTCATCCTCTGTAGGCCCATTAACTTCCATGAAAATCATGTTTCTCTGGCTTTGCCTGGTCTCGGGCTATGGGTTATTGTTTTTCTGTGGGATGTAAATATGCATTGTTATAACCCTTCTGTTAGTTTGCTGTTGTTTTCTTTTGTTTTCATCTGTACGCAGATTGAAAACAGTTTTGTGAAGACCTGCTCCAAATGCAAAAATGTGGCTCTTCTTTGAGTATATTATTGTCAGAAAAAAAATGTTTTGTAAAAATTTTGATGATGAGATCAGAAATAAAGTAATTTAACGATCTAATGTACAGCACTGTCGATTCAATTTTTTTTTCATTTTGAATGTCATTTGTATGTTTGTTTTTGGAAAAACTATCAATATGAACATATTAACTTAATGAAAGATGTGTAATATTTTTTTAAAAAAGCTGTTACTCATTTATTTAGTATTGATATTAACTGTTTTATTTTGTTCTGTGTGATTTCTAAAAACTGATCAGAAACTTATTGGAAATGGTCTGAACTGAAGTGATGTAGTTTTAAAAAATATAGAATCTGATATATAAAATTATAAATATAAAAAGGAGCTATAGAACTTTGAAAAATTTTAATGACAGTATTTAATTACTAAATTATTATTATTATTATTATTATTATTATTATTATTATTATTATTATGTTAATATTAATTAATCACATTCCGTATAATTAATAATGTATATAGTAAATTATACTTTCCAACTTCTTTTTATTTCTAGGAAAAAAAAAAAAAAAAACGAAAAATAACTTCACCATGAGTATATTGGGGCATTGAATCACCTTCAGTCTCTTGAAGGTTATGAGTGCACGAGTGTGAGCACAAGCAGTAAGTTGCTGGCTACAGTTCACTTAACAGCCACCAGTGTCACAAATACCAAGGGTTTCTAAATCCCTTTAATGTAGATAGTAAATTAAATATTTAACGTATGTGAATTATTTTATTAAATATATATATATATATATATATATATATATATATATATATATATATATAGATAGATAGATAGATATATATAGACAGCCCTAGAGGAAAGAAAAAAAAAAAAAAAAATCCGAGTCCCAAGATTTTGAAACTGCAATTTTGCAATTTCGAGCATCACAGAATGTCCACTAATTTTACATGGTCGGCCAGTTCTTTCCAATCCTTTTTTGAATCGGTGCAAAAGTGATACAGTATCAGAGGTCAGGACACTCTTCTTTTGATCACTCCTTCAGTTCCTGTGCCCCTTCAAAGAAGAAAGCTGTCATTCTACATGTCATCATCTGCCCTGTACTGAAATGGTTGGATGAGACATTTAAAGTCCAGCAAGAAAGTCCACTGAAAAACCTCTTCAGCTGAAAGGTTAGGCACCCCGCTGGGGCATTTAAACATGAACTGGGCCCGAGAGAAGCTTTAAGCTGCTTATGTAGTAGAGCATTTCTTATTCCTTTGCTCGATTAGCTCAATCAGCACTACAATAAATGTTATCATTTCTTGTTACCGTATGAGACCACTGACTTATGCTGCAGTGTGGTGGAAGCTTCTTTAAAACTACTTTTGAAATTGCTTCTGAGCTACCTATTTAAAAAAAAAAAAAAAAAAAAAAAAAAAAAAAGTATATAGCAACACTACATACTGCATTACTAACAAAAATGTAAATCTTTTTGAAGAAATTAATTTAAATGAATCATCTACACATTAAAAAACTCCTGTTGTTTTTTTTTTGTTGTTGTTGTTTAAAAAACTGGCAGCTGTGGTTGCCAGAATAATTCTGTTAAAAAAATAAGTAACTTTTCCACAAACTGTATATAGGTTACTACAGAAGGTGCACAGTCATTCCCACAAAACACCATAATGGTAACACATGGCACTTAAATAATGCAATAAACATTAATTAAACAACAGAAGCTGTAACAAAACCCAAATGTACATAACTGATTACAAAAACTTTATACTACATGACTATTAAGTAACATAATTATGTAACGAAATAACATTAAATGTCATGCAGGGAATTCTGGGAATGAGAGTTTACAGTTTTTGACTGTAAATTATAAGTTGACTTGTTCTGTTTGCTTCTATAAATGTCTTGGGTTATAAATATAACCCTTGTTCCCTGAGAGGAAACGAGACACTGTGTCATGATACTGTGGGAACGCCCCCAGCGTGACCGGGGCCTGAAGCACGTGTGCAAACACGCCAGTCTATGTTGGCCACGGTATTGGATGACGTCACTTGGAGCACTGGCATGCACTATAAAAGGGTTGCCCATAGAACGAGTCATCAGCTTCAAGTTGTCTGAAGTAAGATGCAGTAGCCATGCCTGGAGTATGGCAGCGAGATGCAGCATCTTGTTCGCATGTCACTGTCGTATGTCGCAAATAGTGTGCGTAATAATAAGTTTGGTTTGTATATATGAATCTCGCAGTGCTGGAGAGAGTCTCTCTATAATCACGACCAAACTCAGACACAAAAGTTTCCCCCTTTTAGAATTTTGTGTTTCAAAGCAGGGTGTATCTGCCCAGAATTAATTACACACATACTAATGCAGTTTTCCCAGCCCCAGGGGAGCAAAAGCTTTCCACCCTAGAATGAGAAGAGGGCTACTCGAGTCTAACCACCCCAGAAATATTTCAATCCTCTTCGGGAGGAGAACACTTCACATCCCCGAAGAGGAGAAAATATTTATTATTTGAAAATAGAGGTCTGCGCGGGACTGTTTTTTTCGTCCCGCTCCCGCAAGGTTCTATTCCGCACGCACCCGCTCCCACCTAAAATTCACTCTGTGTTCACCCGCTATCCGCATATAGTGATTTTCTTTCTGACCCGACGGGTCCCGCTAAATTTAGATTGTTTCCAGAATCTCGCATTTAAACTTCCCCTAAAGAAAGACAGTTATTGGGGATAACAAATATAAAATGTTGCATAGCATATACAAGATTTTTATTTGTTATTTGTCTTATGATGCTGTCAACACCCTAAAAAATGTCAGAGAAAAAATGTCACAAAAAATAATAGACTAAATATCACAGAGAAAAATAGGCTAAATTAAATAGCCTACAACATGTCCCTCAAAACGGTAGGCTAAGCCAAAAATACATATAAACGAAAACTGTTGGCTTACTAGCTATACTGCAAAATGAAATCTTTTTTTAACATCCACGCAAGAACAGAATGACGCTGACTGACGACCGTTTCAGAACGTCAAAAGTTGAATGTTCTCTGAAGGTGCACTCGTGCAGACCTCTAATGCAAAGAACATATCTTGCCAGGTTTCTCAGGACAGGGAACTGGTGACTGTGTGAACGCCACCACTTCAGAAAGTTTTGTTCACTTCAAGTTCAAGCACAGATGTGCTGATGTCAAAGCATCTCGGGAGCGACCGGGTTATTGTCAGACCGCCCGATCCCGCCTAAAGTACACAATAGTTACCGACCACACTCCGCCTTGCATTCAAAATTTAATCCCACGCAGCAAGAAATCTTATCGGGACTGCAGACCTCTACTTGAAAACACAAATAAAAAAAATATATAATTTGGAATAACTACCTCTTGTACCCCAACACCCTCGCTAACGCGAATGCAGTGAGGGATGGAAGGGGCGGGTGGAGGAAGGGAGAGAGACAAGCTGAAATAGAGTTAGGGATTCTGCTTTGACTTTTGTCTATCTGAAATCACCTCTCTAAGATCTTTCTTTGGCTTTGCACGAGATCACTGCTTCGACCCTCAACTTGAGATGGGGAGACAGAGGAGGAATCCTGTGCCTGGACATGGCGGGGAATTAAATGCTTAGAATTAATGCAAGGGCATAATCCATGGTGTGGCAGAGATCTAGGACTGCCTCGGCAGACAGCCCCTCGCCCTGGTCCAAGTCCCCTAGCAGGTCGGCCTGGTAAGCTTGCAACGCTCCACCAGCTGAGTATGCTCTGCCTACTAATTTAGATGTCAAATGGCAGAGTTTCGTAGGCAGAACGGGAGCCTTCCACAAGGATGCCACCTCCGGTGAGAGGTAGCTGGCCAGTGCCTCCTCGACCGGGGGCATCCTCACACACCCATGCTCTTCCAGCCCCTTCACATTACAGTAATTTGGTGTCGGGGCTGAAAAGACACAAGCAGAGAATGGTTTGTCCCAAGACTTCATAATCTCATTGTGAAGCTCGGGTAGAAAAGGAAGGCTCACGGGCTTGGGACGTTTAGGACCCAGGAGGAACCGCTCATCTAGCCTGCCGGGAGCAGGCTTGTCCCTCTCAACAGACCACTCCAGCTTGAGCCTGGCCGTGGCACAAATCAAAATCTACCAGCTCACGATCAGTGGGAGTGAGGGAGGAGGCGGGCCCGCTATGATCTTCTGCCTCGACTCCCATGTCCTCTAGTTCCTCAGAACTAGAGCGGGCCAATACCCTGCTCCAAGGAGGATCCGCTGAGCGTGCTCCCTGATACTGCCTGGGAATCTGCGAGCTCGGGAGTGAGGATGAAGAAAGGGAAAGTCCTGTCTCCAGCTCATCAGCAAGATCAAGCTGCAAGCCCCACGAATGCAAGTGGATCTGAACCGTGGGGTGTAGACTCTTTAAGGGGGACAAGGGCCAGGCGGGAGCAGAGTTTTCTAAGTGAGAAAGCCTCGCAATGCGGGCAGTCAGCTCCCTTAAAGCTGACTGGGCATGCTCCACTCCCAGGCAAATGACACACATCTCATGTTTTCTGGAGTCAGAAACATCTGACAAGAAGGCACACATCTCCTGAACACTCTTTCCATCTTAGCACTCAGGCGCAACAGGCAGACGGTCTTACTGAAGACAACAAAAGCTGATGACACGTTGTATGGGAACCCTTTTTATAGTGCGTGCCGGCGTGCCAAGTGACGTCATCCATCCGTGTCCAATACAGATTGGCGTGTTTGCACATGTGCTTCAGGCACCAGTCACATGTTCCCACAGTGTCATGACATCATGAAGCAGCATTGAGTTCCCTTAAAGGGAACTGTACATTTAACAGTATTTTACAGTAAAATTACATGAAATGTCTGGTTAGATCTTTTACAGTTTTTCCCCTGTATTTAGTAAGGGAACTTTCTCAGTTCTATGAGAGGGATAAACATGCAAATTTATATAACCAAGTAGAAAACAGTGATCACTATAAAACAGAACATGAAAGGGTTTAAATGAATCTATGAAACTTAGAATCATTTCATTTAAATGAACCGTCTGAATAAACAGATTCACTCAAATTAATCAGATTTCCTAATGATAGTGGCACACAAGCAAAATTATATAACCAAGTAGAAACATAGTGATCATGAAAATGAACCAACTGAATGAAGAGATTCAATCAGCTGAATCACATTTCCCAGCTCTGTGAGAGGGGCATATTAGCAAATGTATATAATCAAGTAGTGATTACTATAAAAAAGAAGATGGAAAGGTTAAATTAATCAAAGAATCTTTTATTATTATTATTATTATTATTATTATTATTTACTAGTTCATGTAAATTAACTATGTGAATGAACAGATTCAGTCAAATGAATAGACTGTTGGGCATAGGGAATCATAGGACAACAAACCAGGAGCCACGAGTGAAGAAAGTGTGAATGCAAGTCCACATCAAGTGCATCATTTCAGCATTTTCCAGATGACCTATTCTAGGTGAGCACATTTGATTACTATTCCATTTTGCACTGCGGAAAAGCATTAAAGTGTGACAAAAAAACAAAAATCAAAACAAAAAAATACATTGCTACTTGATGGACTAAATAGCTCATTACTGGAAAAGCTACAATGTTTTGCAAACAGCTGTGCTACTCTCGTGTTCCTATAAACAGTGTTACTTTTTGTTAGCTACTTCCAAGAGCTACATTTGTTAGGCTTTAAAATCTTGCATTTTAATGTAACTCGATTCCTTAAAGAGTTATCGATAATGGATACGGCCTGAAATCAGGTTCCTCTTAAGTAAAGCTGTAGGATCCAATACCTGAAACACTGCAGAAATACTAAACTCACTCTCCCATGTACTCTGCTACAGATGTTTGCCAATGGCGTATGCTGCATGAGCAAGAGGTCAGCGGCTTCATAATTATTCTGTGTGTGTTTTCACTTGTGCCCTTTAAAGCTGCATTGTTGCCAGGTTCTTCTAAAGGTTTTGTGTAATAGAGGCCATCTGATAGCGAATGACTGTGAAAACAGACACTGTCAAGGAGGAATCCAGAGGCCAACATTTTCTGATGCCCCGCTACCGATTTTCTGTTAGAAACATACATAGTTGTTAAACTTAATAATGGTTGCAAGAAAAAAGCACGACGGAGGAGCTTCATTTAACAGCCTGGATCACCAGAAGAAGAGGGTGTTTGAAAGCCAAAATGACCTTTTTGTGAACTTTAATAGTGGAGAGGAGTAGGTGTAGGAGCATTCTGGGGAAGTTTTCTGCTGTTGTTAGTGGTTATTTTCTCTCTCTCCTTGTGACGCACAATAATGTTTATCCAAAGTAAACAGGCTTTTCATAGTATCCCTGGAGAATTTGTTGTGGTAAATAATGCAGCCTTTCTTTATTCCTACCAGCATGAGCTCTTAACATTCTACATAATGGATTATGATTTCAAACAGATGCAATAACAATACAGGTGGAGCCATTCCCACTTTTGATATATATAAAAGAGGACATTGGAATATCAACGATTCGTGGCTTTTGTCAAGCTAAAAAGGCAGACCATTTCTCCACAGCTAAAACACTGCATTTCACATTATGTGTAAAGTCATGCTGTATCAACACCTGTTTTGTTGTTTTATCTGGCTGATTGAATATTGTCTAGAATATTTCATAAAAATAGAGGAACACAAAATGGTAAAATTCTTTTAAATCTTTACCGTTACACTTTTCTAGATGCAGTGGCCTTAAAGAGTATTTGGACACAAGTTGTAAATTTTCCTCTAATTGTATACAAGTTTTATTTTTATATATAAAGTATTTTTTAACAAATAACATGAATTATTAAATATTGTTAAATGTATCTATGTACTATGTACTTTTGTATATACATAAAGAGAAATGTTTTTAACATTTGAATTATTAATTCATAAATATAATTACTTTTTGCAGAAGTTTTTTTTTCTGCATGTTGGTTTGCACAAGGTGACTGGCAAACATGTTTTTTTTCAAATATTTCCATCTAACATCATCAACATTAGCTTAAAAAGTGTTTTTTGTGCTATCTTTTATGTATGGAAGTGCCATTTACTTTGATATTTTGTTATACATAATGTAACAACATTCATAAGCATGCAGTTTATGAGATTTAATGTGAACGCAGCACAACTAAGAGTGAAACCGCTTTCATACTCTCATCTCAATTCTGCTTCTTGTCTCTTTTTTTTTTTTTTTTTTTTTTTTTTGCTGTGCTGTGCTCAGGGAAGATAATAGAATGACATTTAAAAGAGTGTAATGACAGAAGCATTGCCCCCAGTCACAGCTGCAGAGAGCCCCCGAATGCTCTGGAGATGGACTAATTTATCAGCATAATAGGGCAAATTTATCAAGACACATTGGTCCCAGCAGGGCATGGACTTCACTGGTAGGGGTCTAATGACTCAGGGAAAAAAAATAATCACCAACGCAGCATGCGGACGGCCATAGGGAGGCTCCAGTCCCTTGCACCATTGGTCATAGATGTTGTCGGCTGTCTGAAGAGGAGTCTCAAGCACTGAGAGAAGAGTCCTCTTTTCTTTGGTTGAATTATTGGAAAAACATTGAGGGGTTACTGTTTGAGAGAGCAATTTCCTTTAAGAGTATGCTACCACTTCTCAACAACTTCACCATGTCAATCATAATATCTGTGGTTCAAATATAGAAGACTTCATTTTTCTGTAACATGTGATTCTTAAAGGGATAGTTCACCTCCCAAAAAATTATCATTTACTCACTCTCTGGTTGTTCCAATCTTTCTTTTGTAGAACACAAAAGAAGATATTTTGAAGAACACTTGGGTCCAAAGATATTCTTGAAATCATCTTCTTTTGTGTTCCAACGGGGAAAAAAAAAAAAAAAAAAAAATGTCCTACGAGTTTGGAACAACACCTAAAGGTGAGAAAATTGAGAGGAAAAATGAAAATTTTGTCCATTTACTCACCCCCATGGTGTTCCAAAGCCGTAGCAATATCAAAGGAGTTAATTTAATAATTATCCCAGTAAATGAAATTTCACACTCCAGTACAGTAGGCGGAGATGGTGCCTTTTACATTAGTGTGTACAAGGTCCAGAAGAACCATATTTCTTCCATCTACTCGACTGGAGTATAAAGCACTGGATGGACACACAGGAGAACAATGGTGGCTGCCATGATTTTACTGTTAACCCTTTGATGCACAAGCTATGAAAACCCCTTCTACTGCACAACATGGGTCAAAAATGACCCATGTTATTTCATTTCCTATGTTATTTCAATCTTGGCTGAGTGTTTCTTTGCTGAATCTTTGAAAGAAATGTATTTTATCATTTATTTATTCCAGGTATGCCTTAAATATCTTGTTTTTGATTTTCACAATTCATTATATTTATTTTTTTTTTCTTTCTTATACTTTATAAACAAACAGTTTTTGTATTTCTACATCAATTTTACACACATGGGTCAAAAATGACCCATATAGAAACCTTTGCAAATTTTTGCAAGTAGGAACATATTTACTGCAGAAAACTATTCATCTGCCACACATTTCATGTCTCAACATGGCTGCTTTTGTATATTTGATGGATGTAAGTCTTATTATATTTCATATAATAGGCTATATATTATATTTCATCATTTTTATTTTTTGTCATAAATCAATGCTACTGGTCACCCTTTACATCTATCAGTGTTCCTGAAAAGTAACAGTTTTGAACAAGGTTTCTGTCCAACAGTGAAAATATATAAGTGTATCAATCAACGGTTTGATGTGTATTTGAAAATATTCTTGTGCTTTTGATTTTCTTTATCCAGAGTGTTAGTATGGCTGGTCCATACTAAAATGGCTGAAATGGTTATAGAGATGCTGCATACAAAACAGGATGAGGCAATTCTTAGTCCTGATTCAGAGTCTGAAATATCTGATGCTGATGACCTAGACTTTGTGCCACAGGGTCAATCTGGAGTTATAGGTGTAAATCCAGCTCCACTTGATGAAGAAGACTCCTGATGTGTCCTCTGAAGAGGAAACTCAGACCCAGTCCAATAAATTGAGTAAAAATTGAGTAAAAAGTGGAGTCCAATAAATTGAGTAAAAAGTGGGGATGCTCACTGCCCTCCACTCAGGGCAGAACAGAAGTATCCTAAGGAGCAGCCCAAGACCTTCACCTGGTTCAACAGCTATTTCACCGAAAGATGCCTGGGATATGTTGTGCATAAAATCAAGTCAAGTCAAGTCACCTTTATTTATATAGTGCTTTTTACAATGCAGATTGTGTCAAAGCAGCTTTACAGTGATAACTGGTAAATAATTTTGGCTGCACAGCAGCTCTTAAAGAAAAAATCATTGTTCAGCTTAAGTAAATTCAGTATTGATTCATTCTGTTGTAAAATCAATAATTAGTTAATTTATCTATATATCAGCACTGGAGAAAACAGTGATGTCATCGTCTAGCTCAGTTCCGTTCGCACACAATGGTGTCAATGCAGGCAGATCAAAAAGACACCATTGTATGCGAACAGAACTGAGCTGGATGATGACATCACTGTAAAAAAAGCTGAAAGTATACTTTGCGCACAGTCGAACGCAATTTAACCTGCACATCCAAAGTTACAAAAATCCTGCAGAAATTATAAAAAGTTACAAAAAAATCTGTATGCTGACCCTCGCGTACGTGTAAGTGTACTTTGGCCTTTAGAAAGGTAATGACAAAAAAAAAAATTCATTCAAAATGTAAGAAAGGAAAAATTAAAATAAGGATTTGTTTATTGAGGAATACCTGGAATAATGAATGATTAAAATTAATTTCTTGTAATATATGTGATATAGAAAATAATAACTCATTCAGGTCACTTTAGACCCATGTTGTATATGTCCAAAACTGTTACTTTTCAGGAACACTGACAGACATAAAAGGGTGACCAATAGCATTGATTTATGACAAAAAATAAAAATTATGAAATATATAGCCTAATATATGAAATATAATAAGACTTACATCCATCAAATATACAAAAGCAGCCTTGTTGAGATGTGAAATGTGTGGCGGATGAATAGTTGTCTGCAGTAAATATGTTCCTACTTGCACAAATATGCAAATATTAAATGGGTTCTATATGGGTCATTTTTGACCCATGTCTGTAAAATTGATGTAGAAATACAAAAACTGTGTTTGTTTATAAAGTAAGAAAGAAAAATAAACAATGATTTGTAGAAAATCAAAAACAAGATATTTAATGAATACCTGAAATAAATAAATTATAAAATACATTTCTTTCAAATATTCAGCAAAGAAACACTCAGCCATGATTGAAATAACATAGGAAATGAATACTGGTCATTTTTGACCCATGTTGTGCATTAGAAGGGTAGTGATACAAAAATGATTTTTATTCAAAAAGTAGGAAAGAAAAAATGAAAATGAGGATTTGTGATGATCAAAAACAAGTTAATTGAGGAATACCTGGAATACTGAATGATGAAATTAATTTCTTGCAAAGATATAGAAAATAAAAACTCAGTCGGGTCATTTTTACCCATGTTGTGCATCAAAGGGTTAAAATGCCTGTTTTTCACTGAAGCCATTTTGGAGCACTTGAAAAATGATCAGTGAGCCTAATGGAGTTTATTTTTCTGACACTCTTGGATGCTTTATTAAGCATTAAAGTGGGTTATAACGTATGCCACTGTATTGAATTCACCCAACTGGAAATTCATAAAATGACCAGCTTTTGTTTTCCACATAAATAAAATTCAGAAAAAACACAAGGGTGAGTAAATGAAGACAATCTTTTTTCTCTCTCTCTCTCTCTCTCTCTCTCTCTCTCTCTCTCTCTCAATTGATTTGGCACATTTCTCCAAATGAATGTAGTTGCTCTCAAAACAATTGACATTATTCTAGTAATGCATTTATCAAAAATAAATACTAACATCAAAACTACAAGAGTGTTCTCTGTTGGTTTGATAAATTCAGCTACACAAATACATAAATGAAAATGTTTTTTGTGTTCTTTAATGATGAGTTTAGTTGTATAACGACATCCTCCCCTCCCCCCCAAAATGCCTCTCATTTACATCTGGTCAAAGAATTTCATCAACATTAGAGCATATAGTATTTTCACGAGTCATGCACTGTGGAAAAAAAGCTGTGAATGCTGAATCCATCCTTGTGCCTCAATTTCTCCACAGGCCTCTTCCATTGGTTGAAGAAGACTTGATTGTAAGGGTTGCGATAATATACTTTCCATCTCCAAGAGGAAAATATGGTTGAGGAAACATCATTTTGAAATGTGTATGATGCTCAAACCACTCTGAATGGTGAAAGTGGACATTGTCCCTTACAACTACACAATTTCGCTCAATTTGCTCCTGAACATCCTGTGGAAAGTGGATTTCACTGAGGGAATTTAAAAAAATTAGGAGCATTTCTGTGTTGTGCAGCCCCAAGCATTGTGTACCACAACACCAGTGGATTGTGGCACTCGTTGTCCAGGGACATTGACTGTGGCATGATGTTTATATTGGGCTGAACTCTCTGTCCAGCTTCTCTCAAGGAAACACCATTATGACATGGTCATCTAGGTTGGCTCTGATTTCATTTGAAACCCTTCTGTATCCTATCCTTCTCTCCTCCCTCCTCTTACACCTTGCTCTCCCCTTCCTCTCTGTCTATGTATTCTTATAATTTCTTCTCTTGCTCTTTCCACTAATACATTGCCCTCCACTTTACCATCTCTTCTCCCTCTACTCCTCTTCCTACATCTTCAACTCTTCTTGCTCCATCTCCTCTTCCTATGCATCTATTCCTTTCCCCTCATCTCTTTCTGCCTCTTTCACTGTTCATCTCCCTCTCAATATTTCCCTTCCTCTATCCTCTCCAAAACCTCTCACTCTTACACCTCTTCCTTTTCCCATTCTTCTTTTTTTTTTGTTTGTTGTTTTGTTTTTCTTTTCCCCCTTTATAGTTTTTCCTGTGTTATGTGTATTACTAACTCAGTAGATATTTATTTGGGACTAATTGAGAACATTCCAAGTGCAACTGAGAATTTAACAAATAACGGAGTTTTGTTTGTTGTGTTTGGAAAAATGGTGCACAAATGATTGTGGGTTTTGTAAAACCAATAAAAAGAGCTGAAATTGTTACAACATGTTCAGATCACTGTGTTAACTGTTTTGAGAACAGTGACCTGAGTTTGGAGAAATGTGTCAAATCGATTGAAAAAAAACTGTAAACTGGTCTTTTAAATCATATTCATTGCTGACATTTTTTTAAAGTGTTGTTAATAATGCAAAATTATAAATGCAACTAATGTGAACTAAATATTGTAAAAGTAATCTGTTAAATCGTACATACAAATCATACAGATCTGTCATGTGTAATTTGTCATATAGCAATGGTCTCAACAAGCTCAATACAACAAGCATATCTGTTTCACTCACGAAGCAAACCATAGCATGTATTTTTATGTAAAAACCCTAAAGTTCACACAGGAGGTGTTCTATTTGAAATGTAAAAATCTACTTTGCAAAATGTACTCCCAAACTTGCCATAATAGAATTATTGCCATTATAATTCCAGTGTATGGGAACATTAGTGGAGTATATGTTTCACAATTTTGTTAGCCTGTAAAATGGGTTCCATTTTGGTTTCATATTCCTTGGCAGTAATATAAGCATTCAAAGCAATACAAACTAATGGCACCCATGTGCTAGCAACAGTTGGTAATAAAGTTTTGGGCTAAAAGCATTTTTCTTGATGTAAAGCAATCAATACAAGTTAAAAAATTCTCCAACTGCATTTACTATGTCTAGGTTTTGTGCAACTCACATCAGGTTATTTGTGTTTATTGCAAGGCCTTGGATAAAGTTTTCAAATGTCAGGTCTGAAATAAATTACAGCTTTGTAAAGCTTCAAATATTCAGTTTTATTCAGATTGGATAATCATCCTGTTTTAATTCTACGATAATTTTTCAAAGCTGCATTTTTTTTTTACAGCCTGTTAGCACATCTATGTGGCCATCTGCCAGTTGTTTGCTATTGTTGTCGCTCTTTGCCAATACAGTTTGTCCACGTTTAGCATGAGCTGCCATTTTATATGAGACCATTCCTCTTGATGCTTCAAATAATTTCCGTTTTTGGTGACCAATGGACCCGCAATTGCACCAGCAATTTAACCTCGGAGACACACGGTTATTTCATGTTGCTTTGAATATCCACTCATCAGAAATCTAATCGTCGGACTCTTTTCCAGCTGACACATCCTGCTATTACTGGCAATCAGCCTAATATTACTCACCTTTACAGCTGCATTTGTAATTGTGCTTCAGCTCCTTCAAGGTTCAACTTTTCAAATGAAATAACACAATGGTGAAATGGTGAAAATGGCCTTTGCTAGGTTTGTGTCCACTTTGACAAAAAAAAAAAAAAAAAAAAAAAACAGAAGCTGACCTCAAGAGTTCTTAACTTCAATAGCAGATAAAAGGGGTAAAATTCCTTGTTTTGTCATCACTGAAATTTCATTGCAACACACTGTTTTCATTGTAAACTTGTTCATTTCAAAGCTGGTAGTGTCTTTTAAAGTGAAGGCACTGTGACAGCGGAGAGCTTTGCGTGAATCCCAGATTCCAATCTCTTTCTCCCTGAGATATCGCAAAAGAAAAGATAGAGCCAAACAGCGTGATTTATCTGTTTCACTTTGTATCACATGCTATATCAATAAGACTTATTTATCATTCTCACAGTGCTCACTGTCATTTGAATGAGCAAAGCATAGCTTAAAATATAAAGGGAAAAAATTATTTTGATTCTCTTCGCTTCTTGAATTAAAAAGGAACAGTTCACCTAAAAAAAACATTTGTTTTGTCCATGGAACAGAAAAAAAAAAAAAAAAAAAAAAATTGAACAATGCACTGGCCACTCTTTACCATATTCGCTAAAAAGGAATTGGAACTGGGGCTTTTGAGTTTCAGTAAGGACTAAACACCATGAAATTATCCATAAAAATATCATTGAAATGACTTGGGCAGTATATTACACATCTTCTGAAGCGTTACAATAGCTTTGTGTCTGAACAGACTAAAATTTAAGATTTATATTTGGATAAATTTAAATCTATCATGACATGAAGCTTTAACTCTGTGCAGGGCAGTATATCATCAGTAGTGAACAGCAGTATCTCGCTCCTATGGGCATTTATGTTGGTTTCATAGGGGGCATCTAAGGTTAACAGGAACTGTGTTGGTTTGATAAATCTCATTTCAGTGATGTCTAGTTTTACAAGACTTTCACACTAGAGCTTTTGGCGGTGAACCGAGTCAATCTGATGTTTAGAGTTCAGTTGGTGCACCGTAAAACTGTCTTAAATTAGGAAATAATGTTTTATAATAAAATCAGCACTGGTGGATTTTCGTGGGAAATTGGAGCATGCAGCCATTCATCTTTGCGTCATTACATCACGTCTAGTCTCGCGTAGCCAGACCTTCAGACTGACGGCAGAAGGTCTGGACTCTATCGCAGCTTTCATTGGCCAAGGACCGCCCAAGAGGCTGTTTGACTGACATGTAACGCAACCAATCACAGTTCATTTTGATCTGCGTCATGTTTAGGGCGTGAAAATGAAAAGTCGATGTCCTTACAATAACAGACCGGCATGCATCTAATAAATTATTCATTCAAAAACGTTGTGCAGGTTTACTGCAACAGTGGAGCCGCAAACTTCACATATTTTTGAAAATCCAGCCTTTAGTTGATGCTGATACGCGCTCATTGTCACAGTTGTAAACAAGGCGGCGTTCTTCTTCCACGAGGGGGTTTTCGGTGTCTGCATTTGTTTCCAGGCGAACTGTTAAAGAACACAACACACACGTCTCCCGGACACCCTGTAGAATTCAACCAACCAATGACGACTTCGAAAGTCCTGAAGTGTTTCCAGTTAAGTGTGCCATATGCAACAGACATTCAACCAACGGTCCGTGGGTGTGATGTCTGAGGCTGAGACTATGTCACGTCTGTAAACAAAAAGAAGGAGTCCCAGCTAGTAAGCTATATTATGTGAGGATGCTGCTGGTAGCGGATCATTTATAGCCTTTTCTCACAGCAGCTGGAATAATTAAACTTATCATTTTGATGGCGGATTGTAATCAAGAAAGGTCCAAATGACAATCATCAGTGACAATTGGAGATTCACCCGTAGTCAAAAGCAAAAGACTTCGGACTGCGGAGTGGCTACAGAAATTGAAATCTACAGGTAACGCTAATACACATTAAATAGTCATGCAATGCTAATGTTTTTATCATTAACAATTTGAGAACAAAGTATAACAGTAATAATAATTTGCACGGTTTGACGTGATCCGACCTAAGCGATCGTTAGATTTAATCACCATTGACAGCGTGATTTATTGTAGGCCTAATGCTTTTTTTTCCTCCGTTGATCAGAACAAAGGTGGCAGGCATGTTACTTGCTTGTTCAGATGACATTTTCCAGTGAAAATTCTTATTTTGGTCATACTTCAAAGACGTAGAATCTGTGAAGTACAGTATCCACACCAATGTGGTGACTGACAGCAAACATTAGATTCATCCGCGTTGAGGAGACGTGCCGATGCACAACCCACATAAAGATGAAAATTCCACAAATAACTGCAACTGCAGGTTTCAAACAGAGATGGCCACAAAGAGGCAAAACTTACGGACTGCAGCTTTAATCTGAAATGTATTTTGAAAAACTTACCCTACATTATTGTGATTTTCTTTTTTAATTTTGATGATTTTTAATTAAGATAATTTAGTACACACATGATTCCTTTCCTTTAGGCTTAATTACTATATAGACTGTGCTTTATTTACAAAAGTCAGAGTTATTTGCTAAGTGCAATTTTATATTTTCTTCAAGGCATGTTAAAAAAAAAACAACCTCATTTTTTACCACCTTAGACAAAAGGTTTGTTTGTGACACATTTCATATGCAGATGTGTTTCAATTCAAAGACCTTTACCTTTCCATCAGAAAGTTATGAATAAAATTCCATCTTTGAGTACATTAATCAAAGACTCTTAATTATCTAAAATAAGCAGAGGAGGACATAATGGGTCACTATAATCTTTTTATAATACAAAATTACTTCCCAGCTAACAGGGAACATTCTCAGCACTTTAACCAACATTCTGGCAAGATTCTGTTAACATTATGAACAAACGTTCTTCTATTTTTAAAGTATTTAAAAAACGTTTACCTGACATTCAGAAATAATGCTTTCATAACTTAATGGGAACGTTAGAAAAACATTATTAGAACATTTTTTGTTAGCTGGGTTTGTCATTGATGGCATAAAAGTGTAATGCGCACACACACAAAAAAGAAAGAAAAAAAATGCATTTGAATGCTATGGGCCATTTATTTTATTTCTGAAATCACCAAAGTTTTTTAAATGAGTTGTGGTTGCTAATGGATACTTCCATTACAAGGCATGTTTTGCAAGGCTTGTCTGTTCAAAGAAAGGTATACAGTACGCAATAAACAATGAGCATTCTTGGCAATCAAAGCACTTCATGATGACCACAATAGCAAATATGCTTTTGCATTTGCAGGTGCATGTACAAGATTGCTCCAAACGTAAGCAGTCGCTGCATGAAAAGGCTGAAGCGGGGTGGAAAATGCAATTGTGCCACTGAGTGATAGTGTTTCATAGAAAGAATGTGTAGTTACTCATCTCCTGACACAGCTGTCTGTCTAGATATTTATTTAGAGGGAAGGTAGAGGTGTTTGTGTCAGGCTGCTGATAGCACAGCAAGAAGATGACCCCCTCCCTGCAGAAAACCCAAAACATCACTCTGGTGGGTAGATTTTCTCTGTTGTCTGTTTCTTCAGCCTCCTTCATATTAAAGCAACTGGGGCCAGTTGCACTAACCTGGCATAAATTACTCAGCCTATGTGTGACATAACTAACTAAATAATATAATTTTGTTACACCATTAACCTTTAATTAAGGGTAAACGCAAGTAAAACTTATGTGCAGGCAGAACAGTAGTGAACACAGACAAGCATCAGTAGAATTTATATCAATATTTTACCTCGGGGTGATTGATAATTGATCAATAATAAAACCAGTGAGCAGTGGATACTGCCTTCTCACAAAAGAAAATAAGCAATAAGCCACTGAAGTCTGCATGTCACAGTGATTTACCACGGTTATGGGCTGTTGCGAGCCATGACCTGAAAAGGACTGTGGTGTATAATGCTCGGCCTCCAGTGGCGTAATATAATAAAAGATATTAAAACAAATGAAATAATTAAAAAAAAAAAAATAATGCTTTTTTAAAAATTATAATAATAATCATAATTCTTCCAGCAAGTAAAATACTGTAGATTGTTTATGGTTAAGCAACACAATGACCAAAAATACTGTAGGTTGTTTATGGTTGTTATAATTTATAATTTAGAAGACTTCTCAGTTCTTCTGAGCCCCTAAAGTGACATGGTAAAATATACATTTTAACCATGTCCCCTTAAAGGTATCATACATTTCTCAGTTATGTTTTATTTTAAAGTCATAGTCCACCCAAAAAAAAAACCAAAAAAAAAACCATATATATATATATATATATATATATATATATATATATATATATATAAATAATGTTTTTTTTTTTTTTTTTTTAATTATTATTATTTACTGACCCTCATGTCATTTCAAACATGAAAAAAGATAGTTTGAAGAATGTTCATAACCAAACAGTTTCGGTTCCTATAGTCAATGGGAACCAAAATTGTTTGATTACCAACATTCATCAAAATATTTTCTTTTATGTTCCACAGAACAAAGTCATGCAGGTTTGGAATGACATCAGGGTGAGTAAATGTCTGCTTTTTCATTTTTATGTGAACTATCCCTTTAAGTATCAGCTTTGTCTGAGATCTTTCTCCCAAAACTCTTTAGGTTAACTGAAATTAGAAACAAATGAGACAATTGTTGAAAGAGTACAGAGCTATAAATATAATTTGGATAACTTAAAGTTAATAACTTTTGATCTTAAAGAACTTTAAGAAAGATTTGATCTGGACTGTTTTTACAGAACAAACATCTGAGAAGCAATAGAATTGAGCAAAAATCTCCATTTACTCTCAATTTAATCTTTTTTATATCTAGAAGAGGCAAATGAGATATTAAAGTGATCTCATTTGCGATGTGGCAGTTGCAAGTGTGTGTTTATGGGCTATTTTACAACGCAGCTCATCCGATCAGCCTCTAGAGCCGGATGTGTTTCATAAAGAACAGTATTCCAGGCATGCAATATCTGCCTCAGAATAATTGCAGGATCAGTGTCTTAATTACCATCTGTAATCAGCCGATGAAATTACAGTTCTTTGCGCTCATTACCTGAAGTGTGTGTGTCACAATAGATCCCTTTGTGCACTAACACAATCCATACACTTGCTTGAGTTACATAAAAGCCAGTTTAAGTTTCCAAGATAGTCTCTCAAGGCGGGACTATTGTAAAGTGCCCATTACACGAGTCACTCAAGAAGAGAGAATCGGCCCTACCCATATATATCCATTTTCTTCACTAAATTTAGTCTTTACACTGCATCAAGCTGTTAGTAATACTGTGAAAGTCCATTACATTTCACCAAATTGGAATGAAGCAGCAGTTTTCTTGCAGAATATAGATACTTTGAGATGTATTTTTGATATACGACTTCAGTTCTCTTTCATCATCTCGTGTTCGAGATCCACCTATGGGAAGGGCATCCGTACCTGACCTCTGCAAAAGCATCCAATTGCACCAAGTCTGGCTAGACAGACAGAAGCGCGTAGCCAATGCCAGGTAAGGCCCTTTTCGCCGCTAGGGATTTCCATCCTTACTGTGTTGTGTGTATGGGCCATAAACACGCCGAAGAGGCACTGTAGCATGGCACTCTGATTATGCTTGTCCGACTCTAAAGGGAAAAAAAGGCGATGCAGGTGCGCACACAGGGGACTCCCGCGGTGCAGCATCTTTTGCGGTGTCGAAACCCCGTTTATGGATGAGCCACCCAGCTGCCGGGGATGAGGACGATGCTGGCTTTCTCGACGGCTCAGAAGATGAGGATACCATCCAGTCATCTGTGACGCCTCAGACGAATGCTTCCGCTGCTTTCGGTCTTCTTTGAGGTTTGTGAGCGAGCGGCCGCTCGCCTCAACATCGAATGGTCGGCCCTTCAAAGTTCCTCTGACTAAGAGCGGGACGTCTATAACGAAAAACTCCTGGGACCCCCTCCCGGCCAAAGAGATAGTTTTTCCCTATCCTCCTTGTTTGTGCTAAACACATTAAACATTGCTGGGAGTCCCGTTCGACCGCTAACATGGTCTCGCGGGTCTGGATGTTGAGGATATGGCCACTCTCGGTATGGGTGACCCCCCGCCATCGAGCCCTATATCGCCAGACACATTAACCACGCTCAAGGTGGGCTGCTCGCCCCTCGCTTTTCCGCGTCCACCCACCAGGCCTCTTTAAATCCTTGTTGTCAAGCTGTCCAAGTTCTATGACTCTCTCTGTGTGAAGAGAATATGAACTGTGGCTTAATCTATCTGATCTCCCCGATAGTGAAGAGCGGCGCATCACCGGAGCGCAGGTTGAACCTGGCCAGGCTTTCTTTGGTCCTGCCGTCACTTCAATGCAACGGCGCTGCGATGTCAAGTATATGGAGAAGAAGGTTTTCAAACGTTGCCTTCTAAGAAAGCCTGCACCACGTCAGATGCCCTCTGTGTGGCTGCCTAAGACCCCCCTGCTATCAGACGCCATTTCCATATGCAGGCAGGTTTATTAAGATCTGCGACAAGCCACTGGCTTAGCTTCATATTCCCTAGTTCAAAAGACTGAAGTTATCTGTCAGCGAGGTCAGCACCCCCCTCGCCAGTGGTTGCCCACTTCAAGTACGCACAGGCTTCACTGTTCCCCGTGTTGCCAATTGTGTTTCCCCCCTCTTCAAAAAGGGATATTGGTGAGAAAAAGTGCATAAGCAGTGTCACCACACCGCACTCTACACACAGCTCTCACTAATTTAATAAAGGATTTTGCCTCAGTGTTCCCCATGAAACAAATCAAAAAATTAAAATGAATAAATGAATTCGTTAATAAGAGAGAACATCTCTCAGCAACCCCACATGCCGTCCCTTAGTTGTCCACTAGATGGCGTCATTGTTTCACAAATTAACGATCCGGTTGAATTAGCAGCCCTAAGCAATTCTCTGGTGAGTTTGGGAACTCTTAGGAGTTCTACTTACAGCTCTCACCAATTAATAAAGGCATTTGCTCCAGTGTTCACCATAACACAAATCAAAAAATTAAAACGAATAATCAATTCGTTAATAAGAGAGAACATCTCTTAGCAACCCCACATGCTGTCACAAATGAACGATCCGGTTGAATTGGCAGCTCTAAGCAATTCTCCGGTGAGTTTGGGAACTCCCATGAGTCACGTGACAGTCTGGCTGTCTGTGTCAACTCTCAAAAGGGAGATTCAAACAATTATAAAGTGGTACAGACTTCAGTTTGCCAGAAAACCCCACTTTCAGCTGTGTTATCTTTTCTCACACAGAAGAGAGCTCCGCTCACATTCTGAAAGAGAGATCTCGTCTCGAGAAAGGGGCTGGGCGAGTAGTACCTCTGCATCTTTATGAGCAGGGTTTTCACTCTCATTGGCTAATTCCCTTCGTCCTTTTCTGGATCTCAGTGTTGAACAAACATTTGAGGAAACACGATTTCAGAATGTTAACCCACTGTCATCTCTCTCGTTCAGTAAAACACAACAATTGGTTCACGTCGATCGCTCTGAAAGATGCTTTTTTCCACATAAGCATTTATCCACCACACAGAAAGTTTCTTCGTTTTGCCTATCCAGGCACATGTTACGAATTCACAGTTCTTCCTCTCGGGTTCTCACTCGGCCCCCAGACTTGTGTGTGTGTGTGTGTGTGTGGAGGCGGGCTTAGCTTCCCTGAGAATGTCAGGTCTGCGGATTTTGACATACATAGACGACTGGCTCATCATGGCGAGTCGAAGGAGAAAGTGTTGCAAGACACCTGCCGTGTGCTCATACACATCACATCTCTTGGGTTCAGGGTGAATGTGAACAACAGCAATTTTACACCCAGTCAGAGTGTGATTTTCCTGGGCTTGGAGCTGAACTCAGTCTCTATGCGAGCACGTCTCTCTCAAGATCACATTCTCTCTCTAATGAACCGTGTCGTAGTTCAGTGAGGGAGCAAAAGTGCAATATCGCACATGTCTCAGACTGCAGGTTTTGCCTCTGGGACTTCTGAGAATGAGAGCGTTCATGAAATGGGTTTTGTCACTACATTTCAGCCCGTTACGCGATCTCTGCTACTCTCTGCGTGTGACGAGCGCTTGCACGGCAGCTCTGCGCCATTGGAGGATCGCAGACTTTTACGCACAAGGAATCCCTCGGGGGACGGTGATGTTGCGGAAAGTCATGACGACAGATGCGTCCTTAACAGGCTGGGTGCCACTCAGGAGCACAGAACGGTGAACGGTTTGTGGCTGAGCAGACTACGTTCAGCGCTCAAATTATTTAGAGCTTATGGCCATTATTATTTTCTGCCTCGCCTGCAGGGACATCATGTGCTCGTACGCTGCGACAATACCACAGCAGTAGCACAATATCAATCGCCAGGGCAGCGTGTGCTCATCGAAACTTCACGCTCTAGCTCACAAGCTTTTGGTGTGGAGCAGGCGGTTTTTCCTCTGTCGTTAGGCGCGACTCATGTTCCAGGTATTCTGAACAGAAGCGCACGGACCTTCTATTGAGGGGTAACCCACTCTACGGAGATTGGCTCCTCCCCCCTCAGATAGTGGGCATAATATGGATGAGATTCGGACAGGCAACCGTTGATCTATTCGCCTTGCGCGAAAACACCCATTGCCCTATGTTCTTCTCGCTATGGATATGGACGCGCCCCTTTGGGTAGACGCACTGGCCCACCCATGGCCCAAAGTGCTGCTGTATGCTTTTCCTCCCCTGTGCCTGATTATTCACACTGGCCAGGGTGAGAGAGAAGGGCCTGTCTCTCATTCTGATAGCACCCAGGTGGCCCAAAGCACCGTGGCTGGCAGAGATAATTCCTCTGTTAAAGGCCCAGCTGTGGCTCCTCTCCCTCTGCACAGATCTATTATCTCAAGCGAACGGGGAGATTTATCACCCACACCCAGACAGGGTGGCTCTCTGGGCCTGGCCCATGAGAGGACAAACTTAAATGCGTTAGGGCATCCCCCACGTGTGGTTGCCACTATACAGAATGCCAGGGCCTTTCTACACGGCATTTATATGGCTGTACGTGGCAGGTGTTTGAAGGGTGGTGTGATGGGCGTCGTCTCACATCATATCAGTGCTCAGTTCCTGATATTTTGTGTTTCTTACAAGACCTTATGGATAAAGGCAGGTTGTTTTCCACTATTAAGGTCTACCTGGCGGCTATTTCTGCCTGTCATGTGGGCTTTGAGGGCTCAATGGTCGGGCAGCATCCTCTAATCCGCAGATTTATGAAGGGTGCCTGTTGTTCTTTGCCAGTCATCAGGAGAACTGTTCCTGAATGGGACCTCTCCATGGTGCTGAAGGCTCTGTCTCAATACCCTTTTGAGCCCCTGGGAAGTATTTCCCTGAAGCTGCTGTCCTTCAAGACGGCTTTGCTCTTGGCCTTGGCTTCAGCTAAACATGTCAGTGAGCTACATGCACTCTTGGTTCATTCCTCGTGCACTAAATTCTCTCTTAGTGGAGATAGGGTTTTTCTTAAGCCTAACCCGGCTTTTTTTATAAGTGCTTCCCTGCGTTCACATCGGAGGTGTTGGAGCTGTCCGCTTTTCACCTTCCACCTTTGTCCTCCGTAGAGGATCAGAGGCTGAATGCTCTGTGTCCTGTCCATGCATTACAAACCAGTGCTTTCTGGAAGAGCGACCTGCTCTTTATTTCATGGGCGCCCCCTCACAAGGGGAGTCCCATATCTAAGCAATGCGTCTGACATTGGCTTGTGAAAGCTATAGCTGTGGCATATGAATCAATGGGAATGCAGCCCCCAGGAAACGTCAGAGCTCATTCCACGAGGGGCTTAGCCGCCTCTTGGGCCTTGTCCAGCTGGGCTTCTCCTTATACGTTTGTGTGTTACTACCTACTGGATGTCACCAGAACCTCGGGAGCACATTCTGTTTTGGGGTGGGGTCTTTATAGCCCCACCTTGTTATCTTCCTTTCTCCCTTCCTATTTACACATTGTAATAAAGTAACAAGGGGTGAATGGGCCCGGCAGGCTACGCACATTCAGGTCACCTAGTATGCATTTACAGGGTGTGTATGTATGTGTTGCTGGATTTATTTACATGTGTGGGCCTCATACATGTTTCATGTCCTGCCTGTGCATAGCAGTCATGCGTGTGCGTCAGGGTTGCCAGGTGCATGATTATGGGACATGTCAGGTACCGCCCCCTTGGGGTGACCGTCCTTCTCTGGCTTACAGAACCTCACTGTGAGTGTATTGGGCAATCGGGGAGCTGTCCATGTCTCTCCCATAAGTGGATCTCGAACACGAGATGATGAAAGAGAACAATAGGTTACTGTCGTAACCCCGGTTCTCTGAAACATCGAGTGGAGAGATCCACCAGCTTTGCCCCGCTTGCCGCACGAGAAGCGAATATACTTACTGGAGAATAGCAGCGCGTGCAGCCCATATATGCTCTCAGGTAAGGGGGTGGGGCCTTACCTGGCATTGGCTATGCGCTTCTGTCTGTCTAGCCAGACTTGGTGCAGTTGGATGCTTCTGCAGAGGTCAGGTACGGATGCCCTTCCCATAGGTGGATCTCTCCACTCGATGTTTCAGAGAACCAGGTTTACGACAGTAACCTATAGTTACCCTTCGTAAGGCGCCACAATGAGGCAAAGTACACTGCAAAAAAAAAAAAAAAAAGATTTTTCAAAGTTGTAAATAAAAACAAAGATTACTGGAGTATGCATTACAAGAAGATACTATTACCTAAAAAATTCACATTTAATTTAATAGGGCTCTTCACACTGCGCTTAACCTCAGGTGAAGGAACGTTTCACACTTAGCACCGCTTTTTACCCAGGGTAATGAAACTCTGTTTTGGAACAGGGTTAACACCGCTTTTGCTTGTACAGTGTGAAACCATGCGGTGTTAGAATGTTATGGCTAGATGCTTAAAAAACAAACAGCCAACTGACCTTTTTCACATTTCCAGTTTTTCAGGATTTAATTTCAGAATTTATTCGGCAAATGCGTTTCCATCTTTGATTATTTGCATTAACTCTTTTTCGCACGAGTAAAAAAAAACACCTCAAGCAACCATAAAAACTTTATTGTGAATTAAGGAATTTTTTTCTAAATATGGTGTTCCCATCACTCGTTTCTGATGTGATACTTCAAAATGCACATAAAAACTAATTTTACCATCACTCCCATAGGCGCTGTATTAGAAACACCTTCACAGCAGTATTAAAGTAGTTTTTTGTAATTTAATGCAAAGGTAATATAATACGAAGTATAGTGTTATAAATGTACATAATTTTTTTTTTTTTTTTTTTTTTTTAATTAAAATACAAAATTTTGAATTTTGGCTTGTCTCCTGAGGCCACAAGAGGGTGCAATGTGAAGAAAGGTTACGCATGTAACCATGGTTCCCTGAGAAGAGGAACGAGACACTGCGTCAAAGACACTTTGCGAAATGACTTGGTGTGACGATGTCTGAAGTAAGAATAGAAATGCGACAATGACATTGGCCTGCGACAGCCTGTGACATCACTCTAGTGCAACCGTGAGTATAAAAGGAGCACCTGGAGTACACGTCATCAGCATTTTGTCTGAAGGTGTCCTGGTCAGGGAAACCGAAGCATGGCAACAAGATCCAGTGTCTCATTCCCCTTCTCAGGGAACCATGGTTACATGCATAACCTGAGATGTTCCCTTTCAGGAACTCACACTGCATCAAAAACACTTTGGGGAACAAAATACCCACTCCACCATGCTGAGAGAATAACCACCTAAATAGGGATTGACAAGCACAAGAAGACTAAATGGGAAAAAAAAAAAAGAAAAAAAGAAAAAAGAAAAAAAAAAAAAACGGGAAGCCAATTCCCTCACCAGGTCAGCACGGCTGTCAGTGACACTCTTCCCTAAAGCCAAAAACTCTAGCTCATGCCCAGAAGCGGAGCAGAGCTCAGGTCTGGTAATACAAAACAGAAAGATAAGTATTACCTTTAAGGGAATACAAGCAAGGAAAACGAGTTCCATCGCCTTGTCACTATATAAGAGGGATCTGGTGTCAGGAGAGATGAGAGACAGAAAACTCCAAGTCAGTGTCTCTGCCTGAGATGGACAAAGGACAGTATCAAGGCTGCTATGAGGGCAAGCACTCGATGAACTATCCAAAGGAAACTAACAGTGAAAAACAGTTTATCAAGGCGGCCTAAACAGGGCCGAACGCATGATGTCACTGTTAAACTGTAGTTCGTGACATAAGCCCATCTTAGATGAGTAGAAGCTTCAGCAGAAAGACTCTCTATAGCGAGAGGAGGCCAAACTCACTCAATTTTAAAGACAATTTACCAAATCAGCCTAGCAAATGGCAGAACACTTGATGTCGCTGCCTAAATTGAACCTATGTGAGCAGCGGCGACTGCAGAAGGGCCCTCTATAGCGAGAGGAGGCCAAACTCACTCAATTTAAAACAGTTTATCAAGGCGGCCTTGCAGAAGACCGAGCACTTGATATTGCTGTCTAAATTAAACCCATGTGAGCAGCGGCCACTGCAGAAGGACCCTCTATAGTGAGAGGAGGCCAAGCATGCTCAACAAATAGGCCGCTCATCAAGCAGTGGCCTCAGCCAACCGTGCCCATCTTCAAAGACAGATTAAGAAAAGGGTCAGACACTCGATATTCTGTTAAACTGCAATGAAACAGACACCTGGTGTACTGTTTATTTTAGGGTTCAGGTGACAGCACTGAAAAACAGATACCAAGACGGCTTAGAGAGGGTCAACACTTAATATTCTAGTCTAAAGGGAGCTCGGACGAGTTTGTTTTCTTTTTAAATAAAACTCGCTGCCAGAGCTAGATGAAAAAAGGCCACAGCCAACTCCATTATACAGACAGATCACCAAGGCGGCCACAAGGAGGCTGAAAACTACTGTCACTGTCTTACTGAGACTCCAGAGAGAGCCGAACACGCTCAGAAATGAAATGGAAATGGAAGGAAAAGAAATGAGGAAAAGGAAAAAGGGATAATTTCTGCCACCCGAATGCTTGGCTTCAATAACCTCTCTCAAATCCCTTTTATTTTTCCTCGAGTCCCGACTCTTTTGAGCCTTACTCCTGGTATCAGGAGGAGGAGCCTGAGAGGTGACACTCTGTTTCTGGGCCTGTCTGTGGCCTGCAGACCCAGAAGGCCCAGGACCTCTCGAGGTTTGAGGCATGGACCTGGAACGGCGTGGTATAAATTTCTTAAAAGCTGCAGACACCCTCGCCTTTCTAAACTTAAACTTATCGACCACCGCCTTGACGGATGTTCCGAACAGCTGAGAGGGCGAGACTGGTGTATTGAGAAGAAATTGTTTCTCTTTCTCCCCGATGTCGGCCAGATTGATCCACAGATGTCTCTCCATAGCCACCATATCCGCCATAGTGTGACCAATCACGGCAGCAGTTTGCTTGGTGGCCCAGAGAGCCAAATCTGTGGTGCGGTGCAGCTCTGCAAACGCCTAAGGGGAAAGACCCTGTCTGTTATAAAGGTCCTTAAGCAGGTCGGCCTGGTAAGCTTGTAACACGACCATAGTGTGTGGAGCTCCACCGGCCTGACCCACAGCTGCATACGCCCTGCCATTCAGCTTAGATGTCGTTTTTTAATGGCTTAGATGGCAGGGTTGGAGTTTTTGACATCAATATATCACCCATTGAGAGATAGCCCGTGAACGTCTCTTCAATGGGAGGCATTGATGCATACCCATGCCAATAAACGAAAGCTGAATATGGTTTCTTCCAAGACCTCTCAACCTCGGCCTGGAGGTCCGGAAGAAACGGAAGACTCGCAAGAACTCGGGGGTTATGGCCAGCCAAGAAATTCTAGTCTAATCTGCCGCGAGCGATCTGTGGCGTTTCGCGTGATCTGTGTGTCGCGTGAGCCATAACCTCCAGCAGCTCACAGTATGCGGGGGAGGCAGGCTGTGAGGGCTCCATAAGAATGTTTTCGCCCTGCGCAGCCACATCAGCTTCTGCTTGTAGCCAGAAGAGCACTATCCACCAGATTGGATGATTCTAATGAAAGAACGTCCTTATGTGGCTCAGTGTTCGCGGCAGAGGAATGAGAACCCCAGGATCTCAATCTCCACTGTGCCTCAACTGCAGCAGGTCCTGATTCCCCAGGGACCGATGCCTGTTCCGATTCCCTCGAGAAAAGGGCAAGGCATGAACGGAGCTTTTTCAACAACGCATCAGCGCCGAATCAAGTGAGTTCAACTGGAGAGGCTAAGAAAAACATTAAACTGCACAACTCTTACATCATCATTGCATCTCATGCGCCACTGATAAGGCTTTCTGACACACACCTAAAATTTGAATGTAGATTCCCTTTCGAGGGAACTCGCGCTGCGTCCAGGAAGCTTTGTGAACGCCTCAGCGTGATTGTGTCTGATGCACGTGTGTCAACTAGCCAATGGCGAGAGTGAACATCACGGGCGTGTGACGTCACGACCAGGAAAGGATAAAAGCACATCCGGAAAAAACGGTCTTTAGCTTTTGTCCCTCAGCAAAGCGTTCTGTGTGAAAACTGTCTCTGTCTATTGATTGTTGTTTGTCCTCAAGCATTTTATATTCTAGACAGGAGTTTATTGGCGAGCAAATAGCAACTTGAGTCGTGTGTGCCTCCCTGCCCTTGCTACTATTACGAGTGGGGATACACGCGATTCATGTGTTGGTTGCTTGAGAGCAGAGCATGCACGTCAGCTCTTGTATTGGGATCTGACAGTGTTCATTCATAAATTTCCCGATGTGATGCACTATCGAGACTTTTAGCTCTGCTCCTCTTGGCTTTTTTCTCGAGGGAATAAAGTCTTAAGCAATAAAGAATCTAAGGCTTGGATCTCGCGTTTGCCGAGGCGATGCGTTGATTTCGGGTCTGCAAACTGCAATAAAGATTCTAGTGGCTCTAATCTTGCGTTTGCCGAGGCGGCGCGTAGATTACGGGTCTGTAAACTGCAACATAGAATCTAGTGGCTCTGATCTCGCATCTGCTGAGGCGATGCGTAGATTTCGGGTCTGCAAACTGCAATAAAGATTCTAGTGGCTCTGATCTCGCATTTGCCGAGGCAACACGTAGATTAGGGGTGTGCAAACGGCAGTATATTTAAAACTGTTATGAATATTCAACCTATCATTCAGACCGTGTACACTTGTCTGGTGATTTATGGATGCGTTTTTTCAAAGCTATATGTCTGCATTAATTCTCTATATTTTGCCTTTCATCTAGACCGTTTTTACTTGTCTGGTTGATATGTGGCTGCATTTAATTTTGAGACATTAAATGATATTAGATGTGTAATATTTATATATATATATATATATATATATATATACACACACACACACACACACACACTATATTCAGCATTTCTTTCAGACCATATTAACTTGTCTGATTGATCTTTTGCTGTATTTAATTTTGAGGAATTAAAATAATACATATTTATCTGACTTTGATTAGTTAGACTCATGTATTAGTTCAGCCTTTCATGTAGATCCTGACACCAGTGGTGTCAGGCTTCTGCAGGGTGGAGCGGTGTACACCTCAGTATAAGGTGCCTGTGCCACTTCGTTGCCCTCAGGGGACCATTCTGCCAACCCCGCCACCCTTGGTGCTTCGGGGCGCAGCGGTTTCCAGCGAACTCCTGATTCAGCGCTCACTCGACGTTGCGTCAGGCTCACACCCTCTGAAAATAAATCTGAGGGCAGCCCCACATGGGATAGGGCGGTGTACACCTCAGTATACGGTGCCCGCCCCACTTCGTTGCCCACAGGGGACCGTTCTGCCAACCCCGCCACCCTCAGTGCTTCGGGGCGCAGCAGTTTCCAGCGAGCTCATGACTCAGTGTTCTCACCAGTGTTAATTTTGTTAACGAAAACTATGATGAAAAATGTTCGTTGACGACCTTTTTTTTCCCATGACTAAGAGGAGACGATGAGAGACGACACCAATGTCATTTAACGATAACTGTGACTAAATCAACACGTGCAATATCGTTGACGAAAAAAGACGAGACTGAAATGTGGCTAAAAGACTAAAAACTTTACCAAAATCACTCTTTTGAAATCACTTTTTGTTTTTGTCGAATAAAGGAGACAAAACATTACAGACTGTTTTACCAGTGTTCATGCTTACGGTTGCCAGATTTCCAGAATGTAAACCTCCAATCAGAGCTTTTCTGTTAAAAGAACACGTTTTACTTAATCTTTGCAATCTGGCAACCACGCACACGCACTTTCTCTACACACTATAAGGAGGAAACGCAGATGATCTGAACACACAGACAAGTAAGCTGGAGTTCAGCGATCTTCATTTGAGATTTTCTACTTAAAGTGTCATTCAGTCGGTCAATATTGCGCTGCTCGTTTGCTGACTAAATCTGCGACTGAAGTGTAGGCTGATATCCAGCAGTGGCTCTCAAACTGACGTACATGAACAAAATGCTTTGTTGTTCATTTAATTCTACTCCACCTTAAAATAACATTAAAACTGAGAATGTATTTCTAGCAGGTAAAATGTTGTAAATACACGACATTCAATCAAATTACCTCATCTTTCGCGGTCAAAACTGACGGCACCCACATAAGCCAGCAAATCGCGCTACATTAGTGCTGTTCTGGACAATAACAGTGGGGATTTAGCACTTACTAATTTGAAGAATAAATAGCGTATAGACACAGACTGCATGGAGATTTAAGATTAAAACTCTCTTCGATACAAAAACATACCCTTCTGTGAGTTACTTTTTAATATTGATCATATTATAGCCTACCATCAAGAATATTGCCTGAATATAATATATTATCCCAAATATTGAATTATACAACAGTTCAACAAACAAAAGGGTCATATTAAATGATGTACATTTTAGACAGTATTGTCAGTACTATTTTTGCTCTATTTTGCAACGAAAGCCACAGCAGAACTGCAACACACAAGCTGTTTCGTGAACGAATCGTCAATGATTCAATGACCCACTCATAAATACAGCTGCTTGCTTTGATACTGAAAGAATGAATGACTCGATGATTCACTCATAAAAACAGTGACTTACCGCCCCCTACTGACGGTTTTAATGTAACATTTAAAAGTATTACTTCGTTTTTATCATCATTGTATTTATTGAATTTTTTTAAATATTTATTTAAAAGCATTATTTATTTTATAAAGATATTTATAAGGGTTAAAAAAATGCTCTGGAAAAATCAATTTAAGAGAACAAATATTGTCCCTTAATGGAAAAGGTGTAACTGCAGTAAGTGGATATGAGAGGGTATGCAGAAGGATGTTAAATCCCTCAGGGGGTATGACACTAAAAAGTCTGAGAACCACTGAAAAGGATATGTAGAACTGCACAAGTGCTACTGCTAAGAGTGCAATGTCAATACAGCCTGTTACCTTGATTCAAATTTTTCATAAGCTTAAATGAATTGATCAAAGAGAAAAATTATAAGGACTATTTTGTCTAAAGACTACATATAAAATAGCTATCAAAATTAATGTTGGTAACTGTAGCTTGACTAAAAGTAATGACTAAGACTTGACAAAAATGCGATGACTTTTCGTCGACTAAAACTAGACTAGAATATGAAAGACAAAAATGACTAAAATGTGACTAAGACTAAAGAGCATTTTCATCTGAAGATAAAGACTAAGACTAAATCAAAAATGGCTGCCAAAATTAACACTGGTTCTCACGACACTGCGTCAAGCTCACACCTTCTGAGGAGGGGCGATAAGCGGTCAAATCGGTCGTTTCCTGCCATTGTGTTTTAGGTCACCAAAGTGGCTGCTCTAAGTATACCAGAGACCAGCCTCGAGAGGCTGGTTCCCTTTGTGGATTTTCTGGCAGAGTTGAGGCTTTTGCCAAACATATCTTAATGGGTCCTGCAGAGTACAGAGAAAGGGTACAGAATCTAGTTCGGTTTTCATCCACCTCTATACAGTGGGGTGCTCTTCACATTAGTCCATCCTGGGCAGGCTCTGGTAATGGAACAGGAAGTAAATTCTTTAGCGAATGGAGCTATAAAATGGGTTCCTCCCAGCAGAGAGTCAGGGTTTTTATGGCCGCTACTATTTTGTTCCAAAGGAGGATGGAGGGTTGCATCCTATATTAGATCATCATTTGAATCATTTAGTCAGGAGACTCAGGTTCAAAATTTTGACGCTAAACCAGATCCGAGGACCGGTTTGTCACGATAGTTCTAAAGGATGCATACTTCCATGTCTCCATCCTTCCACAGCACAGGAAGTTCCTCAGGTTTGCTTTCGGGGGTGAAGCATACCAACATTAGGTTCTTCCATTCGGTCTAGCTCTATCACACCGCACGTTCACGAAATGCGCAGATGCAGCTCTAGCCCCGCTCAGGCTGCAGGGCATACGCGTTCTGAACTAATTAGATGACTGGCTAATATTAGCGCAGTCGGAGCAGATGGTCGGTTCGACATCGAGATGTCGTTCTCGCTCATATGAAAAATATTGGGGTTGAGGCTGAACGCCAAGAAGAGTGTGCTTTCTCCATTACAGAGAACCACCTTCCTGGACGTGGTATGGGATTCAGGGACGCTGCGGGCCGTTCTGTCGCGCACTCGTATTGCCGCAATCTTTTCAGTCACACAGGAGATAAAACTAGGCCAGTCACTCAGTCACTTTTCTAAAACTGTTGGGTCTGATGGCAGCTGCGTCCAACGTGATACCTTTTGGCCTGCTGTACATGAGACCCTTACAGTAGTGGCTCAGGACCAAAGGGTTTTCCCCGAGGGGGAACCCACTTCGTATGATCAAGATCACGCGGCGGTGTCTCCGCGCCTTGGTTATATGGAAGAAAAGTTGGTTCCTGTCCCAGGGCCCTGTGTTAGGAGCTCAATGTCATCGAGTTACTCTCACGATAGACGCTTCTCTCACAGGCTGGGGAGTGGTAATGGAAGGCCGCTCAGCTCAAGGGCTGTGGAGGAGTCATCTTTCGTGGCACATGAATTGCCTAGACATGATGGCGGTCTTCAATGCATTGAAGTTCTTCATCCCAGACCTGAGAGATCATCATGTGCTTATCCAGACAAACAACACATCGATGGTCTCTTATTTAAATCTACAGAGGAGTCTGCGTTCACGCCCACTATGCAAACTGCCGCACCAGATCCTCCTGTGGTCCCTGAGGAAGATGCTCTCCTTGAGAGCAATCTATATTCCAGGGACCCTGAATATAGGAGCAGACATCCTGTCGAGACAGGGGCTGAGGCTAGGGCCAGGGGAATGGGGACTTCACCCCAAGGTGGTGAAGCTCATATGGGAGATTTATGGCCAAGTGGAAGTGGATCTGTTTGCATCTCAGGATACGACGCACTGTCCACTGTGGTTCTCTCTCACGCATCCAGCTTGGACTGGATGCTAGGGTACAGACGTGGCTGAGGCTATGTGTGTACGCTTTTCCCCCCAATTGTTCTGCTCCCAGGAGTTCTGGAGAAAATTCGCCGGGAAGGGATAAGTTTACTGCTAGTAGCGCCTTACTGGCCGAGTCGGATATGGTTCTCGGAACTTGTGTCTCTCATCAATGGCTCTCCCTTGGAGATTCCGATCAGGAGGGACCTTCTATCTCAGGCAGAGGGCATGATAATACACCCCCGCCCAGAATTGTGAAACCTGTGGGTTTGGCCTCTGAGGGGGCCCAACTCATAGTATCTGGTTTCTCAACCGAGGTTGTGGAGACCATACTTCACTCCAGAGCTCCTTCCACAAGGAAACTATATGCCCTGAAGTGGAAACTTTTCACTTCTTGGTGTGATGTGCGACAGCTAGATCCAGTTAACTGCCCAATTGGTACAGTACTAGAGTTCTTGCAAGATCGCTTTTCATCAGGGCTATTCTCACCCACCCTAAAGGTCTACATATCAGCTTTTTCTGTATACCATGTCCCTGTGGATGGTACAACTTTGGGGTAGAACCCTTTGATGTATCGTTTCCTTCATGGCACCTTGAGGTGAGGCCTGCAACACACACTAGGATTCCTGCTTGGGATTTGGCCATTATTTTGGAAGGCTTTTCTGCAGCTCTATTTGAGCCGCTTGATTCTGTCTCCGAAGAACTTCTGATGTTGACCGTTTTCCTCCTTGCCATTTCTTCACTGAAAAGAGTAGGAGACGTTCAGGCCCTATCTGTATCCCCTACGTGCCTTGAGTTTGCACCAGGGATGGTCAAAGCGTTCCTTTACCCTAAACCGGGCTATATATCTAAGGTTCTGACCAATATTCCACAGCTTATAGTGCTGCAAGCTTTCTGTCCTCCTCTGTTCTCAGATCCAGACCAGGAAAAGTTGAATCTTGGGTTACCTACAGTATCTCAAAAAAGTGAGCACACCCCTCACATTTCAGCAACCATTTTATTAAATATTCTCAAGGGACAATATTATAGAAATGAAAATTTGATATACTTTAGAGTAGTCAATGTGCAGCTTGTATAACAATATAGATTTACTGTTCTCTAAAAATAAGTCAACATACAGCCATTATTGTCTAAATAACTGGCAACAAAAGTGAGTACACTCTAAGTGAACATGTCAAAACTGTGTCCAAAGTGTCAATATTTTGTGTGAGCACCATTGTTATGTAGCACTGCCTTAATCCTTCTGGGCATGGAATTCACCAGAGCTGCACAGGTTGTTGCTGGGATCCTCTTCCACTCCTCCATAATGACATCACAGAGCTGCTGGATGTTAGACACATGGCGCTTCTCCACCTTCCGCTTGAGGATGCCCCACAGGTGCTCAATAGGGTTCAGGTCTGGAGACATACTTGGCCAGTCCATCACCTTCACCTTCAGCTTCCTCAGCAAGGAAGTTGTCATCTTGGTGGTGTGTTTGAGGTCATTATCATGCTGTTCGGCCCAGTTTATGAAGGGTGGGCATCATGTTCTGCTTCAGAATGTCACAGTACATGTTGGAATCCATGTTCCCCTCAATGAAGCGCAGCTCCCCAGTACCAGCAGCACTCATGCAGCCCCAGACCATGATGCTACCACCACCATGCTTGACTGTAGGCAAGACACAGTTTTCTTGGTACTCCTCACCAAGGCGTTGCCACACATGCTGGACACCATCTGAGCCAAACAAGTTTATCTTAGTCTCATTAGACCACAGGGCATGGTTCCAGTAATTCATGTTCTTGGACAGGTTGTCTTCAGCAAACTGTTTGCGGGCTTTCTTGTGAGCCAGCTTCAGAAGAGGCTTCCTTCTGGGACGACGGCCATGCAAACCGACTTGTTGCAGTGTGTGGTGTATGGTCTGAGCACTGACAAGCTGACCTCCCACTTCTGCAACCTGTAAAGCAATGCTGGCAGCACTCATGCCTCTGTTTTTTGAAGCCAGCTTCTGCACCTGATGCACAGCAAAAGGACTCAACTTCTTTGATCAACCCTTGCGAGGCCTGTTCCGAGTGGAAACCGTCTTGGAAAACCTCTCTCTATGACCCTGGCTACTGTGCTGTAACTCGGTTTCATGGTGTTACCGATATTCTTATAGCCTAGGCCATCTTTGTGGAGAGCAACAATTCTAATTCTCAAATCCTCAGAGAGTTCTTTGCCATGAGGTGCCATGTTGAACATCCAGTGGTCAGTATGAGAGAATTGTACTCAAAGCACCAAATTTAAACTGCTCTAATACAAGATAAACAAATTTGTATGGTCCTGTCAAGCAGACAAAAACATGAACATGATGAATAGGACATGTGGCTTTGCATGGTTAAATGACGTACATCAGTTATCACTTAGGGTGTACTCACTTTTGTTGCCAGCTATTTTGACAATAATGGCTGTATGGTGAGTTATTATTAGAGGACAGTAAATCTATACTGCTATACAAGCAACACATTGACTACTCTAAAATATATCCAAGTTTCATTTCTATAGTATTGTCCCTTGAGAAGATATACCAAAATGGTTGCTGAAATGTGAGGGGTGTACTCACTTTTGTGAGATACTGTATGTCCACAGAGCTGCCCTGTGGAGAACTTCAGATCAACTATTTGTTTGTTTTGGACCACATAAAAGGGGTCTCCCTGCGTCCAAACAAACGGTTAGCAAGTGGATAGTCGAGGCTATATCACTTGCTTATGAGGTCTCTGGTCAGCAGTCTCCACTGTCTGTCAGAGCTCACTCTACTAGGAGTATGGCGGCCTCCAAGGCCTTGTTGTTGGGGGTTTCCCTCAAGGAGGTCTGTGATGCGGCGGGCTGGTCCTCGCCACTCACGTTTGTGAGATATTATATCTCGACCTGGACGCAGCTCCAGGTTCATCAGTGCTCTCGTCTTAGTGTGCCACAGTTTCACATGGACAGGCATTTTGGTATATCGTTCCCAAAGCGTCCTGGACGCAGTACGAGTTCCCTCTAAAGGGAACGTCTCAGGTTATGACTATAACCATAGTTCCCTGAGAAGGGAACGAGACGCTGCGTCGCTTTGCCGTACTCCCTACATCCCACTGACCGATTTGCTTCGGCTATTTAAGCTAAAGACCGGTCTTTCCGGATGTGCTTTTATCCTTTCCTGGTTGACACACGTGCATCAGACGCAATCACGCTGAGGTGTTCCCAAAGCGTCCTGGAAGCAGCGTCTCGTTCCCTTCTCAGGGAACTATGGTTATAGTCATAACCTGAGACGTTTTTTATTTTAAATTTCGATGAATATTCAAAATTCAAATTTTAATTTGACAGCTCTAAAGCACTTGTGAAATCAGTCCAGTGGCATGGTGAGATGTCATGCCGTAGCGTGTAAAAGTCTCCTCCTCGGCCAGGACGCTAAAGCACACCTTGACCAATGTCGGCTTCTGATTGGCTGAAGCAAGTCGATCACAGGCATGTAGGAAGTATGGCAGGGCGACGCAGCATCTCGTTCCCTTCTCAGGTGGAGCCCTGCAGAAAATCAGTCCTGGAGGAACTCCAGCACCGAACCAAGTGGGCAGTTAACTGGGTCCAACTGGCGATTTCCGCACCATAAAGTGAAAACTCTCCACTTCAAGCCATACAGTTTCCTCATGGAGGGAGCTCTAGAGTTAAGGATGGTCTCAACAACCTCAGTTGAAAGACGAGAGTTCAGGAGCTGGTCCCCCTCTGAGGCCAAACTCACAGTTTCCACCGGTCTGGGTGAGGGTGGAAGATAGCACCCCCTGCCTGAGACAGAAGGTCTCTCCTGACAGGAATCTCCTAGAAAGAGCCATCGGGGAGCGATATCAGGTCCGAGAACCATACTGGTGAAATCTCTCTAGAACTCCCAAGAGCAGAGCAATCGGGGGAAATATGTACATGCACAGCCTCTGCCACGTCTGTACCAACGCGGCTGGATGCATGAGGGAGAACTAGAGCTGACAGTGTTTTTTGAGAAACAAACAGGTCCACTTCCTCCTGGCCGAATTTCCTCCAAATTAACTCCACCACCTCGGGGTAGTGTCTCCGCCTCAACAGGATGCCTGCTCCCTGATTCAGGTGCCCAGGGATGTACACTGCCCTCAGGGAGAACAGCCTGCCTTTATGTAGGAGACCACCAACATGTTGTCTGATCTGACAAGCACTTGGTGGCCTCTTGAAGGAAGATTTCAGAGCCAGAAAAACAGCCATCATCTCCAGGCAGTTTATGTGCCCAGCCCATGAGAGAAGCGTCTGTTTTAAGCATTTTGCAATGACAAGGCACCCTCAACCTGAGCCACCACTGTAATGGTCTCATGTACAGAAGGCCAAAAGGTATCACATTGGATGCAGCTGCCATGAGCCCCAACAGTCTTTGAAAGTTTCACAGTGACGACTTGGCCTAGTTTGATCTTGCCTAGGGCTAAAAAGATTGACTCAAGTCCCATACTACCCCTAGAAAAGTGGTATTCTGTAATTGAAAAAGCACACTCTTCTTTGAGTTCAGTATTAACCCCAAGCACCTCATATGAGTGAGGACGACATCTCAAAGCTGAATCACGAATGCCCTGGAGTCACAAACAGAGCCAGAGCTGCATCTATGCACTTCATGAAGGTGCGGGGTGACAAGGCTAGGCTGAAAGGAAGAAACGATACTGGTAATCATCACCCCTGAAAGCAAACCTGAGGAAATT
Source organism: Mylopharyngodon piceus (assembly GCA_039654765.1). Classification (NCBI taxonomy): domain Eukaryota; kingdom Metazoa; phylum Chordata; class Actinopteri; order Cypriniformes; family Xenocyprididae; genus Mylopharyngodon; species Mylopharyngodon piceus. Next base: position 140,815 of record JBCHWC010000052.1, read on the forward strand.
CCAGTGATGAGGTAGGATGGATATATGGAAGTATGCGTCTTTTGGATCTATTGTGACAAACCAGTCCACTCATCTGATTTGAGTCACAATTAACTTCAGAGTTAACATTTTGAATCTGTATGTCCTCAGAGCACGATTCAGATGATGTAGATCTAATAACGGACACAACCCCCCATCCTTCTTTGGAACAATAAAATAGCATCTGTAAAAGCTGGCATCTCTCTCTAGAGAAGGATCATGTTCTATAGTCTTCTTTGCCAAAAGAGGCTTGACCTCACCTGAGCCTGATTGGGACCAACCACTGTGGATAAAATCCTGTTGAAACGAGGTGGGTGAGAACTGAACTGAATTCTGTAACCTCTTTCCTCTTTCTATAGTCTGCAGGACCCAATGATGTGGTGTGAGCCACCCTCAGAGGGCAGACCATTGGTGTCATGGCCTCTTTGCTGCAGTCTTCTTGGCGATGATAACAGTACTCAGATCCGCTATTCCCAGTGAAGACCAAGGCTGAGAGTGCTGTCCAGACCCCCATTCTTTTTGCGACACTGCCTCTTCTGCTCTATATATGAAGTGCAGGTAGATGGTTGGGGCTGCTCACATCAAGGTGAATGCACCATTGATCATGGAGGTTGCGCTTTATTAGGTAGGAACATTTATCTAATTTGCTTCTTCTACAAACCTCCTGCCTCTTGGCCAGCCATTCGATATTTAACCTGGCCATGGTGCAAGTAACGATGAAACCTCCACAAGCTCCTCATACGCAGGGGAGCTTGGATCTATCTTCCCTGCCTCAATACTGAGCACCAGAAGCTGCAGAGCGTGCTTCTGTATCTCGAGAGAAAGCGGGTGAGGATTGAGGCCAGGACCATCTTAAATCCCTCAACTAAATCCATCTGCAATCCCCATGATCGGAGTCACTGCTCTGCCTCGGTAGCAGTGGGACCCGAACCACGAAAAAATGCCTGCCTGAGAGCCCTCCTCAAAGAGCGCCAGGTGGGAGTGAGCACAGTCAGCCCCCTAGACTGTGCATGCTCTGTTCCCAAAAAAAACAACAACAACAATAACAACAACAACAACAAAAAATACATAAATCGTGTGTATCCCCACCCATGATATAGTGTGGGCAAGGAGGAACACACAATTTAAATTGCTGTTCAAACTACTTTGTTTTGACTACAGGACAAACAAATATGACAAACGATTTGCATAGAGAGCTTGCTGAACACACAGAAGTTAAAACTGTTTGGTAAAGGTGTGCTTTATAGTTTCCTAGTCATGACGTCACATGCTAGACATTTCACACTTGCTTCAAGACACAATCATGCAGAGGCGTTCCCATAGCATCAACACCTGATGCAGCATGGAGTTCCCCCGAAAGGGAACAAGGAAACAGAACTAAAATTGTGATAAAAAACCCACCCAAACAACAGATAACCCGTTAAAATATCAAAGAAAGCTACCCTCTAATCACCTTTCCATGGTTGCCATGGAATTAGAGGGACTAATATACAGTAAGAGAAATTGTCCATCGCTGCCTTAACACTGTCAAATCAACCTGATTTCTGGGCCACAGAGAAATGATTTTCTGAGAGCTGCTATTGTTTCTATTCATGGTAATCAATCAATGTATCAAGACCAAGTATTGTTTTGGCATCAAACATGTTTCTGAAGAAAAAAAATGCCAGGTGCATTGAGTCAAGAGCCAGTAATGTGGCTCAAAAGTTTTTTTTGTTTGTTTGTTTTTGGGGGATTTTTTTGCAGAGAAGTCCTAAGAGACGGCTGTGTGCACACAAAGCGTGTGATTATGTTGATGTACAATTATCTAAGAAATGACTGGATTCAGGTAAAGATGCTTTTACTCTTATTATTAGAGGCAAATTGTGTGTATTTGTGATGGGTTTGAGCAGAATCTTTGAATTGATTAAAAAAACCTGCTTTTTGTGCATAAAAATATGCAATAGGCCATTTACCTGCACTACCAGAACAACCTCTTGCTGCTTATTTTGTTAAAGTGTTAAAACATTTGTTGAGGGGAATGTTTGGTTTTTATTCCATTTTATTTAAAATGCTTTTAGAGGTAGCATGCCAGATGTTCTTTTAACTCTGAGACGACTCATGACTTAATTTTTTATCATTAGTGGCTAAGGCAAGTATTAGTATTTCAAACACTATTACTGCTCAAATGGGAAGGTGTTTTTCAAAATATTAAACTTAAGTGCTACAAACATAAATGATACTACACATTATGTGGCTGATTTAGGAAAGATTTACTATTTGTTTCCAAACAAACAGATTTATGATTTTGCTTGGTGGTAGATTTAACAAACAAAAACAATCCTACATGATTCAACTCTTAAAAATAAAGGTTCCAAAGGAGGGTTTTGGCAGTGATGCCATAAAAGAACCATTCAATGAACAGGTCTTAAAGGAGTGGTTGATTATGATTTTACTTTTTTAAGTTTAGTTAGTGTGTAATGTTGCTGTTAGAGCATAAACAACATCTGCAAAGTTACTACGCTCAAAGTTCAATGCAAATGGAGATATTTTCTTTCAAAGAATTCCCTGTTTAAGTACTACAACAAACAGCTGGTAGAGACTAAAACGAGCTTCTTCCCAGGTTGGCGACATCACTAACCCTAAAATTTACATAAACCCTGCCCCCGAGAACATGAAACAAATGGGGTGAGGCCATGTTGGGCTGCTTTAGAGAAGAGGAAGAGTTGTTGTATTAGAGTGTTGTTACTGTAACCCTTCTCTAAGGGTAAGTACACACTAGGTTCGGATACTCATTGAATTCTAGTGTAGTGAATGGCACAACCAGAGGTTATTGATAACCACACAAATTGCCATTCCACATGAACTGTATTGAAGTAACAAAACACAATTTTTTATCACCAGAACATCAATAAAGTGTGGTGCGCAATCAATGTATGTGTCTGTCCTTTTTTTCTTTTAAAAGTTCCTCAGTCCAGTCTTTCAGATGACCAAATTTTTTTTTCCTTTAGTGGAAATCACTTCTGTCTTTTGGTTTCCAAAAAAAAAAAAAAAAAAATTATTCAACAAAAATTGTTCTATCCAATCCCAATCTGGAATTTAGGGGAAAGGCAAAAATGCATTCAAGGGTTCACTGAGATCCTACCGCACAGTGTTATCACATGAGACATCCCGCAGCAATTGATGACTCCATGGATCCAACGATCAAGGGTGGTTGGCTCGCCATCTTCCCTCCAGAAGAATTCAAATGCATACAAAAAATCTGGCCTGCAATAGAACAGGCACATCCATATCATATTACTCAATAATCAACTCACAGTCAATTTATACATACCTTAATGTACATTAAACTCTGTTTAAACATCATTAATGAATTTAAATCATGAATTCAATTCCCCAAACATTCACAATCATGTACTCAGTTCACATATTTGAGATAGATAAAGCTCACTCAGTGAATTTATGTCAACAACGTGACTTCCACACTCCAAATAATTATACATATTCAACAAACCTTTTAACTATGCATACATAACAACTCATACATCAAGTCGACAATATTCACGCTTCTCAAATCACAAAATCACGTGTCCTCAGCCATGCATTAAAATGGCCGATCAACATTACAGTATTTGCTTTACACATCGAGGTGATAGTCCTTTCAAAATTCACAGAAATAATTTGATAACATAAAAAAAAAAACATTAGAGACAAAAAGCTACAATATGAATCTTCTCTTTTAACTATTTAGGAGTTAATATTAGATCGTTTAACTTGTTAAGCTCGTTAACACTAACCGAGATTCAAGTTCACACCTGCCGAAATACAGCTTCAAATCCAATAGTTCAAATGTTCATGACGATCTCAATCATATTTTTAGTTAATATAAGTTTACAATTTATGTAAATACAATGCATTTATAGAGTAACCGATTCAAACTTCCCTGCATCTGCACGACATATCATTTCATCATTCTCTGCCAATACTCGCTTGCGTCGCTCCAGAAAGAGGGCGGAGCTTCATGTTTTTTCCACCAATAGCAAATTTCCATCTGCTAACACACTCTAGTTACCAGGCAGATTTTCTAATATCAGGTTTCACAGAGTAAGGTGACTTAAAGGTGCAATATGTAATATTTTTGCAGGAAAATATCCAAAAACCACTAGGCCAGTGTTATATATTTTGTTCAGTTGAGTACTTACAATATCCCAAATGTTTCCAACTATTTGTAAATCGTGAGAAAATTGCAATTTTAACCAAGGCTCCAGGACATGTGAGGAGTCGCCTGTCAATTGCGTCATACCCACGTTAACCCTCGGTCTGCCTCGGTTTCCAGTTTTATTTTGTAGAAACCATGGAAACACCAAAGACACTTTAATATATTACACTTTTTAATAGACAAGGCAACAACTGTTTTGATATATTTATAGACAGAAAACTAATTGTTGTTATACAGCTCAACAGGTTTAGTCTTATTGTTTAAATCTAATTTTCTTGCGATTTTTTGCGAGTACCATGCTTTACCATGCCTCAGAGAAAAACACTATTTTGTCAAGTAGCCAACATAGCATAATCAGATGTATGCTCGTTGGGAACCAGATGCCTCTCCGTGGTCACCAGGGCTGCCATAGAACAGCCGATTGATCTGGCCATCTCCTTAGTGGCCCAGAGAGATAAATCTGCTGCCTGACGCAGCTCTTTAATCACATCAGTGCTGGGTTCCCGCCCTCATCAATGTCACCGAACAGGTCAGCCTGGTATGCCTGCAAGATGGACATTGTATGTAGACATGCCGCAGCTTGACCTGCAGCCGAATAAGCTTTACCCACCAGCATCGATGTAGCTCTCAGTGGCTTGGTGGGTAACGTAGGGGCTTTAAGGGACGATGCAGACTCGGGAGAGAGATAGCTCGCAAGCGTCTGTTCCACCCTGGGCATCGCCCCATAACTGTGTTGTTTAAAACCCATGATGTTACTATAATTAGATGTAGTTGGGCTAAACACATGAGATGAAACCAGTCTCTTCCATGACCTCCACACCTCAGTGTGGAGGTCAGGAAAAAAACGGCAAGCCCCAATGAGGAGGTTGTGAACCTGACGGCAGAAAGCGTTCATCTAATTTGCTTTTGTGATGAAGCTCCTGTTTCTTGGCATGATGTTTTATTAACAAAGTTCGGGAGGAGCAACGTTCAAATGATCTACCCAATCAGCATAAGAGGAGTCCTATAAATATGTAGCTGACTCACCAATGTTCCTTGACAGTTTTTTCTGCATCCCTCCACCACCCTGTCTCCTCACACTCACCTGGTTACTATCCTAACCAAAGATACAGGGGGAGTACTCTGGGTTCGGGCCAAATACCAAGCTCAGAGCCCTCTCCTCGGACAGCATGCCAAATACGCATTTGTTTACTCTATCTGATTATTTGTAAGTGTGAACTCGTAAATGGCCAGTCGATGTTAAGCTTGGCTACAGCGCAAGTCATAACCTCCACGAGCTCCTCTAATGCAGGAGTCTGAAGTGGCGAGCCTTCAGTGTCTCCTGTCTTGATAATAACAACATCCAACTCCTCAGAGCTGGATAATTGCAGTACTGGTGCTTTACTCTGGGCGGAAGTAACTGCAGACCGTGCTTACAAACCCTGAGATGAAACACTGGACCTGGCAGGTGAAGGCATAGAAAGGGCGAGGCTTGTCTCTAACCCCTCTGCCAGATCCATCTGCGAACCCCACAACCTGAGACCTCAAATAAGCCGCCAAATAAAGCCACTTTATTTGGACCAACTTGCTCCTCAAAATCACAACCTGTAAGTATAATTAATTATTTATGTATATATTTTCTACCGGGTGTTCAAAATATGTAGTTTTTGTGTAGGTCTCCGGCTAACCGACTAACCACTAGTACCCAAAATTGTGTCCATTAATGCAGATTGTCTGTTGTTCTTACTACTCTGAGTAATGATAAAAGATGGAGCAAGATTTGTTTTACAAACTTCAATGTTACATCAGTCATTCACATTAGTGTTCAGCTAACGTATGTGCTGTTATTGATACAGTTAATGATGCAGTTCCCACATGTGCACCACAATAAATTAGAAATATACACATCTGTTTGTTGATGGACATACACTTGTTAATGCTGATGTAGAGAAATTACAGTTGCAACATCTTACAATGTATGACAAACTGAGTAAAAACTTACCACTGAGAAATGTCCTGCTCAAGACGTCCTTGCAATGGAGATTTCGGTTCTTCCAATGTTTCATCACCACTCGAACTGATATGGTAAAAACGATGTTGTAGTTACTGTCTATACAGTGTATACAATCGCTGAGCTTTAGAAAGCCACTGGAGCTGAAGTTGAAGTTGTAGACCAATCACAACAGACTAGCCCAATCTGGTCAATCAGAGCAGAGCAGACTCGTGTAAAGGAGGGATTTAGAGAGACTGAATCATCGGACGAGTCGTTTGAGAATCATTGAAAAATTAGGTGATGTGCAATGTATATTGAGAAAATTAAAGCGTTTTTTGACCTTTGATGCATGTAAACATGTTGGAGACCTCCAAAACAAAATTAGGAACCTTAAAAATTGCATAATAGGGGCACCTTAAAAGAGCAATTTTTGTCTAAGTATGAAGAACATTTTAATAAACCAAAGAACCTTTTTTCTAATATAAAGAACTTTTTGTGGAATGGAAAGGTTCATGGAAGTTAAAGGTTCTTTATGGAACCATCAATACCTAAAAAGAACCTTTGTTTTTAAAGTCCCCCTTTGGTGAAAATCAAGCTTTTGATGTTGTTTATATGTCTATATGTCTGGTGTTTTTAATATGCTTTAAGACAAACCACGTGCAAATTCCAACCTGATCTCATGGCAATTCGTACATATTTTACAAGGTGGTTAATTCGTACAAATTCATATGACCTCACTTGTATGAATTCATACGTTTTGTATGAGTTGCCAAATTCATATGAATTCATACAAATGACCTACCCCTAACCCCACCCCTAAACCTACCCGTCACTGGGGTTTGGACAAATCGTACGAATTCGTTTTTTTCCAAGGATGAAACGTTTAAATATGTCATTTTGGTGATCAAAGATGAGTTTTAAGGGATAAAATTATTGACTACAGGGAGACTTTAAGAGTGATCATATTCTGTAATATCAGTAGGTGTTTTGACAGAATATTAGTGCCAATGCTAGTTATATGCAGCATTAAATCCTTACAGATGATAAAATAAAATAAAATAAAATAAAATAAAATAAAATAACAAAGTGTATTATCATTTTGTGTTACAAAATTAATGAACTCAGTTAAAGATATTACATTACACAATGTTAAAAATGCTTGATTTAAATAAGGAGATAAGTTACACTGTTTGAAATACTTTCAAGTTCCCTGGAGGTCATTCTAAACAGCCAACAGTGTGGTTGTAAGTGAAAATATCTGTTTATGAATGTGAAAGCCATAGGTTTATAAAAATGTTTTGGTTATTCTATATGTGTATTATGTAATACAGTACTTTAAAAGCATCCCTTAAATCTTAATTAAGTAATGCTGGCTAATTAACATGTTAGATTACTGATAGCCAGAGATCTCGAACAGCACTTGTAGATCATTTACATGGTGACTGCTAGACTATACGCATCATGACTCATGATATAATCAAGGCTGTGTATTTCAAAGATCAAATTAGTGGTGTTGTTGAATAAAGAGCCCTTTAGCAAAATTACAATGACTTACATAATATGTCTGTAATGTTTTACCGTTGCAGCATTTCTCAACCCAGAGTTCATAATAAAATCAGAAAGACCATAAGTTCCTCAAAAATAGACCAATTTGTATGCATATTCATGACGACAACAACAAAAATAAAATAATTTGCATTAAGGGGAAAAAAGAGAAAAAAGCTTGATTTTACAAGCATTGAGTAAAAAAAAAGAAAAAAGAAAGAAAACAGGCCTACTCTTTTTCATGGTGCACCATATGGCTATGCAAAAAGTACAGTGTGACTTAGAATACCCACATATCAACTCAGCATGAAAACAGGGAACAACAAAGAGGAAGGGGATGTCATTTCCATATGAATGACTCTCACGCTGTAATTTCAGAAACCAAATCTTTCGACATTTGAAAGTACACTGATAAGTGCCTTTTTTATAATGGCTAAAACATGTTCAGCCCACTCTGTTTAGCCCTCTGTCACACTTTCATAACTACAAGAGTGTTATCCCTTGTGCTGTGCGACCATGAATTGTTTTTGTACAGCCACTGTAGGAAAAAATGCATGATATGCCTGCAAATAGTATCATGATAGCATCATTATAATTGCATAATGGAGATAATTGTTTGTCTAAACTACGTAAATATGATCTGCAGAGCATGATAACAGCACATCATTTCCTTATCGATAAATCTCCCTGAGAGAGTCAATTAACTGAGTGTTGGACAAGAATGTCTTTTTCTTTTGGACTAAAAAGTGTGATGACTGTGTGCGGTCTGCACTACGAGAACCCCAGTTGCCAGGCGATAGATGAAGCAGCAGAGATATGCGGTCATTTATGTGGAGAGATGTTTATTAAATTTAAAAGATAATAATGGAATGGTGAGAGGAAGGAAAGATAACGAGAGGGGAGAAAAAGAAAGTACATCTGTCAATCAATTGCTGCAGGAATAATTGTTAATTGAGGCAGAAAATGTACAGTAGAGACAGATCTCAGTATGGAGTGCAACAGGCATGGTTCTAGTAAAGATCCTTTTTTTTCATAGACAAAATGATTGTGTATATATATATATATATATATATATATATATATATATATATACACATACATACATACATACATACATATATTGCAATAAACATAAAATCATGAATCATGTAGTATATTCCTTGTCATATAGTTAACATTATAACACAGTGTTATTTTATAATGCTACTTTTTTTCAATTTTCATATTCTTTTTGCTTCTAATCAAAGTGTTTAATGGTGTGGTTCATCTCAGAGCTGGTTGGTTTGGTTCATGACTATAACTCTTTATTGAAGAATTATTTTAAATCCCTGTGGAGAAAATGAATGGGGAAACTATTTCCAGAACCAAGACTGCTGAAAAAGTAGGTGGTCATTGTTGCGCTGTATTGCAGAAATGTTGAGTTGAAAGGAACCGTACTCTTTGAAAGTTGCATGGTCTGTTGTATTGTGTAATAATGGAAGAAAAAAAAACCCTATGATGTCTCCTCGCACCCTTTGATCCACTGTGTAAGGTCTCCTTCTCTCGCCAAGTTATTTGAATAATTGTGGAAACAGAGCTTTTCTAATGCATGATGGATGTAAGCGTGCATTGCACAGATTGGGTGCATAAGTGTTGGATGTGTTATATTGAGACTTGAATAGGGTAAGCAGCTCTGGCAAGTACAGATAATCATTCCTTTCCTGACTCAAATCATTTATTTGTAAATTCATAAGCGTTCCAGATGAATCTTGAGCCTACATTTTAGGCTAATCTTATGAGGGAAATATTGCTGTAGAGATTTTTTCAGGATGCCGTTAAAGTTTTTGTAATCTTCAAAATTTATTACATTTATTAACACATGCGTGCCTTTAACTGCACTATACTATATTATATTTATATTATAAATAGAATAAATTACATTATACTGTTACTTGTACTATTATGTTATATTTTATATTTTTGCCTTTACTGGGACAGGACAGTATGTAGAACTGACAAGAAGCAAACATATAGTAGTAATAATAGTAATAATAGTTTGTTTTTATTATTAATATTATTATTAGTTAATCACTTTTACAGCCTTGTCGTAAAAATTTGTACCCATTCTTATTGTATGGAAAAGAGTATCTCAGATAAAAAATAAAAAAAACCTCCTTTTCTTTAAGACAAAATTATATAGGTTTTGCACAAAATTAGGGTGAATAAATATTTTTCATTTGAACTAAAATTTAAAATTAATTTAAATTGTATCATTTGTGAATGGAAACCTCAAAAACAATTTGAGTTTAAGGGTGAATTTGAGGGACTTCAACCTGAAAGCACACAGAATCATGGGGACCCAAATTGACGTCCACATGAGGAAACAAGCTTATAAATCATACAGAATGAGTTTTTCTTTCTTTTCTTTTTTTTTTTATAATGTAAAAATGCAGAAAGTTTTCTGTGGTGGGTAGGTTTAGGGGTATGGTTAGCATAAGGGGATAGATTATACAGTTTGTACAGTATAAAAACCATTACGTCTATGGAGAGTCCCCACAAGGATAGTAAACCAGACGTGTGTGTGTGCGTGCATTTCAGTGTACAAGTCTTTTCATTCACATTTTTCTTTTTCCATGATAAGTTTTTTTTTTTATTTATTTATTTTATGAATATCACCTTAAGTAAAACTGCTGTAATGCTTTTGCTTATTGCACGTACAGTAGCTGCAAATGATATATAAGTGTGTCAGCAGGTATAAGCGTCTGCCATTTATTCATACTGCGTGTTGGCAACCTGTGGACTTCCATCAGTGACTCTTGACAAAAGAAATTAAGGTCTTGTGTCACGTGCCGTCACTTTGGTTCAGATATGTTAAAAGCTTGAGTGGATGTGGTGCGACACTGGAAATTAAAAAGCATGCAATCATGCCTGAAGGACTTTTGAAGAGCAGTAAAAGGTTTGTAGATTTGAAGATTCAGCTCAGAGAAATTACATTGCATGTTTTACGCTAAGCGCTAACTTCACATTGCATTTGGAATGTGAGCACTAAAAACATTTGCAATGCTAATGCTAAAAAGAAATTAGCATTTCTTTTCTAGAGGAAACTGAATTAAAACATATAGTTTCGGTTCTGACTCTTACAGAGACATGCTTTCCTATATAAATGACCTTCTCCTTTCATTTACATAGCTGCAATCAAAGATGCAATCAAAGCAAGAACTCATCAATTTTCATGTCTTGATTCCTGTCACACCACTCTTAAGATGTACTATATCATCTTTTTTGGGTCAAAAGCAGAGTTAATGGATGCAGGTATGTCCTGCATATCAGAATTGCTTATCAATGATTAAATTAGTTTTAGAGTGATGGGCTCCGATGATAATGGCTCCTTAGAAGAATCATATATTATTATGTTAATATCTGTGCAAGTAAATTGTTTTGCTTATATCCAGTGCGAATGCTGTTGGCTAATATTATGGCACTGCATTTTAGCTATGCTAACAAGTATTCACTCATTAGAGTATTAGTAGACTGTCTGCTTAATATCTGCTAACACTTTATTTTGATGCTGACATTCTACTGAATATAAGTAACTTTGCAAGTACATGTCAACTTATTCTACTAACCCTTAACCCCTTATTCTACTAACTCTAACCCTAACTTAAAGGGTTAGTTTTATCCAAAATGAAAATTGTCCTATAATTTATTCACCCTCAAGCCATCTTAGGTGTATATGACTTTCTTCTTTCAGCCAAACACAATTGGAGTTATATTAAAAAAATATCCTGGCTCTTCCAAGCTTTATTAGTGTGAATGGTACCTTAGATTTTGGACCCCAAAAAAGCGCATCCATCCATCCATCATAAAAGTACATCCACTCTTCCATCGGAACTATAGACTTGTGTATGGTCATTACCGGAAGCCAGTGATTATAGTTTATAAAGTTATAAACGTGGATATTTTTCTTACAAAAACATCACTTCGCTTCAGAAGGCCTTTATTAACTGGAGCCGTATGGATTGCTTTTATGATGGAGGCGCTTTTTTGGGCTTCAAAATCTAAGGTACCATTCACACTAATAAAGCTTGGAAGAGCCAGGATATTTTTTAATATAACTCCGATTGTGTTTGGCTGAAAGAAGAAAGCCATATATGCCTAGGATGGCTTGAGGGTGATGAAATTATGGGATAATTTTCATTTTTGGGTGAACTAACCCTTTAACAGTCTACTCTAATGAGAGTTAGTTGGCATACAGTTGAAAAGTTACTTAGTAGAATGTCTAAAGCGGACTATCGAAATTAAGTGTAACCCAAAATATATTTAAAATCTAAATGATTAATCTTCATTGTTTACAACATACATTTGAAATATTTTGACTAGTATTCGAGTAGAATTTAGAAGGTGTGTTCATGTGTACCTTACAATTCAGCAACTTTTATTTACAATTATTTTGATAGCAGGTGGAATCAACTTTGAAAGTGCACTGTAAGTTCCTTAAACTGTCACATTATGAGACAAATTATATTTAGACAAGTCCATTTCTGAATTAATCATCCCATTTTTTCCTGTAGCATAAGGAACTAGCTCTTGGTTTCAAAGTTCTCCTGAATTAGTCAAGTAATAAAACCTTACTGCACTCCAGGCCTGTTTGTTGGAGTCTGGTAAAACTCAGCACTATCTCCTCATTGCCAACTAGTTGGACCCTGAAAGCATGAGATTGATTGCAGCCCTTGTCATACCGTACAGTTTTCAGTCAGGGCAGCTCATGCTGTAATGTTTAATTAGACAGAATCAACATGATTAATTTCGCTAATTAAAAGTTAAATGTATTGATAAATAAATAATGTTGACAGATTAAGACTGTAAATGACACCTATTTCATGTTTAATTAAGCAGATGTTTGGAAATAAGCTACAGTATCTCCCTGCACACAAGGGACTCTGTAAATTCATTAGGGTACCTGCTGCGGAGATAAGTTAAACAGTGGGCTTTTACTTTTAAATGGGAAATACTAAGAACTACACTCGGCTCACATTAGCAAATGCTAAATTGATTTTGCCTTCACTCAAAATCTATAAATGTATAAACTGCATCAGCTAATTCAGGGGTCTCAAATTACCTAAGGGTCAGTAGCACAGGCCAGTTGAATAGTCACAACAAAGGAATGTTTCAACGACCATGAATTTTAACTATTGGCACAGTAATACAGTTATTGATGCATAGACGGACCTTTTCAGAGCTGAATGCCTCATCTCATCCTTGTATACAGCTCTGCATGTTTAGCGGAGTAATGACGCCTCAGATGAACTGCAATTTTCTCCTGCAGATCAAGCAGGTTGCAGTCCCATTAATAGAACAGGAACATCACAATCCGGCTGTGATGTAATGATCAGCTGTTTAATACATTATGTATAAGGAAAAATGTGGACCGAATTTAAACATGATGTAAAACTCGAGGGGCCCTATATCCCCAGTTGGTAGTTTGAGACCACTGAACTGAATAATTTCCAGTGTTTTCTTTATGATTTTCCTGTTTGTTTTTTTGTTGTTGTTGTTTTTTTTGTTTTTTTTTTAGTTTAGCAATTAATAGAGCTCTTTCAATCATGACAACTCTCGAAATAGTTTTAGCATGTTAATGAATCTGGCATTATTCTCCTACGGATTCTGCTGCTGGAGAGCAAGTATGGACTTGCTACTGCCAGATACACAGACACGCCGCTATGAGCATGTAAGATATGTTGTTGCTGCATGAATAGACATGTATAAATCCCATAGCAAATCTAGGCAGGTGGAGCTGGGGGAGGTGGAGGGTTTCAGAGGAACTCTGATAGCACACTGCAGGACTAGACTACAGCAAACACTGAACCAGATTTAAATGCTGAGCAAGCAAGCTCATTGGCTATAGGCCAGTCAGCTTGTGCCATGTGGTAATGATGTGATTTCTTGAAGACTGCATGTAAAGGACCTATTAGCCTACACTGTAAAAAATTTACCCGTAAATTTACGGTAAAATTCTGGCAGCTGTGGTTCCAGCCATTTACTGTAATTTTACGGCTTCAACGCTGTTTTTCCATTTTACGGTTTCAACACCGTTTTTCCATTTTTTGGTTTCAACACCGTTTTTCCATTTTACGGTTTCAATACCGTTTTTCCGTTTTACGGTTTCAATACCGTTTTTCCATTTTACGGTTTCAACACCGTTTTTCCATTTTACAGCTGCGCTGTAATTTCACAGTAAAATACTGGCAGCTGTGATTCCAGCCATTTACCGTAATTCAACAGTACCAATAATGTTGTTCATTTTACAGCTTTACTGTAATTTTACAGTACAGTACTGGCAGCTGTGGTTCCAGCCATTTACCGTAATTCTACCATTTTAATACTGTTTTACATTGTACTTGCAGCAATGGTTACAGCTATAATTCTACAATATAGAAAAATTAAAACAATACATAAACAATACATAATTAAAACATCTCTAGTATATGTAGTATATAATGCAAACAGACATGTCAAACTATTTTTCACTAGATGGAGAGAAAATAAATAAAGAAGAAATAGATTATGGTGCATCATTTGCTATTTATTAAAACAGGCAAAAAATAGGCATTGACATATTGGCTGAAACTGACCCAAACTGATTATCAGCATAAATACAAACAATAAGTTAAAGGGTTAGTTCACCCCAAAATTAAAATTCTGTCATTAAGTACTCACCCTCATGTCGTTCCAAACCCATAAGGCTTTCGTTCATCTTCCGAACACAAATTAAGATCTTTTTGATGACAGAATGCTGTCAGATTTCCGTCCATTGACTGCCTTTGTAACTACCACTTTGATGCTTCAAAAACTTCATAAAGAGATCGGAAAACTAATTCATATGAATCGAGCGGTTTAGACCAAATTTTCTGAAGAGACTTGATTGCTTGTTATGATGAAAAGATTTAATTTAGGCTTTTACTCGCATGTAAACATTGATCAGCAAACATAAGCAGAAGCTCAACATAACTTGAATAACGCACAAGAACAAACCTCTTCCGGAAGCTCAAACGTGCTGCGTAACCAATGAGGTTCATTCTCGAAGTAGGTTAGGTTGAGCTTCTGCTTATATGTTCTCTGATCAATGTTGGACGGAAATCTGACAGCATTCTGTCATTAAAAAGATCTTAATTTGTGTTCTGAAGATGAACGAAGGTCTTACGGGTGTGGAACGACATGAGGGTGAGTAATAAATGACAGAAATTTTATTTTGGGGTGAACTAACCCTTTAAGAAAAGGGAAAATAGCACTTGCTTTAACCAACACAAATCTTTTTGAATTTGTTCAAAAATTAATTTATCATTTTTCATTTACCCTGATGCTATCCCAGCTATCCCACAACTGCCTTTCTTCAGCAGAACACAAACAATTTTAGAATCAGTATCAGAGCCCTGGTGAGAAGCACTAGTTTAAAGTTGAGAATGTTTTATTAATTTGTTTCTTTGATCACAATGGTGGAAGCCATTTTCTTGCATTGTATGCATCCTTCAAAGCTTGAATTTCCTCCAGATTAAAAATATGCTTTTATGTTCTGATAAAGAAAGTCATATACACCATTGGATGGCATCAGGGTAAGTAAATAATGAGAATATTTATTTTTGAAACCAAACTGCAAAAAAACAATGAAAAACAATGTCAATGAGAAAAGTGTAAATTGTACAGTCCAATGAGAAAAACTGTAAATTAAAGGATTAGTTCACTTTCAAATAAAATTTTCCTGATAATTTACTCTCCCCCATGTCATTCAAGATGTTCATGTCTTTCTTTCTTCAGTCGAAAAGAAATGAAGGTTTTTGATGAAAACATTCCAGAATTATTCTCCTTATTGTGGACTTCAATGGCCTCCAAACGGTTGAAGGTCAAAGGTCAAAATTACGCTGTATGTCCTACGCCTTCCCTATTCTATTTACGGAACGAACGCAGCGCCACTTCCATTTTTTCTGTAAGTAGAATAGGGAAGGCGTAGGACATACAGTGTAAGCTTTTTGAAGAATACAAAAGTGCGCTTTTGGCGGAACCACTTGGAAGGCGATCATTTGTTTATATAAAGCATATACATTTATATTTTTTTCGAAAATGACCGATCGTTTCGCTAGATAAGACCCTTATTCCTCGTCTGGTATCGTTTAAAGCCCTTTGAAGCTGCACTGAAACTATAATTTTGACCTTCAACCATTTGGGAGGCCATTGAAGTCCACTATAAGGAGAATAATCCTGGAATGTTTTCATCAAAAACCTTAATTTCTTTTCGACTGAAGAAAGAAGGACATGGACATCTTGGATGACATGGGGGTGAGTAAATTATCAGGAAAATTTTATTTGAAAGTGAACTAATCCTTTAACCTTTAGAAAAGATTACATTACACCAACTTTGGATAGATCTGGAAAGAGGTCTGATGAAACTGGTCAACACGCCCAGGTCTGAGAAGAAAACATATTACGAAAATGTTAGTGACTATATATTGCACATGGAAAAAGATAGTTATTATTAACACTGCACACACTTTTAAATTGAACAGAAAATGAACTGTTTAGTTGTGTTTTTTAACATAATTAGAAACTTGTAAACTACATAAAAGCGGGTGTGTGTTTGTTACAGTAGAAAAAAAAAAAACAAGACAAAATATCATCTTAACAAAAGCAGGGGTGTGTAAAAGATTGTGTGATTGTGTGTTTTCCAGGTAGCCACAGAAGAGTGAATAATTAAGTGATTGAGTGTGTGTCTGTAACAAGGTTATTATAGTTTTGCATTTTTCATTAGTTTTTATTTTTATTTCGTTTTGACTTTTTGTTTTCAAATTCAGTTTAGTTTTAATTAGTTTTTAAAGTAGGTTTGCTGGTTTACAGGTGCTGGTCATATAATTAGAATATTATCAAAAAGTTGATTTATTTCACTAATTCCATTCAAAAAGTGAAACTTGTATATTATATTCATTCATTACACACAGACTGATATATTTCAAATGTTTACTTCTTTTAATTTTGATGATTATAACTGACAACTAAGGAAAATCCCAAATTCAGAATCTCAGAAAATTAGAATATTACTTAAGACCAATACAAAGAAAGGATTTTTAGAAATCTTGGCCAACTGAAAAGTATGAACATGAAAAGTATGAGCATGTACAGCACTCAATACTTAGTTGGGGCTCCTTTTGCCTGAATTACTGCAGCAATGCGGCGTGGCATGGAGTCGATCAGTCTGTGGCACTGCTCAGGTGTTATAAGAGCCCAGGTTGCTCTGATAGTGGCCTTCAGCTCTTCTGCATTGTTGGGTCTGGCATATCGCATCTTCCTCTTCACAATACCCCATACCATGGTCCTTAAACCAGGTACTGGTAGCTTTGGCACTGTGTGCAGGTGCCAAGTCCTGTTGGAAAATGAAATCTACATCTCCATAAAGTTGGTCAGCAGCAGGAAGCATGAAGTGCTCTAAAACTTCCTGGTATATGGCTGCGTTGACCTTGGACCTCAGAAAACACAGTGGACCAACACCAGCAGATGACATGGCACCCCAAACCATCACTGACTGTGGAAACTTTACACTGGACCTCAAGCAACGTGGATTGTGCGCCTCTCCTCTCTTCCTCCAGACTCTGGGACCCTGATTTCCAAAGGAAATGCAAAATTTACTTTCATCAGAGAACATAAATTTGGACCACTCAGCAGCAGTCCAGTCCTTTTTGTCTTTAGCCCAGGCGAGACGCTTCTGACGCTGTCTGTTGTTCAAGAGTGGCTTGACACAAGGAATGCGACAGCTGAAACCCATGTCTTGCATACGTCTGTGCGTAGTGGTTCTTGAAGCACTGACTCCAGCTGCAGTCCACTCTTTGTGAATCTCCCCCACATTTTTGAAGGGGTTTTGTTTCACAATCCTCTCCAGGGTGCGGTTATCCTTATTGCTTGTACACTTTTTTCTACCACATCTTTTCCTTCCCTTCGTCTCTCTATTATTGTGCTTGGACACAGAGCTCTGAACAGCCAGCCTCTTTTGCAATGACCTTTTGTGTCTTGCCCTCCTTGTGCAAGGTGTCAATGCTTTTGGACAACTGTCAAGTCAGCAGTCTTCCCCATGATTGTGTAGCCTACAGAACTAGACTGAGAGACCATTTAAAGGCCTTTGCAGGTGTTTTGAGTTAATTAGCTGATTAGAGTGTGGCACCAGGTGTCTTCAATATTGAACCTTTTCACAATATTCTAATTTTCTGAGATACTGAATTTGGGATTTTCCTTAGTTGTCAGTTATAATCATAAAAATTAAAAGAAATAAACATTTGAAATATATCAGTCTGTGTGTAATGAATGAATATAATATACAAGTTTCACTTTTTGAATGGAATTAGTGAAATAAATCAACTTTTTGATGATATTCTAATTATATGACCAGCACCTGTAGTTTAGTTTTTATTTTTTGAAAATGCTTAGTTTTAGTTTAGTTTTTATTAGTTTTAGTGTTAGTTTTAGTCTTTTTTTTGTAATTTGGGTTACTAAGATGGATACGGCAAAGCAGAAATTAAAAGAGATCATTAAGGATGCAAGGAAGCTGACCAAATTGTGTAGATGGGTGGAGCAAGAGAGGATTAACATCATCTTTTATGGGTGTGTCAACTTTCGGTACCGCCATGATGCCATGGAATGTCGGAATTTCTTGTTTGGGGGGGAGAGGGGGTGATCAAAATAATTCCTTCGTTAATAATTCGTTACACAGAACTTTATTATATTAAATATGAGTCACACCTTCACAAAATATACACATTTAACACCCTATACAAAATTCACACCCCATTGAAATTCCTTTACCTCTTACAAAATCCACACATCTTCTATACAGAATTCAAACCCTATACAAATACCACAGCTGTACAATTTTCACACCCTATACTAAATTTACCCTATACAATAGCCTACTCATCTGGATTGAAGCAGCAAACATTCAGTGTAAGAGTAAACAAATGACATAACATTATTTAATATTTGAATCACAGCTTATATAGTGTTTTGACATTGACAACCCAAGTGCATTTTACCTCAAACTTGCGACTAGTTAACTTTCTAAAGTAGCAACCGCTTCTCGGGTCGACATTAACACACTGACAAAATTATATTCAGAATTAAAAATATTTTTATACCACTTTTTAATGTGTGATTGTGTAAAGGTGTTCACAAGATACCAACCTTTCGCGAACTTGCTTTCAACGTCGAACACTCGTTCTCATGGAGACGCGGTGTGCACGGAGAGGAAGGGCTGTCTGTGTGTGTGTGTGTGTGTGTGTGTATGTGAGAGAGACGCGTGAGAGACGCAGGGAAAGGAAATGCAGCTGAACGTTATTTGCTCTATGAAAGACACTGACAAAGACGAAAACTAAGGACATTTAATCTATAATTTATTTTATTTTAGTTAGTTTTGCCAAACACACATTACAGTTTTGGTTAGTTATCGTTTTTTTGTAATGCCTCGTTTTTATTTTTATTTCAGTTAACGACAATGTTTTTTCCCCACCTAGTTTTCGTTTTTTCGTTCATTTTCGTTAACGATTATAACCTTGGTCTGTAAGCTATGGGTGTATTCTGTATGCTACTGGAAACATGCATGTGAATTTGCATGTGCCTCATAAATGCACAGATAGCACTGCATGTGTTATATGTGTGCACAAAGTTTGCAAAAGTACATGACTCTGATCTTACTAAATCAGAAATACATGTAAATCAATTTAAGGGCTCCTATAAAACAAAATCAAACCACTTTTGCAATATTACCTCTTTATACTACAGCTGTTCAAGGCAGGTCCAAGTAGTTCCAGGCATCTTGAGGATTTATTTGACCGCATTACAGTTCCATATCACTTCGCCAAACGATTTCAGTTATCTCAAAGGTCCTTAGAGCCTAAAACCGAAAAAAAGAACCAAACCCCATAAAGAAATTGATCAAGCAAATAAATATAACAAGAGGATAAAAATGACAAACTTTTTCCATGTTTTATTGTCTATGGAACGCATACTCTCATTCTCCCGCTCTTTATCACATACAAACGCACACACATATAGTGCAGACACACATAGACGCAAGTATACACTGAAACTTTATCAATAAAATAATTTCGCAATTAAAAAGCACTGTGACATTTCTCAGTTGTGATGTAATAACGTAAGTTCTAAAATGACGATTTGAATTAGCAACGGAGGACTGGGATGAGATATGTAATAAATAATTACACACAAGATCGTTTCAAGTACAAAAACACGAAAAATGTCTTGAAATACAACATCTGCACAATATCTTGAGGTGTGGTGACCGAGGAGGAATAACTGACAACGGGCCTCTTCGAGTCGTGGCTGCATTACAATCTCGGATAGGCCCATGCATTATTTTTCTAATAATTCAGCGGCCCGTCGTCAGTTATTCCTAAACCTAGCGTTAAAAAAAGAGTTTGGAAAACACTGACTAGTGAAATGCCTCACCCGTTGATGACTGTCTGTCTTTCTGTAACACGCGATTCGCGCCACAAACAGTCAAAAATATCTCACGAGCCACGAAAAAGGCGATTTTACAAGTTGAGTGCAACATAATAAAATAAAAATAAAGAAATAATCTTACCTTGAACAGTTTCCTTCTTTAGCACACGCAGACGAAGAGATTCTGTTGGTTGACCGCAGCGCTTTCTGCAGGAGTTTGAATGAGGGCTCGCGTTGAAGATGCTCCGCCCCCATGTGCTGTTTTTTTACAGTATGAGACCGTTTTTCTCAGGAACAAACCTTTTTACTGTTAAATGCTGTAAATGTACTGCAAGTACTTAATTTACCCAATAGTATCCAGCTGCAGACCCGCAGCACCAGTTTCAGAATCGCAGTTTCAGAACAGCAGCCACAGAACGGAAGTGAGGGGCGGGGCTTAACAGTCATATTTGCGCTACCCATACATGTCATTTTCTTTTGTTAAATATAAGTTGTTTTTACATGGATTTTGATCGGATCGATGTCTACAATATTTAACAACAATAGGTCACTTTTCTGTTCATATAATATGCATAAGATATCATGATATACAAAGAGCAAAATTTTAAAACAGCCTATTGGTCATGCTTAATGTCAATGAATGGATACAAACACAGTAGTTTATACTTCGAGGATATAGGCTACAGCTATACGCCGTTTTTATTTAAAAAAAATATTAATTAATGTGTGTTGTAAAGTGTTTCCCATTTGACTATATGTGATAGTAGCTATTATTTCCTCCACATTCCAAATAATATACCGACACAGAGTTTGAGAAGATTTAATGTTAATGGATACAAACACTTTAGTTAATTGTTTACTTCAACGATACTACAACTATACAAGTTTTTTTTTTTTTGTATTAATTCAAACATATATTAATAAATGTGTAACATGTAAAGTGTTTCCCATTTGACTGTATATTTGATCGTATTATTTCCTTCATGTTCAAATTGTTACAAATAGATTATGTAACGTAGGCTATTTAATGTAAAATAAAAACAACCATTTAAAAAAAAGCCTTGAACAAGTGAAACGTGTGTTTCTCTGTATGAAAACAAATAGGATATTTAAAAAACATTTCTAAAATAATAGGTTTAAAACATATTTCAACTGCTCATAATAAAATAAAAACAAGCAAACAACAAATAAGCATTTCATGCTTAAAACACTTAAAAATTATAAGAAATATAACATTTCTGCAGAAAAACCTGTCTTTTTATCCCTGAAAACGAAACGAATAAGTTTTATTAATTAATATTTATTTAATATTAACACGATAAATATGACAAATGCAAAAAAAAAAAAAACTTTAATGATAAAATGTGAAAGATGTGAACAGATTCAATAGCCTATAGCAGATAAACACTTAATATAAATATATAAATATAAATTTGTTCACCACATCACCACTGAAACTGCTGGTGCTGCGGGTCTGCAGCTGGATATGTCTCAATTTACCGACCATTAGCTGTAAATTTACAGGATTTAACTGTTTATTGAAATAACGGTATTTTACTGTTGGAAATTGGCTGTAATTTTACAGCAAGTTTTTACAGTGTACGCCATCTAGAGTTTCATGATTGAACTAGATATTAATATTAGCCAAATATTTATCTTGATTTGGGATCTAAAATCTCAATTTGTAATCAAAAGTCATTATGAAGAGCTCTCAGCCATGAAGACTTTTCGTTCAGATGAATAAAGCATTTTATTGTTCAAAGCGTGCCATTAAAAAGCAAATTAGTTTTTTCCAGGGTGGATTTCTTAACATTTAATCCCTCTGTGCCGTAATAATGATGCGGATTTTGTAACCTCAGCTGGAAAATCTGTGACTCCAGAACATTTCAAAGCATCACTGCAGACTTCCCCAACTATGATGTCTTGTTGGTTATGTTCCTCAGGGATTCAGCATTTTTTAGGCTGAGAAACATGATCAAAGAACTGGGTCAGTCAGGTTCACCATTCATATTTCAAGAGAAATGTTTCTGTACCACCTTCAAAGTCACATTTTAATCAGCATATGCTAGACTGAACTGATAAACCATACTTTTGCACATCACAGCCAGCAACAATTACCACTCTGGGAATTTATGTTCTTCTCACTATGAGCCTTTGAGAACCTACTGTAGATTGTCTGTTATTTCATATTACAACACTGGTTGACTAATTATCTCCAATTGTCTGTATTGTTTTTGAGCAGGCAAAAAGATAAAAAGCTTCATTCCCTACAGAAAAAAAAAAGAGAAAAAAAAAACCTCTAAAATTGGCGAAAATCTGTCCTGCTGTGCTTCTCGGTAGACCAGGCCATGTAAAGCATATGACTAACATTTATGTCTGTATAATCAGTTTATTTTCAGAAACTTCCTCAAAAAAGGATTCTTCTAGAGGGCAGGATGGGATAGCTTTTAATAAGCCAGCTGTTAGGCTATGACAGTAAGTGATCCACACAGACGATCCAGCGCTGATTCTGTCCACAGTCATTGAAATGATGAAATAAATCTGCCCTTATTATTTTAATACAGCGCAGCCCCTAAGGACAGATCAGACTACATGGGGGAGAGTAGGGTAAGATATGTCGGTGGGTAATCTAGCAAACTGCACAATATTTGTCATGTTACCATTTCTTTAAAAAGGACCCTTTATATACAGCTGCCCATGACTGATAGCAAATAAATCTATCATGCATGTTCGTATATTTCCATAGTATAAACCATGTAAAGCATCTGAAAAGCATGTGAAAGCATCTGATCATAGCAGTGTGGATGTTTGCACACTTATTAGATGTTACTGAATGTGGTTGTTTGCACGTTTATTTATATACCACTTTATACAACAGATTGTTTTAAAGCAAGCACTTTTACGATACTAAACATGAAAAAAGTGTCTGTCTCTTTCAGTTTGATTTACAACTAAACATTCGACTATAAAATGGTTCTCCAGTGTGTCCACATCCGAAGGACTCGAGGGACTGAAAAGAAGAAATTAAAGGTAATTAGGTAATCACCACAGACCAATGGTAGTTCGAAGGTGTTTACCAGCCAGAGCAAACTGTTCAGCATTGGCAAGCTGTTTTGAATTCCTGAAACAAACACAAAACAACCTTTAGGCCTGATTTTGTTTGAAATGACGTCACACTATTTCATGGTCCCAATATTTAGTGGTCTTTTAATGGTCTTAACCGTTTCACAAATCACTGGTCAGGAAATTAGCAAGAACTGCACAAATACTGTAGATAAAGTAACTTAGCATGGAATAGCCTTCCCCAACTTGCCAACAGCTTTTTACAGGAAGAACTGTCAGTGTTGTTCCACTCAATGTTAATAGCTTCACAGAGTTGAAAAATGTCTCCCAGTTCATTTGAGTTTAATGTGAGACCAAATATTCACTATAGGGTTCAAATCTGGACTCTGATCAGGCCAAATCATGAGCCTGATGGACTGATGCTTCTCAAGCTACTTCTTTGTTTTCTTTACATTTTGGGCAGGAGTATTGTCTTGTTAAAAAAAATAACATCTGATCATTCCTCCTTCATATTTTTTCATTTGTGGGAAGTAAGCCATTCTGCAATATTCTCCTGTACTCCAAAGCATGAAATGACTTTTCACAGTGAAGTAGCTCACAAACACCAGCAGCTAAAAAGGCTCCCCACACAATGACACCTCTTCCTCAATGCTTTACTGTGGTAGAGATGCATTTATTATTATATTTCTCAGCAGATTTTCAAAGACACCGCACTGGAGCATCAACATGCAACTCGTGTTTCATTGTGATTCATTGCTAAACACAAAAACTTCATTCTGTCTTTGATGTTTTTCTGAGACAGCAGTGGCTTTTTAAGTAGTGCATTTGCTTAAATTTTGCTAATTTCCTGACCAATAATTTGTGGTTAAGACAATTAAAAGCTTAGTATTTAGCCAATTTGGGCCTGGGTTATTTCTTTTCTTTTTCTTTTCTTTTTTTTTTCTTTTTTTTTTTTTGTGATAAAGTATGTTTACAAACTGTTTAATTCATAACATTTAATCAAACTAAAAAAATAATAATAATTAAATCAGAACTAATTAATTAAAACAAAATCTATAAAATGGGAACCCCTAAAAGGTTCTATATATGAAGCGCCTGACAGAACCCTTTAAAGTTCTATAGAACTTATTCATCTAAGAGTGGCAGCAAAATTCACACTTATTTTTTCAGTGGGTAAGACATCTCTGAACATTACATTTGATGTTATTATAGGCCATATATGCCTATCACTGTAATTCAGATAAAATAAAGTTAAGAGAAATTACTAGCCATTAGAAATGAGATCAAATATAAAGGAAAAAGATGAAAGATTAAAGGAAAGTAATAATTCTGAAGAATATCAATCAAAGAACTAATCAAAGAACACACGTAAGACAAAAGGAATAAAGAGAACTTTGATGAGAGAAACAGACATGTTATACACATAATTAATATGTCTCAGTACACATCTTGGCATTGTTTATATGTGCGCTAAATCAGACCCCTAAGTCCAATTGTTTTTTCTATGAAATAAGCTTATAATCTAAAAATAAAAACCTAAAATGCTGATTTTTTTTTACTACAAAATATTCCGAATATTAAACATTTTCCTTGGTGGTTTACGAATATCTTTTAGAGACTGTGAATAATGTGCAATGAATGCAACAATGAATTATTAAAGTGCTGTGGTCAGAATAAAGGAGCATCTAAGTTCAAAAGAAGATCTAATTCAGCTCAAAAGATTTGATGCTTTGTTACATTAAGCTTAAGGGGGGTTTTTTCTTTTTTCTTTTTTTAGGTCTTATATGTTACGTAGGCTGATAAAATCCTTTCAGATAGCATCATACCACTAGGATATGTAGTATTTGGACACTGTGTCTAGTTCAGTTTCACTCTGAATACTACAAAAAGGGCCAGTTTAGAAAGCAATCCAAACGAATAGAGAATCCACACGCATATCTAACATACAGAGCTACATGTTCTCCAGACATGCAACATTCCATGCATGGATGAATTATGTCGGATATGGCAGGACATGATAGATTTATGGCATTCTATGATCCCATGTCTTGAAAAATAAAGCTGTCCCTTGAGTTTCCTCCATTTTTGGCCCAAGCGAGTGGAATCAGCAACCACAGACAGTGGCTCTTGTTGAGAACTCCCTGTGGTTTCACGCATGAGCAGAACTTGTAGGTCAGCGTGTCTTACCAACACCATCAGTGATACAAGCTTCTGTCTGTGTTATCTCTAAAAGAGCAAGACCAGATACCAATAATTCTCAAGTGCCCCATAAATCATGCATAGATAGGTCATATTTTCCCATGCATGCGTGTTCCACCTTCAATTTTAACGTTGTATAAGCAGGCCCGCATGGAATATGCACCTGCAGAATTTCATATGAAGCAATGCACATTTCCATATTTCACACAGTCCCCCTGTGTGTTCATTCATTAAATATTTTGGCTAATTTTATTATACTTTCAGCTACCACATTAAAGACATTTTTTAAATCCATTTCACATATTTTCCTCCAAAATCAGCAGATAAAGTGTGCATATTCCATCAGGGCCTATACTTATGAAGCAATATTTGTTCAAAAATTCATCATCTATTCAAATCCATTACCTATACAGTGCTCAGCGTAAATTAGTACACCCCCTTTGAAAAGTAACATTTTAAACAATATCTCAATGAACACAAAAACAATTTCCAAAATGTTGACAAGACTAAGTTTAATATAACATCTGTTTAACTTATAACATGAAAGTAAGGTTAATAATATAACTTAGATTACACATTTTTCAGTTTTACTCAAATTAGGGTGATGCAAAAATGAGTACACCCCACAACAAAAACTACTACATCTAGTACTTTGTATGGCCTCCATGATTTTTAATGACAGCACCAAGTCTTCTAGGCATGGAATGAACAAGTTGGTGACATTTTGCAACATCTATCTTTTTCCATTCTTCAAGAATGACCTCTTTTAGAGACTGGATGCTGGATGGAGAGTGATGCTCAACTTGTCTCTTCAGAATTCCCCAAAGGTGTTTGATTGGGTTCAGATCAGGAGACATACTTGGCCACTGAATCACTTTCACCCTGTTCTTCTTCAGAAATGTGTTTAGGATCATTGTCATGTTGGAAAAGTGCACGACGACCAAAGGCAAGGAGTGATGGTAGCATCTTCTCTTTCAGTATAGAGCAGTACATCTGTGAATTCATGATGCCATCAATGAAATAAAGCTCCCCGACACCAGCAGCACTCATGCAGCCCCACATAAGGACACTGCCACCACCATGTTTCACTGTAAGCACCATGCATTTTTCTTTGTATTCCTCACATTTGCGACGCCATACAGTTTTGAAGCCATTCGTTCCAAAAACATTTATCTTGGTCTCATCACTCCAGAGTATAGAGTCCCAGTAGTCTTCATCTTTGTCAGCATGGGCCCTGGTAAACTCTAGGCGGGCTTTTTTGTGCCTGGGCTTTAGGAGAGGCGTCTTTCGTGCATGGCACCCATGCATGCCATTCCTCTGCAGTGTACGCTGTATTGTGTCACGGAAATAGTCACCCCAGTTTGGCTTTCTACTTCTTTAGATAACTGCAGTGAACTTGCATGCCCATTTTCTTCAACCCTTCTCTTCAGAAGACACTCCTGTCGAGGTGTTAACTTCCGTGGACAACCTGGACGTCTCTGTGAGATGGTTGCAGTTCCATCTTTTTAAAATTTTTGTACCACTTTTGTTACAGTATTCTGACTTATAAGTAAAGCTTTGCTGATCTTCTTGTAGCCTTCTCTTTTATGGTGTAAAGAAATTATTTTCTTTCTCTTGTGACATTTCTCTTGCATGTGGTGCCATTGCTGACAGCATGAAATGGGAAGGGGTTTTAACACCCTTTTATAGTCAACTGTCTGCTGGACACCTGTGTAATGAATAATTAGACTCACCTGTGGTTGAATTCTTGTTAAATTAGACATTTGTAGTCTAAAATGTAGCTTTGCTCCAGAGACTTTCAGTGGGGTGTACTCATTTTTGCATCATAATTTGAGTAAAACTGAAAATTTTGTTCTTTAAGTTATATTATTAACCTTACTTCCATGTTATAAGTTAAACAGATGTTATATAAAACTTAGTCTTGTCAACATTTTGGAAATTGTTTTTGTGTTCATTGAGATATTGTTTAAAATGTTACTTTTCAAAGGGGATGTACTCATTTACGCTGAGAACTGTATGTGCAGTATTCTGTACGGAGTCCCTAAAGGGACATGGTGTTGAAAAAAAAAAAAAAAGAGATGGAAGGTAAAATTATATGTCAATGCTTTTGCGCTCCCTCGCAAATGTTTTGCGTTCCCTCGAGAAACTTTGTATCCGCTTGCAAAAAAGTTTTTGCGAGTGAACGCAGTTTTTCGGGGGAACGCAAAACTTTTGTGAAAGAATGCAAAAGAATTGATATATGTTTTTTACTCCCGTCTCATATTTTTTTCCACCACCATGTCCGTTTAGGGGCTCCGTAGTGTTCCAGCACTCTGCTGCTGTTTTCTGAAGCATGTGATAATTTTGTACAAGTACATAGGGTCAAGAGGCTTTCCTTAGGTTGTTTTTCATTTATGAGCCTGAGCTTGTGTAGAGAACTTTTCAATGACAAAGGTCACATACAACATCAAAAGCCTCAGCCTGTAGCATCAATCCCACCGTGCTCTTACACTGACGTAAGTCGCCAGCTATTCTGGCATCTTCCTTTCACCTTCACATCTTTGCAAACAGGTAAAGACAAGGCATAAAACAAAGGCAAAACAAAGAACATCAGTCAGCATACCATGTGAAGCGCACCACGGACCAGAGAGGTCGATTCCAACTTGAGAAAGCATCTTAAGATTACAAAAAAGAAAAAAAAAACACAGCTGACGTTCACCTTACGTGGCCTTGGGGACAAATTATAATTTCAGGGAGTAAAACAGCTCGATTTTCCAAATGAAAGTGTAAACAAATGATGGATGGCGATAATCTGAGCAGTCAGTGGAGCACAACGAATGGCTAAACGCCCACACAGCCATGTTTGAACACTGAGAGGATATCAGCAGGCACAGAAAATGGAGGCCAGGAATAACTGATAGATTGAATAGAATTCAAGGTGGAAAAGTCTCTTTCAAAATAGCATAATGATAATGATGAGGACTTTTTATTTTTAGGCTTTAAATGTTGCAATAATAAATATGGAAATATACAGTACTATGCACACACTGCTAATAATAATAATAATAGCTATAATAATTTGTTATTATTTAGGGCTGTCAGTCAAATAAATATTGGAATCAAATTAATTAATTACATGATATGCTGATTAATGCACATCTTGTACATCAATATTGGCTATAAAAAGTTTAAAGACAATACATTTGTCACGTTTATGTTCTGTTTCGTTTTCATGGTTCCCTTTCGATACGGTTCACTCACATTGCGTCAAAACTGATGCAATGCTCCTTCCCGTTATCTCAGGGAACCAGGGTTACGTAAGTAACCATAAACGTTTTCTGTGTTCCCTGTTCCTGTTTCCTAAGGGGGCGTATACATCACAGAAAACTTTTTATGTGTTTTGATCGTTCATTTACATGACAACGGCATTTTGGGCGCCTGAAACGCAATGTGCAAGTTGAAAAACATGAATCTGTGAAAGCGCTGACGTCATGTGCATGTGTATTACATGTTCAGTCTATAGGTGCATAGTTTTTAATTTTACAATGTCACATCGCCAACTACTGGCCTGGCATGAATAATACAGCATTTTTAGACATTTTCGCGGATCCGTGTGAAAGGGGATTGTTTTGACAACATTGTCGTCCGTACGCGAAAAACGCAAAGGAAAATCTTTTCCATTTTCAGTACATCGTTGTTGAGTAAATGTACCCTCAGGTGCTGTTCACACATGACCATTTGTAATCGTTGTTTTGTATATGCAGATTGTGCTATATATATATTCACCTAAGTTCACCTCACTGAACTCTTTCTCACATCATGTTGTCCTGTCGCAGTGGCTGTGAAGATTTCTGAACTATGTCAGAGTTAAGCCCAATCCTGCACACAAAGCCCTCACCTCTGAGAGCAGATCCAGACAGGGGCATCAGGATTAGGCTCGGATCTGCCCTGGTTATAATCACAGAAGAATCCAAATGGATATTGCACAGACAGAACAAAAAATCCATTTGCTTATTTTGTCAATGGTGGTATTAATCACATAAAAAGCCATTATGTGAATAAGGCTTTTTACATGCTTAAAAAATTCTGTTCCTCTCTGATTTTCTCTCTCTCACTCTCACTCACACTCTCTCTAATGCTTATACAGTCTATTCACAGAAAACAGATACTGTATAGGTCAGTAAGTTAAGAGCAATTTTATGGAACAAAAACACTCTCTGATTCAGATGCAGACTTATTTAATTCTCCCTTATAAAACAAATGGTTCCAACTATAAATTTTAATTGGAATGGGCTGCATTCAAATGTGAAAATGGCAATAAACACATTAAAGTTGTGATGTAATTCTTATGAAGCTTTATAGACATCATACTTCAAAATCTCTCTTTTTCCATATATTATTATAAAGAAGCATAGAACGTTTTAGCGCTGTTCAGTAACTGTGGGGGCGGGGTCAGCAGTGTGTTATTCAAATAACATGCAAATCATTCTTTAACTGCTGTAGTCAGATGGTGACCAGACAAGGAGGGCCGCTATATCTCTGAGGTTTGTCAGCAGATGGTGGGAAGTCAGACTGAGCTGTGTGGGAGACAAGATGGAGAGAGACAGAGTGAAATGCATAATCATTGTTTTATTCTTCCAGTCTCTGCTGCCTCTGCCTTAGGGGCATCTAAGGAACTGCAAATCAATACAGACCTCTCATTCACACTCTAAAGCAGCTCTGTTTATCGAAAACACACGGCAGACAAACAAGAGATGTTGAGGACGTTGCCTGTTCTCTCCACTTGGGTTCCCATTATTCATATCTCGTCTTTGATAAAGCTGCAACATTCATTAAAATTGAAATGGATGTTTGCTACCTATTTTACACCCATAATGTGATGTTTTTCCAAATGAAATAAGAATAAAAATGTAGGGTGGGACTTGATAGTATCCATGGCAATTGACTGAATCATGAAAAAGTAGACATTGCACACCTGAATGGAAGAATGTTTTTGTTTTTGTTTTTTAGTCCAAATACGTCCCTTTTTGAGCAAATCCTTGGACTGATTCCACAGTGCTAATACTGTTCGTGAAGTTTGCCCTAGAATGGCTTACTTATAGTTGTCTCTGTACATTACACTGACATAGGAAAAAGTATTTTACCATCGAAAAAATTACACACTTCACCTTTAACTCAGGAAATTGAAGCCCCATGTGTCTGAAGGCTGCCGTAAGTAGTTAGTTGTCTCTTTCTGTCTCTCTCATTCTCTTGGAGACGCCTGTGGGACACAGTGGAGGACAAGTCGTATTGTCAGACCACACACATATATATACACACTCATGCACGACTGGTCATGCGCCTGGCAGGGATGACAAGGAGAAAGCAAGGTATGAGCCGTTCCCCAGCTACAAACTAACACACACACACGCGCATTATCATACGGATGCGACTCTCAGCATATATCATATATTCCCTCTACTGTCATCTTCATAGGCTTATGGATTTATTGAGGCTTTAGTTGGAGAGTTCCAATAAACCGTATGTGATAAGGAGGTGCGGTCGACCTAGAAAGGGAGGGGGACGAGAAAAGTGTTGGGAATGATAAAGGGGATTACATGGTAAAGGTGATAGCTGTAAAGGAAAGGTGAATAGGTTTCATGTTAAGGACACGCTTGATGCTTATTTTTATTGCGTATAGTCATGTAAATTGGACTGGTTCATATATCATTTCCATTGGAAATGGAGATAGTCCTCCCTGTGGAATCAAACCTGAGAGAACATGTTCAGATCCGGCTCCTTCCGGATCTAATTCCTCTTGCGAAATATTTTCGTTGGAATATAAGCCTTTTGGTAATCCTAACCTCAGCCCCAACTTTTTTTTAGACTTGGAAGCTAAATTGGGCAGAAAAACTAATCAAAAAAGACAGAAAAAAACAGAACAGATAGGGAAAAGGGTGCTGTATGCAAATAAACATGAATGTAAATAAAAGCATAAAAACACCTTCACATATACAGTAGCAGGTGTCAGTCTCATCCAGGCAGAAGTGTATTGTGCATTATCATGGTGTGCACCCCCCTCATTGAAGTGTAAATCCAGAGGTAAATATGGATGGGGAAGGGACATTCAGGGATTAGTGAGAAAAATCCATTACAATCCCGGGCCTGTAACATAGTTACTCGCTGACTGCTAAAACCTATGTGTGTGTGCGTGTGTGTGATGTGTGCACGTGAACGCTCTATGTCTGACCTCCTGGCTATGCACCTAGATTTGATTTGACTGTTGTAGAAAGAATTATATCAGTCTTAAACAAACTGTTTTGTGAAAATCACGTGCAGAAGGGTAAACTATGCTTTATTTGATTAAACTTAGAAAAGACACAACTTTAACACTATGCATATTTTTAAAATTCATTTAGCCTATAGCAGCATTTCTATTGATATCTAAAAAAGTCTGTTTTGACCTAATATATTAATGGACAAACACATATGCCTATATATGTGATGAAAATTATATTATTTTAGTCTCGCATAGGTGTATGAAGTAAGCACATAATGCAGGGGATATAACAGAAACAGTCTTTATTAAATCCAACTAGAACACTCAGGAGATAACAGGGATAATAGTAATGCACAACCACATAAAATAAATAAAGACGATACCAGACAATGAAACACAGGAAACTGAGGGCTTAAATACACAGAGGATAATTGACTGAAACAGAACAGGTGTAGAGATAATTAATAACCAAGGAAACTAACTAGGAACTCAGGCAGGTAAACCAGGAACACAGAGAAAACGAAACCAAAACTTGACTACATGTTACAATATTGTATTTGAAATAAATAAATAAACTCCCAATGGGATAAGAAAAGCTTGAAAACATGTGCAAGTTATCTAAACAATTTTGTTTTTCGAGTAAATATAGTTGATTTAAGGATTTTGGATATTTTTCTGGAAAACAATACTAATCTATTTACTTATTATAAATAAAGTGATATTAAAGTATTTGTGAGTGATTTTTTTAATGGATTTTTTATGGGATGGCAGGCGGAAAATTATCGTATTCACCGAAAGATAACTGTCCTGAGATATTGCGCCGATCTATGAGTCCACTCTCTGTAAACAGTAAAATAAAAAATGGCTACGATGAGACTTTTTATGCAGGAGCCGGAAGCTCAGAGCATGAACTTGGAGTTCAGCATTTCATGAGTTTTAGTGTGCAAAATGTTTGCGATCTATCAACAAAACATTTTAAAAGTTAAAATGACAGACAGCAAATTGCTTTGCTTCTGTTTGACAGGTAAAAATACCATGGCTGCGTCTGAAATCGCATATTGAGTAGATACTTATTTATTTTGATAAAGTAATTACTTCAAGACCACTAAAAAAAGTATGTTTTATATAGGGTGGTGACGAGATCTTGTACCACGAGATCCCGCGAGATTAAAATGTGACGAGATTTCTTGTCAAGGAAACTGTCGTTTTGCTTTTTATAGAAATAAAAACTGCTTAAGCTTTTTTATAGAAATAAAAACCAATTAATTTAGTTGGATAACGGTTGCTTCAATCCCATCCAGCTTATCCAACACGAGCTGCAGCACTGTACGTAGTGCAGCATGAATCAGAGTTCACTGATCACGTGACGAGAGTAAGTGACGAGATGATTGACAAGACCATGGTGGAGGATTCGTTGCACAACAGAGCCTAAGCGTCTGACAAATGTCTTATCTTGTAGATTGCGTGCTCAGCACCGACGCCCCGTATTCCCAAAGTACACGCGATCACGAAATCAAAAGCGAAAGTAAAACGCGAGCACGTATTCAAATGCGATTTCAATATCCCACATTTTGAAAGCAGCTTCCTGATGCATGCAAATATCTTCCAATATGAAAGCTATCTTAGGCTGGGCTGTGTAGTTGTAATCATCTCTTAGCTTTGTATCATGCTTGAAGAAAAATTTGGTCTCTATTTGCACTTTGAATATTGAGAGAGTACTTTGATTATGGTTGCACTTATTGTTTGCACTTAAGACTAAGAGAACGCTGTATAACACAGCATCTGAACTATTTTTCTCCAGAAGTTATGACCGATAAAAATGTCTTTGTATTCTTTTAAACTAAAGTTGCGACTATAACACACAAGCGCTTATTAATGCGGGCGTCTGTTGTTGCTGTTGCAGTCTCCAGTTGCAGTGTCCGATTTTGTTGTTTTCCGTCTTTAGTTTCAGTTTCTATTGTGAAGCTTCGACCCGGGCCAGTGTTGCAACCTTGTGGAACCACTGTTAAGTGCAAAACAAATTCAATGAGCATGTGTGACCTGTGGTTAGGGTTAAAACTGGGCGGCGAGCGACCTTGCGTATGCATAAAAAAAGTATACTTTGGGCTTAAAGTGTGTTTTTTTTTTTTTTTTCAAGAAAAGAAGGTGTGTCTAATCCTGTAAATACAATCTGGTGGAAGTTCTAGAACGTTTACAGCATTTTTTATTGCTGTTCTGATTAATGAAGTGGATTTGGTGATTGACAGTTTGCATAGCTTGATCTTGTTTAAGATGCAGCAGGCCAGTTTCTTATGTAACAAGCACAAAATCACTGCTGCTCTTCTAAAAGATAATCCCAGTCGTACTACAGGGGATTTATATACTGCTATTCTTGTAGTATATTCGTCTTAATCTACTATGCTTGTAGTATATTCCTCATAAGCATGTATTTCACACAATCATAGACTTATCCAACAATTGAGTGGTACAGAACAATGAGATGTAATGTGTAATCTCTAAGCAAGAAACCATTAAACAATCTCGTGTGGATGGAAAGATGCTTCCACTGTATGAGATCCACAAAAGAAAAAGCAGAAGGGACAATTGTACCTCCATTTCATCATACTGGCATTAAGATGTCTGTTGTTACCCTCTGGGAGGGTGTGAAGAACAAATGCTCTCTCTCTCTCTCTCTCTCTCTTTCTCTCTCTCTCTCTCTCTGTCTCTCTTTCTCTCTCCTGTTGTCTAGCATCTTTTCTTGTCCTGTCAGCTACAGTAAGACTCAGAGAATTACAGTGTGTGCGATATTATGTGGCGAAACATTTCAGCTTCCAAACTTTAGAGTTCGCAGAACATTCAGTTACTTAGCGTCTACATTATTTACAAGTATACTCAAGTTTGTATCTAGAATGGAAGGCAAAGTTTCATAACTTGTTTAACTATTTAAGGAGAAAATTCAATTGCTCAAGCCAATTAATAATTTTATTGTCCTGTTATATTCTATAAACTTTGTTCATTATTAATAGGTCTGCATAGTTTTTAATATTATGAATTAAATTTAGAATTTATGGGGTTTTTTTCAGCACATGTGTGTTTGGTTCATAATCGGTGTATATATATATATATATATATATATATATATATATATATATATATACACACATACTATTCAAATTTGTTCATGATGTTATAAAATTTTAGCCTATTATTATCACATCGTTTTTATAGTCTGCCATGCACATACTGTATGTCCACATAGTTTTTGACTATTGAAAAGAAAAATGTCTTTTATGAGGATGTTGCATTTTAAAAATACATTTATGACACAGGTCCAAAACACAAACAATACTTTCTTATGACCTGTAAATGAACCCATAAATCATTTGTCTTTGTGTGTTTTCTAATGTGTTATTTAGAGTATCGCTTAATCAGCAATGCAAACACTTCATTTCAGCATGAGGTGAAATATCTTGACCGTGTCACTGTGCAAGCATCCAAATGGGCATTAAAAATATTTGCTTTTAGATTGGGTCATTTACCTTTTGTCACCGACACATTATCCAAACAGCTGCATGACATTGTGCCTCCAAACCACGTAGTTAAAATAAACAGCCATTTTAAAATATTGTGTTTCCCATAACACAGGAATAGATATTCTCACCCTGTGAAGATCAGTGTGCCATAGCTTGATGGCAGTCTGGTTACTGTGTGCACTTCTTGTATTTTTATTGATTTAATATTAGACCCCACAACACAGACCCCATTTATTTAATTAGAGTGCCCTTACATTCCTCTTCGGAGGCGTGATTAATTGAATGTACACTGTATGAACTCGTACTATGATTAATGAAGGCCACACAAGACCAAAACTTTCCACCGCTGCCAAGCAGCCTTCAAATTCAAGGTAATCTGGGTTTTGTCTGGAAAGCAGCTTTGGTGCTGTTTTCATGTCATTGTTAAAAAGACTTTTATTTAATTATATCATTTTGTCGGATATTAAGCAGCCAACATACTGGCCAAAAAGGTTTTAATCTTGAACATGGTAACTGAATTTAGTGGATAGTACCAACCTTGAAAATATTTGTCATTTACTCAAAATGTCATTTCAACCCTATATTATGTTCTTTTTTTTTCCATGCATGAAACAAAATTAGATGTTTGGCACAATGTCCAAGCTGCTCTTTTCCACACAAAATGTGTGAATGGAGAGTTATGCTGTCCAAAAAGGACAATAATGCACAAAATGTGTCAACTGGTGTCAGCTTGCTACTGGCAGTATAAATCACATACACTATTGTTATATGGAAAAGAGCAGCACTGACTGACATGATGATGAATAAATGATGTTAATTTTGTTAAATTGTTAAATTTTTGGAAGAACTTTGTTTTTAAAACTCAACTTTTGTTCAGGGCAGATCTTAGTTGTCCTTTTAAATTCGATGACCTGTATTTGCTCTGTGGAGTCAGTATCAAAACTGTTCTAAACTTCAGAAAGTCCTGGGTAGCATTACAAGTATCAGTAAAATGGCTGAGCTGACACTAATGCTGAGAAGCATTGTAGGGGAAAATCTAGCAGGATTCCGGAACAACAAGGCCGTATCTGGCTGTCCTCTCAGCTTTCTTGTGGCAGCAAGATCACTATCTGAAATGCAAATGTCAGTACAGTTCTATTGCACAGGTCTTGGTTGCCCAGAAATATCAAAAGTTATTAAAAATAAATAAATAAATAAAAAAAATAAAACGGTAATGACGACCTTGCTACATTGTAAGGTAAGAGCCTACAAAGTAAATTACTTTGAGAGAGCAATTTACAACGCTCCCAAAAATCTAGGGTTGTTAAAAATATTGCAATACCATGAAAGAGGGTGTTGGCTGGTACAAGGAAAGGATGGTGGGGTTAAAAAGTAAAGCCAAAGGTTTATCCTGACTAACAAGATCTACAATAATAAGATTTATCCTGCCATTAAATGTAACCATAAAGCTAAGATAAGATTATGAGCAGCAGACTCTGATGGTGAAATGGAAAACTACATTGTGATTGATCATCTTTAGTTTAAAGCTAAGCAATATCTTTAAGTTGGGTCCTCATGAAAACTAATTGATGTTTTTAGACGTGCCAGCCAATAATGCGCAAACTCCATTAAACAACCCCAAAAGTTCAGTAGGCTTCAGACCAATATTAAAGAAATCAGTGATGGGCAATAAATAAGAAGTAGTAACTCAAGTAATTTTTTCATTTACACGACAATGCCGTTTTGGGGGCCTGAAAATTCAAACTTTTGAAAAAGGGAATCAAAGTGCAAGTTTTTGAAAACAATACAATTATCATCTCCGTGTAAATTACAGAAACTTCTGTACTCGGAAAACGCAAAGGAAACACTTTTCCATTTTTAGTACATTGTTGTCGTGTAAACATACCCTCAGTTTTTCACAGTTCATTTTATTTTTATGTCAGTTACCAAAAATATTTCATTTTCAATTCAGTTTTTCTCAGTGGTAATAACAGTGAAACTGCAATGGTCAACATGTGTTTGTGTCCATGAAGTCCACCAAATCATCTAAATCATCTAAAGTTGCAAAGGGTGCTCAAGAGTGCCCCCTATGTGGTCGTTATGTGCCCTTGATGCATGCTTTCACCTAATCTATAGACTAAATCAGTTAATGTAAATGAATCATTTAAAAAACAAAAACTGATTCATTTGCACATAGTGTCTGTGTGGCATAGATATTTTTGCATTCGCGAATGGACTAAGGGGGCCCCTGCTTCCTCTAAATCGCACTGGACCCCTCCCCATACTTGGGACAGCCCTGGTTGTATTTAGTGAAAATTTACCTTTTCAAGGTACCTTGATTATCATATTAACTCCTCTAAAACTGCAGATTATTTTCCATGGAAGAAAAAGGAAAATGAATACATTCAAATTCGAATAGCTTGTGCTCCCTGTAAAATGATTTTAGATTTTCTGTCAAACTGTTACCTACTATAACCCAAGCCTCCTCCTTACTTTAAAAGACAAGTGTTCTCAGTGAAGTCTGTTGTGCTGGCAAATCTTTTATCAAAAGAAGTTCAAAATCTTCCAAGTTTCAAAAAGGAACAGACATCTACACAGCCCCCCGCTCACGACTGAACCGCCTTATGTTCAGAAAAATTCTTAAGTGTCTTTACCATGCCCGCTGGGAAATTTGCAAAAACCATCCCCGACAAAAAGAGAAAGAGGATGAGCGCAGAGAGTAAAAGCACAACAAAGTAGAGGGGGTTAGACAATCAATAAATAAATGCTTCAAAGGAGATACCTGGGAGAGAGGTGGGGATCGCTTTAAACAAGAAAAAAAAGGGATATAGAGAAAGGGAGAGAGAGAAAAAAATTGATTTTCTGTAATGGTTTCTGTGCCACACTCTGACACGATTATGATTTAGCTTCTCTTATTGGCACGGATTCAGGCCATGGTCAAAGCTCATCACTCACATTAATTAAACTACACAATCAATTGCTTGTTTAAGAAAATCACTATTATACAGCATTCATATTCCTGACAGAAGCTTCATAAAGGGAGTTTATTATCTTTTAGCATATGCTACAGATGGGATTTCATCTCTTGAGTCTCAAGCCTCGCCTCAAAGTCATCTGTCTTATGCGCTAAAGGATTTGGTTGACAAATATATCAATTCCGGAGAATTCCAGAGTCAGATTACGCTGTTTGCCAGGTAGAAGGCGTGATAAACCTGAAGTGAATAACATCTGCTTATGGTGCAGTCTGCCTCCTCCGTTGTTTACTTCTTTGACATTCTTCTCATGGGTAACAATTCAATCTAAAAGTCCCTGTAACCCCTCACCTTGCCTAAGGACACCCACTGCACCTTCGCCCAGGAAGCGGCTTTGCCCCTCGGGCTGCTGGGTTTTTTCAATCAGGTTACTCCTTTCCCTCAGACATGCCAACATGACAGCTGACCTTCACAAAAGTATAGCCTTGGCCTTTTTCTCGACCGAAAGTGGTTTTACTGTTATCCGGTGATGGAACGCTTTAGCCTCCGAAAAAGGAAAAGCAGAATGGACTTAGACGAGGGGGGAAAGAGCACGAGAGAGTGACACAGAGAGACAGATAGATGGAGAGAAAAAAAGAGCGGTCTGGAGAAAGATTATCCTAAAACCGGATTCCTTTTTGGGCAAAATTGGTCTTTTGGAATTGCACTTTTCTCAAATTGCTTGACAGCCACTTCTTCCCTGGGAGAATTTGTTTTGAGAGGAAAAATACATCGCACAGTTGGCGCTTTTGGCAAACTGCTGTAATTGTACACCAAGAGGCCTTCTGTTTAGAGTGCACATATGACAATAGGTTAAACACTGTCTTGCAGTTGAGGGCCAAAGGGAGTGAATTAACTAAACAGTTGAAAAACCCTGCATCTTATAACCAGCCTAACGTAGAACATTCTCAATCATTTTCAGTGTAAACATACCTCCTTGCTACACAAATTGGGCTCATTATAGATGCTTTATTCACAAAACACAGCTCTATTTGCCTGGAAGAGGTAATGTTGCACTATTAAAGCAGGTGGTAAACAACTTCTTTTAAAAATATTTTCTATTAATAATGGTGTCAGTATTTCATTAAATGCTCAAATCACCATTTATCATGTGGTGGAAATTACATTTTATTTTGTATTTATACATGTTTGTGACAAGCAGGCCAGGGCGAGAGCCGTGAGGGAACGGCGCGAGGCCGGTGGCGCGATTGCTAAAGAGCGTCACCTGTGCTTGGCACCGGTCTCGTATCTCTCACGGAGGAGCTCCGGAAGCATAAAAGGGGGAGCGACGACAGTGAAGGACGAGAGAGGACCAGGCCTGGAATTTATGTTATGTTTTATCATGTTTGTGTGCCCGGCAGTCGGCCGTGAGGGACTGCCGGCATTTTACTTTCATTTTGTGTTTGTTTATTTTATATTGTTATTAAAGTTTGTTGAACGCTCACCAGTTCCCGCCTCCTTCTTCCGATAACAACATACCTTGTTACAATGTTCTTTTAAATAAAATGGCCATCTCTTTTGTCTTGCTATACATAATTTTATGGCTAGCATTTTATGTATCCTAAATACACACAATTAAAAAATATTGTTACACTTTATGTATAATTTGTCAAAATTTAAGCTTGATTAGAAATAAAATGCAATTAAAATATTGATACTTTTCTCATATAACATGTCACATTTAATCTTAAAGAGTTCACTCAAAAAAGAAAATTCATCTTTTACTCCGTCATGACATTCCAAACCTGTATGACTTTCTTTCTTCTGCAAATTACAAAATAATATATTTTGAACAATGTTGGTTACCAAACTTTTGGTTATCATTAGCTACATTTACATGAACCCAAATAATCAGTTAGTAATTAGATTGATGGCTTAATCGGATCGAAAGGCCTTCATGTAAACACCTCAGTCAATCCGATTGAGCTTGATTCAAATAAAATTTCAATCAGATTGAAAGGAATGGTGTAGACCTGAAATAACTGATGAATAGGGGGGGAAAACTAAGCATTTAAAGGTGGGATCAGTAGATTTTGAAAAACACTGTTGGACCCCTCTCTTCATTGCTCAGCCTCCAAAACTCACTCTCCAATCCTAACCACATTGCTCCGAGTCAGTCTCGAACCCCGGCTCGATCGCTGCTGGCAGGCAAGGCGAGTGCACTAACAATGATGCTAAACACCACATTCTCTAGCGGTTGTCAGTGTGCAGTGGTTTACCTGCACAACTCTCACTATCTGGCCACTGTTACACATGCAATGCGAGTGGATGTCTGTTTATCACAGCTGACGAGCAACAAAATGCTTCACGAAAAATAAAGCGCAGTTGATGAACAAACGACAAGGAAGCACAAAAAATGAACGTACAGTACACAAGAGTAAATACAAAGTGTTCGTTGTTAGTCACCAACAGCACAGCAGCTCCAGACAATCAAAACCCAGTATTATTCACATGTGAAGCGGGATGAAAGCAGCCTCCGCGTCTGTTTTCAGGCCTTCCCACTTAGCTCTCTCCAGTGCTGGAAAGCTTTTCTAATATAAACCCGGGTCCTAAAGCGCTTGCCCAGTCATAAACCTTCATTCCAATGATATTCTTTTGAGCTCTTTTGTATTGTGTCCCATCTCTCGTTCTGCATTTTTTCCCCCCTTATTTTCAAATCTCCCTCTTGCTCATTCTCTCTCCTCGACCGTCATACACCCCCTAATGCAGATTGGTTACACGTTTATTGTTGGTGTCGGCCCGACTAACTTCCAAACAGTGTTTTTGAAATTCTACTGACTCCACTTTTAAAGCATTAGTTCACTTCCAAATGAAAATTACCCAAAGCTTTACTCACCCTTAAGCCATCCTAGGTGTATATGACTTTCTTCTTTCTGATGAACACAAATATTAATAAATATCCTGATGCATCCGAGCTTTATAATGGCAGTAAGCTTTACCAAACGAGTATGAGTTGAAGAAAGTGTCTCCATCCACATCCATCCATCCATCATAAACATACTCCACATGGTTCCGGGGGGGTTAATAAAGGCCTTCTGAAGCGAAATGATGCATTTGTGTAAAAAAAAAAAAAAAATCCATATTTAACACGTTATGAAGTAAAATATCTAGCTTCCGCCAGACTGCCTTCCGTATTCATCACGTCAGTTACACTTTTTCCGTAAGTTGAATAGGGGAGGGCGTAAGACGTAGCATAAGCTTTTTGAACTGCTAGAGTTTTACACTTTCTTCGTAAGTAGAATACGGAAGGCAGTCTGGCGGAAGTCATATACACCTAGGATGGCTTGAGGGTAAGAAAAGCTTGGGGTAATTTTTATTTGAAAGTGAACTAATCCTTTAAATGCTTGAATACGACTATCTTCTCAATCAGATTAAAAAATACCTTGCTTGATAAATGCTTTGATGTGTATGTTTACCGGAGCCCTATTATAATAAGGTCTGCGTTTACTTCTTACGAATGTGGGCTTTCTCCAGTTCTGAATGTTTCGTTTACATGTAAACGAAAATGTGAATCTGATTGAAGTTTAGGGTTCATATTTCAGAATCTGAAATCGGATTATATTCATTCAGAGTGATAAAAATTTGTATATGTAAACAAAGCTACTTACAGTGTTACAAAAAAACCAGACATTTTC
Source organism: Mylopharyngodon piceus (assembly GCA_039654765.1). Lineage (NCBI taxonomy): Eukaryota > Metazoa > Chordata > Actinopteri > Cypriniformes > Xenocyprididae > Mylopharyngodon > Mylopharyngodon piceus. Next base: position 182,653 of record JBCHWC010000052.1, read on the forward strand.
AAAGTATACAGTTTTTCATTATAAGAGGGCAAAATTGTTGCTTGTGGCAGAAATTTCACTACGACTGTTAAGTTTGCCAGATTGCGGTAGTCTCCACAATCTAGAGCTCAGAAATGCAACTTCAGGAACTGTAGCATGCAAATTACGTTCAGCAAATATTTTGTCGCTAAAACACCAAAGACAACATAACAAATTAACTGTTTTTAGCAGCCACAATTCATTCAATTAACCCCCCACCCCCACAAGTTCTTTTTATAGCTATTATAGTGTGCACTGTAATGATCTCACCTCGTAGGGGTCCTTTATTTTCATCAAATGCCAATGCTACAAAAGAGGAGTATATGGATCTCTCTCACAGTGGACACTTGTTAGGGATTAAACAATCTATAGCACTCCAGATGTGACCCTAGTAGTTTCTGTCAGGCGGCAATTCCTGTGCAGAAGATTAAGGCTCTCAGGAAAGCATGTCAGTGTAAGGTCAATCGAATCCATCTCCAAAACACACTTACTGTCACGTAATATCACGCTGAAGATATCAAAACATTGCTCGCAATCTATCTCGGCAGATGTCTGCTTGTGTTTTGGTTCAGTACGGGGTAGTGGAAGAACGCAGATAATAAGCTTAACTGAAATGACAACACACATTAGGTTCAGCGGCTGCAGACTTTGGAAAGTTTTCCATATGTCTCAGCTAAATGTGCATTCGGTCTAGAACTAAGGGAAAGCCGATGCAGGCTGTCGCTTTAGTACAAATATGGGCTGTTACTCATGAAGTTCCCCTTCGGCTATACTTCATTACTGACCTAATGAGCCCAAACAAACGAGTAGAGAGCTCTAGCCCTGCTAACAACAGAGCACACTTTAGCTTCGCAGTTGTGCACCATGCTGAACGCTGTATGACTGTAGTCCATGGTGACTGAGCTGACTCAGGTTGCTGTTTCTGCAAAATTTGGTTGGCCTTATTGACATGTTTTGGATTTGTTGACATTCTAGATCCAGGAACATCTCAAATGGTGTACGCCAGCATTTGAATAACCTTTGAAGTATTGTTAGAATTGTCATTAAATACAGTTTATTGTGAGCTAAGATATCTAGCTATATCTTTACATATTGGAGTAAACTGTTGAAATTTTGCTGGGTTACACTTGCCACACTTGCTAATTGAACTTATACTCTCAATCCTTTCTTCTTCTTTCTTTTACACTTCATTCTAATTAGCACTACATTTACGTTAGCGTACCTGGTGTGTATTGATCTCAGAATCTAATATGCACCAAACACCCAGCATTCCAGTACAGTAATTTTGAAGGCAGTGAGAAAGTGTTGATACTTCTGTATTATTAAGTTAAATTAGTCCCAAGTGTGATTTGAACATGGGTATAAAGGGCACAAGATGCAACATTTATGATTACGATTGAATAAAGTCATAAAAGACAACACATATAAGTTAGATTATTTTATATATTAAAGGATTAGTTCACTTTCAAATGAAAATTACCCCAAGCTTTACTCACCCTCAAGCCATCCTAGGTGGATATGACTTTCTTCTTTCTGATGAACACAATCGGAGAAATATTAATCAATATCCTGAGGCATCTGAGCTTTATAATGGCAGTATGCGTTACCAAACGAGTATGAGCTGAAGAGAGTGTCTCCATCCACATCCATCCATCATAAACATATTCCACACGCCTCCGGAGGGTTAATAAAGGCCTTCTGAAGCGCAGCGATGTGTTTGTGTAAAAAAAAAAAATCCATATTTAACAAGTTATGAAGTAAAATATCTAGCTTCCACCAGACAGCCTTCCGTATTCTTCAAAAAGCTTACGCTGTACGTTCTACGCCTTCCCTATTCAACTTACAGGACGCCAGTTCCATTTTTTCTGTAATTTGAATACGGAAGGCGGTCTGGGGGAAGCTAGATATTTTACTTCATAACTTGTTAAATATGGATATTTTTTTACACAAACGCATCGTTTCGCTTCAGAAGGCCTTTATTAACCCTCTGGAGCTGTGTGGAATATGTTTATGATGGATGGATGTGGATGAAGACACTTTCTTCAGCTTATATTCGTTTGGTAACGCATACTGCCATTATAAAGCTCGGATGCATCAGGATATTTATTAATATTTCTACGATTGTGTTCATCAGAAAGAAGAAAGTCATTTACACCTAGGATGGCTTGAGGGTGAGTAAAGCTTTGGGTAATTTTCATTTGAAAGTGAACTAATCCTTTAAACATTGCAACAAATATTTATCACTCAAATTAGTGCTTTCAAATGGCAAGTTATATTTTCAAAAGTATATATTATAAATAAATACATAATTAGTATTATTTATATAAATACACATGGATGTATTATATACACAGGTATATTACGTGAACATTTTAATTTATATATATATATAGTAACACTTCAGTATGGGCAACAATTATCACTTTTACCACTACAACAACTACCTTACTAACTATTGATAAGTAAATTAGGAGTTTATTGAGGGATATATAATCCTCTAATATGAGCTCAAACCGTATTTATATTTACAGTCAAACAGTTTTATTATTATTATTATTATTATTATTAAGATATTTACTGTCTGGAAAAGATTTATATTGAAATGGCTTGTATTTATTTCACTCTTTATTCAGATTATGATTTTTTAAAAATTTTATGATTCATAATTTTTATGATGGATTTTAATATTTCATGATGAGAAGTCTGGGATGAGAGTAAAAACCTAAACACAAGGCATTTGGGGAAAGTTTAATCTTTTAACTATAGAAACACATCTACTAGTAAAACTAGCACAGCACACCTTTTGACAAAAATGTGTCTTCGAAATAAATCTAAATCCAGCTCCACTTTGGCATAAAATAGCTTGTGGGAACGTTTTCTAAGAAATTATTGTCAGGCACCTCAAATTCATAGCTCAGCTAGCCTATACCCAGCCCACATCCCATCTTAGATGTTCCCTTCTTTCTGTTCAAGCTCCCAGAAATCCTTTGAAAGGGCTGTCGTTTCTCTAGTTCTGCTGCAGCAAGCTCACCCTCTGCTCAAACATCGTATTAGCCCAATTGGCATTACCCTCAATAACATGAAGTACAGTGATTCATGCAAAGGCAGTTTTTCAGTGGGACAAGCCAGGGCCAACTCTTGTTAAAGCTCAGATATTTTTAGTGGCTCCTTTTTTCATCTTGACACAAGTCAGTTGAGGGAAAGACTCTCGTGGCAGATGTTGGCTACATTAGAAACAAACTGAGATGGTGTCAGTTGGAATGTAATGACAAAAGGTTGATGACATCCATAATTTAGGCCTGCTCATGAAACATGCACAGAGATGGTAATGAGCTTAACAGTATCCTGAATTTTTGCTTATATGTTAGTCTTTCAAAATATGATGTTTCCTCTAGTGATTGTGTCAGCTGAATTTGTTGGCTTGACATATTCTAGCTTCATTTGGCAATAAGTAGGGAACAGCTCTGATGTTTCCATTCATTCATAAACTCAGTACTGCCCTCTGGATTATGTATTCACATCTAATTCCACTGACAAACTTTATTGCACTGCATATGATTAGGAACACTGTAAATATTCGCATACACTTATGTTCCAACTAATTAAATGTAATTTAATAAAATAAATAAAATAATGTGAAAAATAATTAAATATAATGTAAATTTTATATGTGAAATATATGCATTTGTGTGCATATTTTGTATACATGTATGTATAATTTAAATTTTTAATTAACATTGTTTTATAATTGTGTTATTTTTTTATGTTAAATCATTTGTTTAATGAATCAAGCTTCCTAGCTTCCTAATGCAGCTCAGATGTAGCGTAAATATATTTACACTGGAGTTGCAATTGCATAAATTATGAGATTGTTTTAAATATGACATTTTGAATATACAAATATAAAATGATGGAAAAATGAAGTTTCCTTAAGATGTAAAATACTGAAAATTATAAGTTTAATACTGATACTGACAAGAGGTGACGTCAGGTCTTAATGAGTGAGTCACTGAATCATTCATTCAACAGTTGATTCATTCAGTAATGAAGAAGGTGAATAGGCTTGTTTGAGATGCATTGGCGCTGTGCACACCAGTCGGAGTATGACATCAAAGTACTGCGAGAGCGATTGGAGAGCATACGACTCCTCATGCTTTTGAATCGCTCTCGTGGTATATACTTTGATGTCACGGGGATCGGTCTGCACAGCACCGATGTATCTCGAACAAGCCTAATTTCTTCATGAATAGGCCATTGAATCATTCACTCAAATTATTAATTTAAAAGATTAATTCAGTAACAAAATACCATTGGTTGTTGCTTGGAGATGTGTGTGGCTTTGTTTAAAATTATTTATGTTCAATGCAAGTCACTTAATATTAACCACTTTTGTACAAAATCAATATCACATTCGTAACATCATATATATATATATATATATATACAGTCAAGCCAAAATTTATTCAGACACCTTGAACATTTCATTCATTAATACAGTTTATTCACTATATTAAAAAAAAAAAAAAAAAAAAAAAAAATGGTAATAAAATATGACAAGATCTCAGAGTTAGGGTGTTTTCACACCTATAGATCGTTTGTTTTGTTCCAAAACGGGACTAAATTTGTTACAATGTTGCATTTTCTTCTTGGTTCGGTTCGCTTTCACATGGCAACATTTCAAAGCGTACCAAAATGCGTTTACGCAAGTCACATGCGAGTACAACTGTCCTCATATTGCTTATATCCTCTCAGCGTCATCCATCAAAATAATGATTGACAAGTTCGCTCCATGAGCTTATTGTGGCTTTATTTGTAACTGTCGACACACGCAAACACTATATGAATGTAGCTGTCATTCCAGCTGTTAAATATACTACATTCGTATTAATGCTGCGGCAAATTCAAACTGGATCTCCCTGCGCTGTCTATAGTAGGCTGTGTCAGTCTGTCGAGACCATATATGAATGTTATAATGATGCAGAGCGGGAATCAAGGTTTCGTAGCATTCTCGCACGGAGAAGTGGAATTACACAACATTGGGTCGGATTGCTTTCACATCTCAACGAACCGCTCCAGATTTCGTTTGAAAGTGTACCGAGACCACCTCTTCAAGGAGGTCTCGGTACGCTTGTTTGGTCCGCTTTTGGTGCACACCCGAGTGCGATTACTGTATTCACATCTGCCCAAACGAACTGCACCAAAGGGGATAATGAACTCTAGTGCGATTCAACCGAACTAAATGAGGCAGGTGTGAAAATTATGTCAGATAACACTTAAGCAAAACATGGTCAGGTCAAAGTGTCTGAATAATTTTTGGTTCCAAATTTTTATCAGTTTTACTAGTAGTCCACTGTATGAAGAATTTTTTTTTTTTTTTTTTTTTTGTCACAGTTTACTTTATTTTGCTATCCTCACTTACATAAATGAACACTTTCAGTGTGTCAGTACTTGTTCATGTTTTTTTCCAAAACACTAGTGCTGCTATTGAGGTGGGATACGGGTAAGATTAGGGACTGGTTTAGTGGAATGTTTAAGGGTGGGTTAAGGGATTAAGGGGTAAGGAAAGGGTCAACAGTGTAATTAGATGATAAATAGATGTTATTACAGAAATTAATTATAGATGTAATATGCAGGCATTTTTTTCAAAAATAAGTACAATGTAAAACACACACAGACACACACACACACACACACACACACACACACACACACACACTATATTGCCAAAAGTTTTGGGACGCCTGCCTTTACCTGCACATGAACTTTAATGACATCCCATTCTTAATCTGTAGGGTTTAATATGGAGTTGGCCCACCCTTTGCAGCTATAACAGCCTCAACTCTTCTGGGAAGGCTTTCCACAAGGTTTAGGAGTGTGTTTATGGGAATTTTTGACCATTCTTCTAGAAGCGCATTTGTGAGCACTGATGTTGGCGAGAAGGCCTGGCTCGCAGTCTCCACTCTAATTCATCCCAAAGGTGTTTTATCGGGTTGAGGCAGAGATGTTCCCAAGTCTTTTATCTAGAGTCCAAGTCAACTCTGAAGTCTTTAAGCTGGAGTCCGAGTCAAGTTTTGAGTCTTTTGTCACGAGTCCAAGTCAAGTCTCGAGTCATTAAAAAAAAAAAATCTCATACTCAAATCCTATTTTTGATCCTAGTTGTATTATATTGAAAAAATAATATGATTTTTCTATCATCTGTTTTGTTTGTAATAAAGGTCCTATGATGTAAGGGATAATGTACATCCAGCTTATTACTTCATAATTACAATGTACAAAACAATCGTCCTGGCAACACGAGTAGTCATTTTCAATACAGTTGGTAAGTGGATGCAAGATGGCGCCAGTGAGTCATGGTTTGTTATACAGCAGTTTGTTTTACAGCTTCGTTGTTATTGACGACAGTCATTATCAGAAAATATCAAACCTCGGAATGTTTAAGTCAATAGAAAACTGTACACATGCTGATTGCGATATGTTAAAATATGAGCTTTAAGTAATAAATGGATTAACATCTCTTTCTCTCTCTCTCTTATGGACACACATTAAGAAATAGAAAAGCTGCACTATGAAAAAATTGGAATGCATTTACTGATACAATTTTATTATTATTATTCTGTCTTTAGAACTAAAATCGGATGCTAAAGATACTAAATACCTGGCCTATAGAATGCAATAATTATAAATTAATATGAATAAAATATACAACCAAATAGGCACTGTAGACACTCTAAGGGTTACTTTGCTAATATTTCACAATGAAATTAGGTATATAGTATATTTACAAATATTTGGCTGTACCACCTGACAAAAAACACTTTGAAATGTTATTTAACAATTAAAACTTGTTTAAACATATTGTTCCTGACTCACAAATGCTGTATGCATTACATCAATTTTGAAAGGATTTTTTTTTAAATACCTTTTTAGAAGCTTTATTTGTCATATGCAGTGCGCGCACGTGTGTGTGTGTGCGTGTGTGCGTGTGTGTGTGTACTACTATGGTTGCATTGAAAATGTCCATCACCCATATCATTTAAAAATCATTTTCCCCCCTCATTGCTCTTACAATTACCTATATGTTATCGGTTAAAATTTTACAGTCCAGTTTGGTGATGGACTAATCTCCCAAGCTCCACTCCCATGCTTAGACTTTCATCTCTACTAGACGTCTCCCCTTGCCAAGCAGATACAAAGAAAGAGTTGGCCGAAAGACTCTGGCCCAGAGGAGGCCACTGTCAGGATGCGTTAACCTCACAGAGGTTGTTGGCTTTTCTTTGCTCTCAGAGGTGAAGGAGCTATATGCCGCAGATATAGTTCTGTTCCTCTGTACATTTAATGAAAAATCTTACTCCGACAGAAAGCACAGTATTGCATTTCAGTCCACCCCAGAATCATGAAACTGGGAAATAAAATCATTGAAGCTACTGAAGAGTGTAGAGCACATCACATACATTCAGGGGGGATTTCACTAGGAATGAATTGCAGCCACTGAGAGTGTCATTTTAGCAACTGATTAACAAAAGAAATTATGTAAATGAGATAACCGTGAAAACGACAAAATCATTTTTTTATCATTTTTTTTTTCACAATTTTTATTAAAGTGTTCATGAAACATAAGTTGTGACTGTCTTGTTTTCCCTATTGAGATTCTTGAAGTAGAAAAAAATGTAGGAAGGGACATGGTTCTGTCCATTGGGAATTGAATGGAAAAGATGTCATCGCGAGGGGGAATGGAATTTATTTGTGTTGTAGATTATGAGGGCATATAAATTTTGGTAGCACTTTATTTCGATGGTCCACTTTAGACACTCTACTAACTATGTAACTTTGCAACTACATGTTAACTAACTATCATTAGAGACTGTTAAAGCCCAAAGTATACTTAAGCCGTCTGCATTCTGCAATGGTCTGCGCACTGACGTGTGACATAATTTTCAGATAGATCAATCATAATAAACAGCAATATTCCATAATTAGAATAGAATAGATTTATAGAAAACTTTATAGATAAATACTGTTCTGCTCTATGTGTGCTGTATGTCCCTCGGCTGTTTGTCAAAGTTTTTATTATTATTATTATTATTATTATTATTATTTATTGTGTTTGTGTTCTGAGCATGAGCAAAAAGTACCAATAAATATATGAAAAAGAACATTATGTTTTAGAAACCCTTGAAGAGTCAGGCAAATGGATAGTCTTTAGGCCAACCATGACACAGCATAGGCAGGAGTTCAGTGGTGGTAAAGGGATTTTTCTTTTACAATTTATGCTACAAGTGTTTAAAGAAGGTAAGGTGATCTCAATGCACCCACCACCTTTGTATGAACGAGAAAGAGAACGGCAGGAGAGGTGTATGTAAAACACACACACACACACACACACACACACATCTCAATCCCAGGAAGCGGTGCATGAAATATAGAGCCGTCCTACTTTCTAAAGGTTGTAATTAATGTAATGCCCCATCCGCGATCCTCCCCGCGCCATTTCCACCCGACAAACGGGAGGATCCTGTTAGCTCTCCACTAATCCAGCTCAGGGTGGCACGGTTCCCAGATCATCAGAGTGGTCGGACACAGAGAGATTACCGCTAACTGAGGAAATGCGGGCCAGGCCTGTGACACGGGCGCTTTTTACACACATTCACGACTTCTTCTACAGCCTAACACCATCCTAACACCATGTCCCAACCAGGCCCTATGCATGCGACAGCAGTCTCGCACCTCAAATCACCAAATAATGAATGTCTTCCCGTCGCTTAGTCATCATTAAATGCTGTCAGTCTTCAGACAGAGCGGATTCAGACACTTTCTTTACAGCTAAGTGCTGTACATTATGACACTCTTATTTTACAACTGTGCTTTCATCGGTTCATTTCACAGATCTTTTTTATGCTTGATGTTTTTCACGTTAGGCTTTATACATGTTTTACTCAAGTGAAGGAGGTTGTGTGAAGACATTTAAGTCTGAAGACTCTTAGAACAACCAAAGTGCTTTTATTTTTTTACTCCCCTGCATGTTGTGATGACTTTTCCCTATATGTAATGCAGTGATACATAATTCTGCCCTACTAGAGATGCTTTTGCAGCAGTGAGGTGTTTTGCACAGTCATAAACTCACTATAAAATATTTCCAGGGTTTGATTTAACAGTAACTAGTTACAATAAAATGCTGTATTTGGCATACAATATGAATGCAAAATCAGTTCAGGCCTGACCATTTTCTGACATAAGACAAGAAATTACTATAAAAAATGACCATATTTCATTACTGTGTTTCATTTGATGTCACCATTATGATGATTAGCGTTCCCTTTGGCTGGGAGGTTGGACCTGATTTACTTTTAATTTTCAAATTCTCCCAGGCGGTGTAAGGGGCCATTCACACAGAACGTTTTTTTTCCTTTAAAATGCGAGACGCAGGAAAGAGCATGCATGAGCCACTGCAAGAGACAAAACACAAGCACAGTAGTCAAAAGACATGCGACAAGTGCATGTTTAAATAGAAAGACAATGGAAAAGCAGTGCAGTGGAATACAAAAACGTGTTCTGTGTTAAAGGGTTAGTTCACCCAAAAATGAAAATAATGTCATTTATTACTCACCCTCATGTCGTTCTACACCCATAAGACCTTCGTTCATCTTCGGAACACAAATTAAGATATTTTTGATGAAATCCGTTGGCTCAGTGAGGCCTCTATTGCCAGCAATGTCACTGAACCTCTCAAGATCCAGAAAGGTACTAAAGACATAGTCATGACTGGCAACAGAACCAGGAACTATAATCATTTAGCGCTTAATATAGTGTTATTATCTCAAAATACTAATTTATTTCTTCTTAAATGAAACCATTGTAATGCTGATAGTATTCCCATTTCTTACAAAATGTTACTGTATTCTGATTACTTTGTTTTTTGACCTAACTGTAACAAATTACAGTTAAAAGTTTTTTTGTATCCTGATTACGTAACGCTGTTACATATTTTCCGTTACTCCCCAACTATATATATATAGGGGTTCGCCAAGCAGTAACCACAGAAACTGAGGAGTATATATATATATATATATATATATATATATACCGTATATACACCAAGCTAATGCGCATGTGCAGTCCTAAGCACGCGTCTCAGAACACTGACTGTTTTTATAGCAACCGGTGCTTCTAACGGCAGTTGCAGTGACGCATAAGTTGCATCCCAAATGACGCACTATACACTATGTACTTATGCACTACGTACTCATCCGTGTAGTGTGTGATTTTATAAAATTATTTTGTCATTTAACATCGGAGTCTGATAGCCCCTCCCACTCCACAACGTAATTAAAGCTGCGACAGTTGAGTGCATGAATTGTCCAACAATTTAGTGCATCATCCGGGTATTTAAAGTGTACTTTTTCTTTTTGGAATTTTCAGTGTGAACACACTACTTTCACTATTTATACTCAAAAACGTCATAGAATAGTGAATAAGTACGCAAATTGGGACGCACCTATTGACTTTACCAATCTGCTATTGGCTCTTTTATTTAGAAGGCGGGAATGATATTGCGCGTTGCACTTTCTCCTATTCATAAGTCATTTGAGTGCACCATCTTTGTATGTCCATAGTTTTTGTCATCACTTAATTGTAGAACACCTACTGTAAAAAATTACAGTGAAAGTAATGCAACTTTGCCAGGAACATATTTACTGGAAATTCACACTAAAACTTTGGCAGACTGAGATGCCTTTATTCATTCTTGTCTTTTTGCAGCCTCTCTGTCTTTCCATTTTCATTCTCAGTCTTTGTTTTTCTTTTTTTAATTTTCTTGCTGCCCCTTGTATTTATCATACAGTATTTTATACAGCTACTTGAAGGCACAACAGTAACCACAGAAACTTTTTCAAACCTATTTCTTGATTTTATCTCTGTCTTTTTTCTGAGAGTGTCCCCGACTTAAGAACATTTAATAGAGGCAAGTTTTTCATTGCTTGTTCTTTGTGGCTTTTTTTATTCCACAGGTTTGCTGTATAATTACTGTATGAAAGTTATATATATTAAGTTTAATATCAAATAAAAATATTTTAGCTGATATAGAGCAGCAAAATGTAAAATAGCAACCTTACACTGATATTCAGGCAAACAAGAGTGGCTTCTATGTCTGGTGTTTTTTTGTTTGTTTGTTTGTTTGTTTGTTTTTTTTGTTTTTTTGTTTTGTTTTTTTTTGTAATGGAAGGAAAGCTCATGGGAAATTTTCTACCAAACATGATTCTGTTGTTTCTTTAACCCTGTGTGGTAAGAATTACAAAAGCAATGCAGCTTTTCTCTCTACTAACAATGAAGCTGTGAGTTTAATTACTTCAAAAACAGCAGTGTTACCCCCTTGTTGCTGGAAAATATAATGTAGCGATTCAGTAGCGAAGCTATTTTATTAATAGCAGCGCTGATAACAAGTTTCTGTGCTCCTGAATGTTTCTGTGCTCTCTCTCTCTCTCTCTCTCTCTCTCTCTCTCTCTGTGTGTGTGTGTGTGTGTGTGTGTGTGTGTGTGTGTACATATATGTGGTCCTGGTAAACTCTATGTTATTGGGGATAATACAGTATGTCCCCTCAAAGACAACAATATCTGAAATCCTTGTCCTTGCTTGGATGAGGAAAAAGCTTATAAACATTATAAGTGATGTTCTTGAAAAATCTGTGATGGGTAGGGTCAGGGTTAGGTGATAGAATATGCAGTATGTACAGTATAAAAATCATTATGTCTATGGAAAGTCCCTATAAAACATTGAAACCGAACTATTTTATTATTAGCAGCATTGATAACGCAGCATGTGTGTGTGCAGTGCGATCTCTCTATCTCTCTGCGTGTGCGCGCGCGCGTGTGTGTGTGCTTGTGTGCTTTAATATATGTGTGCTTTAATATAGAACAGTTATTAAACCGACTGGAACTACCTGTGCATTAATGGTTTTAATTGACACCTTCAAGCCAGTCAGAATCAAGTATTCAGACAGACCGTGGTATAATTCAATAATAATTATATAGTTACTATATAGAACTACAAAACTGAGTGAAATATCATATTTTACCTGAAGCAAACTTTCTCACTGTTGTCAATTGGAACAGCTGTGTGTGCACTTATCTTGCCATTACCATAAAACATGTTCATTTTGTCTGAGAAGAACTTTGCCACTCCATTGTAGCACAGAGTTGAAAAGCACATTTTCTGTAAAGCTGTAAAATGAAGTTAATCTCATATTAATCTTGAGTACCTATAGAGTAGTAGTGCATCCTTCATATCTCCGAAAAGTCTTTAGTTTTATCATATTTATAAAAGATACATATGCTGTACGGAATCTTTCCGAAAACAGCCGAGCGCCTGGAGCCGTGCCGTGTGAGCGGAGCTAAAGAGTGACGAGCACGCGCAGCTTTTGCGTAGCGATCGTCTGCAAGCTATCAATGGTCAGCTAAACAACTGTATTTAAACACACACAATACACCATCGCATTATCCCTGGATAACTTCTGAATCACAATAATGAATATAGCGTATAGTGAATGATAAATAATGAATTTATGAATTCACTACGTTCGTGTTGTTTACATTATATGCACTTAGGCGCCTATTGCTAACAAAACAGACATTTGAAGCAGTTTTACTCACCACCTGCGGTTCCGACTCACGACCGGGATCATTACCGCTGTGACCGCTCCATCTTTCAGTTTCAAATGATCTGTAAATCCAGCGTAGAACAGGTCCTTGTTTATGAAACCATAAGCGCCGATCCTGAGGGCTCAAGCAGCCATGGAAAAACACAAGATATTCTCCATTCATTTTAACCAATAAAAAAGTGATTGCAACTATTTTTCTATGGTTATTTTAATAACAAATATCGAGAAAACTCTCAGCTCCACTTAACGCTGGGTTCTTTGGGAAGCAAGGTTATCTTTCCCTCACAACCAAAAACACACTTCTTTAGTGACATTGTTGATTTTGTGAAGTCCTGTGACCTGTGCAGTGCTGCCGACGACTTCCGTAAAGCCGAACACGCGTTGATGGGCGTGCTCTTGCTCTCTCGCTCTGGTCGACGTGTACGCGCGCTCTTTTTCGGGAGAAGTGCCCGTACAAGGAATTTCCGACCTTTCTGATGTCACACAGGCACATACTCAAAAAAAAGACTGCAAAGTTTATGAGGTTTTGGAAGACTATATTTGGCACAGAAACACTCCTTCATATGTCCAACTCGTGTTTTGATACTTTGGCAATGGTTAGCATGAGAATCCAACTCTTTAACAGTGTAAATAAGTCAGAATACATGAATAGCATTACCCCCATGAAATAGCAACAACATCTAATTATCAAAAATGGAGCAAAAAAACAATACCAACACATGTTTAACAGAGCACTATGTGGAGTACTTGTGCAGGGGTCTTCTCTGTAAAAGCATCCCCAGAAAAATGATTCTTAAACAGGAAATTCAAAGGTAATGTGGCTTAATAACAGCATATTATTTGGTTGCTTGAAAATGTGACCTTGGTATTGACCAATCAGAATCCAAGACCAAAGCGATCTGTTTTATAATTCTCTATATTCCCCTAAACTCTCCTTTCTTTATTAACCAAGTTCTTTCTAAAGGCAGCACGCTATATTTTTCCATTACACACACAGGACAACCTTGAAATTAAAAGAAAATAAAAGAAGAGAAATCAGAAGTCAGCCGAAGACAAGCTGGAAACATCACAAGCCTGCACAGCACGAAACCTAAGTGTTGGAGGAGGTCTTCCTTGCCAGCCCGGCTGTGAGGTGTCGTAATCAATTGAATGTTCCACTGAGAAGAAACCCCCGAAGGCCCTCCATACCCAGCCAGAAGTAGGCCGCTGTGAACTTTCTGCAACGCTGCCCTCGAAGACATGTGTCTTAATTAAAACCTGGGAGTTGTTAGGTCCTCCAACTTTCTCCTTCTCTCCCCCATTGGCAGTCTAGTGCAGTACAGCCTCTCTAAGGGCCTAGAAAAGGCGCCTCTGGAGGGAACACTCTGGTCCGAGTTTGCCAGTGACAGGAAGCTGCTGTATTTCCAGTCTCAGTAATCATCTGCTTTGGTTTGCAAAAAACTTCACATGAATAAACTAAAGAGGATAAGTTGATAAGATCCACTGCTAGAGGTCATTTGTTCTTATGTCTTCTAGCCGAGCACCTCTTTACAGAACCAAGTGAAAAGCAGAGGTCAAGCTTTGCAAGATGGCTGAGGTCAAATATATTCTCTTTTCATTTGCTTTATAAACTCGAAAGCAATAAGTTCCTCTGTGATGACCACAGCTCTGCATGCTGCTAGAATAAAAGAACACATAAATGGAGGCAGTGATGTTAAATCAAGTTGTCAGCAGACATAAAGTTGCCTCTGGTGCTTGAATGAGCCCCAGGCGCTTTTGTTGTGGATTTGAAGAGCTCACTATCTCATTTGGTAGCTTGTTAAGTTGTACTCTACAATTCACCAATCAGTAAAAAGTTCATTGGCATTGAAAGATCATTTAAGTCCTGTTAGACGACGTAGGTGTTCGGTATCGTTACAGTGACTAAAGGGCTTTAAAGCTTTGGCTTCTGAAGTCAGTGTTCAGATTATCAAATTCAATAGGTCAATGCACCACACAGGGTCCTTTTTGCTTTTGTGAAGCAGTTTGAGCTGTCAGGAACTCATAACGCTCTTTCATCCCTGGAGATTTTTATTCAGGAGGCTTTCAATAGCAATTAGTCACTGATTAAAAGTATAAGCAATTCCTGATGAGACAAGCTTTGATTTTAGTTCTTTTGAGGGGCTTTTTTTTTTTTTTACCACAGTTACTACAGCTGTTGCATGTAGATTCAAAACACAGGCCTGTTAATGTTTTGGGAGCTGCTTTAGGTTATTACCGTCAAGCAATTTATGACTTTAATGTGTGTTAGCCCAGTCATTTTAACATGTAAATTTACTACAAATAATGATTTATTTTTAACTACTAGACAAACACATTAAAATTCTGCAAAACCAATAAAAAATACAATATATTGACTAAAAGACACTGTAGGATTTTATACGTTTTAATTATAATAATGTAATGTATTTTTTCTTACTGAATATTTATGTAATATATATTTTTATTATTTTATTTAATTAGAATAGTATGGCATTAATTTGATTACATTTTCTTTTAATTGACAGGTGTATATTATTTCTATGTTTGAGTGGTGTTGTATCAGGTCTTCAGTATCATTTGTTCTAAAAATGACTTTGTTTGCTTTAATTAAATATATACCTGAATCTGAATTACTTTGACAAAGTCTTTTTTTATTGTTTTCATTATATACACAAAGGTGAGTGGAGTGCAAATAAAAAGAAATAAAACAATCTGAACAATTATGAAACTCAGTGACCTATTCTGTATTATTTCGACATGAAAATAATTAATCACCAGTGCAAATTATGGTTAACAAAGACTTCCAATGATGCAAGTCTTTTAATTACAGGGTTGTGGAAACATGCGTTCCACATTAGTGCAGCAATATGGAATTAATTCAAGCATATTTATCAAAGTGATAAGCCATGATTGGTTTTAATTGGTTTCACAGCCTTCCTCATCTCTTTTCCATCTTCCAAACATCCCAAAGCGGCGTTCCAAGAATAACTCAAGGAGTTACACCAAACAACAGAAGATTATAATTGATACAATGATTATATGTTTGATTACAGGACCACAACGCTTATTTGACAGAAAGAAGAGAGAATTTGAATAAGAATTTTAACATTTCCAATTCTTTTTTGCTCCTTGTTGCTGGATCCATTATTTGGTGCCATGATGTGAGGAAAAACAAATAACTATTTTCTTATATTTCAGAGTATAAGATGCTACAACAGCAAGAGTGAGGATTGGGTCACAAGCCGCACTGATTAAAAGTCAACAAGGTCCCTCCATTCTGATTGGACAGCTCGCAGGTGATTAGCAAAACATTCAAAAAGCTCCTGTTTGTTGGCTGCACATCAAACAGCCATGAAATTCATCCGTTTCCTTGTCCACATAAAAAAAGAGACTGAGAGTGACATTGCCAAAAAATATCATTAATAATAACAACGACTTGGTGAAGGAGATCAGCTTACGGCCATTTATCTAGAGATGACAGCCGAGGAAGCGCTGAGGAACATAAGTTTTATGAGCCTGGATGGTATTTTTACGCAGATGCTACTTGACATGCAGTTCACGGTGAGGGTTAGCCCCAGACCATCAAATTATGTGGCTATTCTTGTAATCTTCAATTTCTTCACGCTGCCATTTCTGAAAACATGTCATATTCTTTGTGTCTCGAGCATGAAGACAAACCTGTGTGCAGTTTTAAAACAGGCAGCTGAATTCTTAGTAATTTCGCTAGCATAATGAGAAATTATCCAACAGCGTTATCAATGTTGCTCATATGTGACATGTGCCTTCCCTTATCTGTGGACAAATCATGATTGGTCACCAATGATTCTCAGTTTAATCCCATAATCCATGAGGTCACATGGGTCACTGATAATAATTGAAGCTCCTTCAGAAGCATACAAAGGATGTAGATGTCTAATTGTCCTGATATAAAATAATAAAAAAAAAAGAGTTCACCGGTCCAAGCCTTAATTTCATTTTGATGATGTTACGCCACTCTTCTCGTTTGTGGTCTTAACGCAACAAGTCTTTCTTTGGTGATGCTGGAAGTTGCACTGATAAGACTTTCCTCCAGACACAGGGGAATAGATATGGATCTCTCCTCCTGGTATTTAGCTTTTAGCGGAAAAAGGGATTACCTGCCGTGGCCCAAAAGCTCTCAAGCTCTTCAGAGTGATTCCCCTTCTAATCGTCCAAATTGAAAAAGTATTTATAGTCAATCTGGCAGCCTGTCTGGGACCAGATAATCAGATCTGGGACGTGCTTTTGTTGCAATTTGTTTTAGGTTGAAGACCCTTGTGCACATGCACCTGCTAGTTTGGATTAAGTTTGAAATTTTTACGGAAATTTACTGCAGAGACTGAAGCTGCAGTGAGTTTAGCCTGAATAGTGGATTAATTAATAAGATCACAGACACCCTGAAACACTTGTTAGCAGGTAGAATTAAAAGCACCCCAATTGTCATTTAGTGGAGATGTGATTTTCTGAAGAAGATCTGAGTAGTTCAAGGGTGTTCTGTTTGCTATGCACTTCTAGGTGGTTACTAGGGTGTTACTGAATATCTGCTTGTTGACCTGAGTGATACAATTCGCCATGACATTCTGATGCCGAGATATGATCCTTCTGATCCAATGTTAGACTATAGATTTTTTTTTCTCCACCTGATTTTTCATAGTTCTTATCGACAAGCTGAGACATATACATGCAGAAATGCAATGATTTGTTCCAGTAACATTAACAATCAGGTCGGTTAACATTGTAAGTCTAATAGCTTAGAAAAGGAAAAGGAAAAACCATTATATAGGTTTACTGTTTAAATTAAAACATGGACAAAAGTTGTGATATTCCCTCAAAAAATGATGTATTATTGTTATTATTATTACTTTGAGAAGTACACTCTACTGTAATATATTACTAGTCATAATTTCTTCACGTTAAAACTTTTGTAGTGAAGCCCTTTGAGTTCCTGTGTGTATCTTACAATAGTTTTATCAGATGAAATACTGAAATGTCCATATGGGAGAAAACATTTATTTGTGAGCAGGAGAAGAATGTTTACCAGCTTGTTTACAGTGAAGTATGTGGACAATTTTCTTTGTAGTCATTCATTCTGTATTCATATTGAAGCAATAACATGTTAAGTGTTCTGTAATCTCCACCTACACATATCACCTCTCTGCACTCATAGTCAAATGCTGGACAATTTGTATGTTTCTTCATATGGTCTGCACTCATTATTTACACTGCCATGTTCTCCACATTGTCCTTTATACATTATATCATAATTATTCAGCGGGGTGACTAAGTGGAGCCACAGAGCTCCCTCTACAGCATTGGCATGCAAATTTGTATGCTTGGTTCTCTTTAAGTTATTGTTGGTTAAGAGATTTGTTAAGGGAAGTCTGCTTTACATAACATGCCAGCTGCTATTGTTCATCTGTCTGCAGAGCTTAAATCAAAAACCCTTGAGTGGGGGTTCGCAGCAAAATTATCTACATATGTACTTCTTTTTGTTTCAATGATAAAATTAGCTGTTTCTATTTCTTTATTCAAATAAAATTGGTGGGGCTTAAAACAGAAGTGTATCTAAACTAAATGAAAAGCTAATTTTAGATCCCTTTTCCTGTAGCAGATATGCTTTGAATAATCCATAAATTTATGTATTTTTTGATACATCCATTATGTAAAATTAACCTGTATGTAAAATAAATGAACGTCTTCATTTCAGCATCAAATGAACATTCACCTTGTTTTCAAAATTCATACTATATGTGCACAATTCATCCTAGTAGGCTTCATTTTAAAATGAAAATTTTCTTCTTTTTTTTTTTTCAAACTGTCAAAACTGGGTCTTCAGATGAAAATGACAAACTTCTCTCTTATGATGTATGCCGGACTTCTCCAATCATTTAGTCCGCTTTGACCCCACCACTCCACAATCGACTGCAAGCTCGTATTCATTTTTGAGTGCAACACCACATCTCAAAATGCAATGAACCAATTGAACCAGAGTTTTTTTTTTTTTTTTTTTTTCGGTAAGAAAAAATCTGTTGCTACCTCATTTTCATCAGATTGAAAAGAATCATTCAGATTCATTCACTGACCCTTTCGACAAGTTACATTTCGACTTTTTTTACGCCACAGTTCTGCGCAAGCAAGTTATTCACTTAACTGATTTGTACAAAATATTAAGCTGTTCACAACCAAAACAAGTCTGAGTATGTGTTCAGACTTGGCAGGTTTAGTTCAATTAAAACAATCTCTTGTGCGATTGCTCTGTTGGTACAGTTTATTTGAGTAAGTGTTAAAGGGTTAGTTCACCCAAAAATGAAAATTATGTCATTAATTACTCACCCTCATGTCGTTCCACACCCGTAAGACCTTCGTTCATCTTCGAAACACAAATTAAGATATTTTTGATAAAATCCGATGGCTCAGTGAGGCCTACATCGCCAGCAATAACACTCCCTTTTTCAATGCCCATAAAGCTACTAAAAACATATTTAAAACAGTTCATGTGACTACAGTGGTTCAACCTTAATATTATAAAGCGACGAGAATACATTTTGTGTGCCAAAAATAACAAAATAGTGACTTTGTTCCACAATATCTAGTGATGGGTGATTTCAAAACACTTCTTCATGAAGCTTCGAAGCTTTACTTTCATTTGTTTTGAATCAGTGGTTCAGAGCGCCAAAATCCCATGATTTCAGTAAACGAGGCTTCGATATGTCATAAGTGTTTTGAAACTTCAATAGTTCACGTGACTCTGGCAGTTTGATACGCGCTCCGAACCACTGATTCGAAACAAATGATTCGCAAAGCTTCAAAGCTTCATGAAGCAGTGTTTTGAAATCGCCCATCACTAGATATTGTTGAACAAAGTTGCTATTTTGTTATTTTTGGCACACAAAAAATATTCTAGTCACTTTATAATATTAAGGTTGAACCACTGTAGTCACATGAACTGTTTTAAACATATTTTTAGTAGCTTTCTGGGCATTGAAAAAGAGAGTGTTATTGCTGGCTATGCAGGCCTTACTGAGCCATCAGATTTTATCAAAAATATCTTAATTTGTGTTTCGAAGTTAAACGAAGGTCTTACGGGTGTGGAACGACATGAGGGTGAGTAATTAATGACATAATTTTCATTTTTGGGTGAACTAACTCTTGGTGCACATCAAACAAGTGGACTAAGGCCCATATTTTCAGGGGTGTGGTTCTGGTGCAGTTCCACACGGACATCTAAAGGTCAACTCACACTGCACCGACAGACGCTGACCAACGCGGACAATCACCAGATTACGTCACTTCTCAGACATTCCACAACCCGATAAGCACCAATTAAACATGTTCAGTCAGCGAAAACAAGCTCCAACGGATGCCGTCTGTCAGTGTCTGTCTGTGCAGTGTGAGTTGGCCTTAAGACATCTAAATGAACCAAAATCAGGACAGAAAGAATGCTCAAGCATAACTGTTCATATTCTTGTCATAGGAGCTACATTGCCCATTACAGTTCGGTGCAGGCAGCAAATCTTCGTTTGTGTGCAATTCCTGACGCTGTTTTGACTCCTTTACATATTTTATGAGCTCTTTGTGAGTTCTCAGCAGGTAAAATTACCATCATATAAACACATACAATGAGCACATTCAGCCCAACACACAGCATTGTTTTGGATGTTGTTCAGTAAGTTCTGTCACAACATCATAACGTCATAAAAGCTGTCCAGTCAGGTTGTGACCGTATCCTTTTCTGTGTTAAAAATGTGTGTGAATTCTAAGCGAACCAGGACTCAATGTATTGTTTTGTTTTTTGGTACGAAACCAAGAACCAAGAGAACAAGTGTAAACTCACCCTTAATTAATATCCTTTATTAAAAACATGCAAGCAAATGGCGGCCCGGGTTCAGGCTAACCTTGTCTTTGCACTTACCATGAGGAGCTCCGGGTTTTCTTTTACCTCATTTACATAAAAAGGGATAATGAGGCGATGTCATGCTGTCAATTAAAGGCCTAGTTATCTTCTCAATTGGCTACTTGTTGCATAGCCGCAAGCCCCGTTGTTTAATGCACCCGTGATCGTATTAATTCTCTTGAGAATGCAGGACCACTGCGGAGGTATTCTAAGAATAATGTCTGAATAACCCTCAAGCTCCAGCCATTGTGCTTCGTGCTCGTCTAAATGCACACGGCCATGACCGCTTTTGTAAGCGTGTGCCCAATCACCATGGCAGCCGGGGTGTTTTGTCTCCAAATGCAACCTTTCTTCTCGCATTGCCAGATAAAGGACATTAAAGTGGTAGTTTGTGTTGCTATGACGATTAGATTCCAAGCACTCGAAAAGAAGACTAATCCAGGGGAAAGAAAAACATGAAAGCTTCGCAGGGGAGATCAGGGGATGCTGTCGAAAATGCGCTTCTCCCCTTTGGACCCAGGGCCATTTTCCCAATTACGCCGCCATCCCCTCAAACAAACCCAAACGAATTGACAAGGATCTTGATGGGCAAGGTTTAATTAAGCTAACGCAAGCTCATTAGGCAGCCAGGCTTAAGCAACGGCAAAGCTCTAAAGGACCTGGAATCGACAGGAGATTTGGAAGTATCCACAACGTCTTTTGAACTGCCTCCATTTTTGCAGGGCTCATTTTAAAGACCTGCTGTCTGACTAGCAATGTCTTGCTACTCCCACACATAGCATGCCAGGAAATTGAGCTCTTGAAAAAAAAGAAGAATCTGATGAGAGCGTGGTGAAATTGAAATCACTGTTGTATCAACCCGAAACGACTCCCTCCCGTTGCTTTTACTTTATTCCCTCGATAAAGCAGCAGAATAAGTTTCTACACATGAAACTGTGCTTTGATCAGTAACTTTAAGCTATGTGATCCCATCTTACATCTCTCCTGGATTGTTTTATGTGAGAACGGATGTGCGAGGAATCCACGCAAGCCTGGCGCGAGCATTTTCGCGTGTCGAGGGACGTCCCCTCTGTCGCCCTCTTGGCTGAGAGCAGCGTTGCAGCGGCACCGTATGTGTGTGCGTCATTGTGTTACAGCGAGTGGTGATTAATCACACAGTGACTCTTGGTCCCACAGCTGCGCCCGCTCAGGGTCCGCTGGGGGTGCAGCAGGGTTCCTGGGGACGTCCATAGTGGCCGAACCTAGTCCATTTGACATCAAAAGATAGCGGCCATGCACCTCACTTAAATCCCAGCTGTCACTTCCAGTCTCCGACGACAAGCCACATCCCCACACACAGCTTTGACAGGTCCAACACAATGTCTTACAACAAGCTTTTAGGGAAAAACATATCTTTCAGAGCAAAAATAACATTGAATGCAGAACCATCCTCTCGCTAGGTTACTTCTTATCATTGCTGCATCTTATCTAGGCTAAATGCTAAACTGATGTTTGAATATGCTTTTTAATAACGCTTCAGGGCACACAACAGCAGGTTCTTTAAGAGATGCTATGGGAAGGCAAAATAAAACTATGCAATGTCAAAGGTTTAATACTCTCCTCAAGCTAGATAAGCAGAACCGAACGACTGGAAATAACTGCGTACGTGATGTCTATATGCGCCAAGGACATCAGCCAAAGTACTGTCATTTCAATCTGATTGTTGATGTTACTGGAACAAATCATTGCATTTCTGCATGTATATGTCTCAGCTTGTCGATAAGAACTATTTTATATTATCAAAAAGAGGGAATACATAGTGTAGCTCAAATATCAGCCTGATCTCAATAGTATTTATAGGTAGGCTATTGAATATTGCTCGTTTCTCAGCTAGCCTGCATGAATGCCTTAATGTGAATGTATGTGTCTGTACAATATGGGGAATATTCTGTAGCTTTAAGTGACAGTTGTGTAGGAGTATGTGTGATTTATATGGCCTCAGCTTTTAAGACCTGTTAGCAGACTGATAATTACAAGGTTGCAACTTTCCAGGATCATACTAACACAAAGGCCAATGTGAGCAGGGTCTCAAAGTTGGCTGCTTTATGATATGCGCAGCATGTGATTGTGTATGTTATTTTTGCTGCCTGACGCTCACACATAGGACTTGAGAAGTGTTGACTGTAAGTGTGCAGATATACACGGATTAGCAGGTGGTCATAAGAAATTAATACTTAGAGCAAGTAATAGGGTGGTGAAGAAAAAATCATAGCATTTTCATAGTAGTTATATTTCATAAGCATCAATTTTTGTTACATATTATTCTTCCAAAATTCCTTATAGGAATAAAAATTAAAATGGAAGCAAAAGAAGATGAAGAATTTGACATGAAATTATTTCATATTCATCTTGACTTCATATAGAATTAATGAAAGATTTTGCATTAATATCTGAGACTTTTGATTGCAGATCTCTGAAACTTTAGACTTTGGGTCTTGGGTTCATCTTTTGGAGGCAGTGGTTTCCTCATTAATCTCTTCGGCATGGTGGGGAATGAACTCATTAAAGCCTGTGTTTTCTTTTGTGCTGGCACATCCTCTGAATTATTAATGCTTAAGCCTGCCCCGTGGCACACAGCAAAGCTTGCCAACAAACTTACCAGTTAATCTGGCATCATTTGCTTGCTAGTTACAGTTTTTGTCCATTTTTGGAGTACTCATTTGGTATAACATGTTCCACAAGTGTCTGCAGTGTTGATTGGGACTAATTTTATTTATTGGACCCTTTGGTCCATGGAGAAGGGTGTGCTTAATTATAATGATTTATTGTGCAGTAATCAGTGGTTTTATGGGCTAGCTGCAGATGTATTTCTATTTTATAATTATGCATTATATTCAAACCATCCTTTGCAACATCTTCATTTGTTTGGTTGCTGTCGTCTTTTCTTGAAATATGATCATTCATTGTGTATTGAGATATTTACTATACCTGACATTATAAAAACAGCTTTGCGAAATATTATGAAAAATGTACAAATGAAATTTAATTATTAATAATAAATTAAATTGATTAATACATTAATAAATTAATCACTTGAAATTATTTATTTATTTATACATTTATTTACTTACACTTGTCCACAGATGATAACTAAATACTCTATTTAAATATAAGAAAAACTGAAATATTATATATCTTTTAAGGAATCATTGCTACTATGTCTCGGAAGATTAATTTTAAAATATACCTCTTTTATGAGGTTTTGTCGACAGTGTCAAATATTCATAAGAACAAAATCAAATCAGGCAAAATCAATGTTGGTGTCTTTCCATGATTTATCTGCTATGAAGTCTCATACAATCTGGTGATTTTTTTTTTTTTTTACATATAATTTTAAGTAAACATGGTTATAGTTTCTGTCATAACCATTATATGCCAACCTATTTGTAAATAAATTATTTAATTGATTTAAATCATTTCTCCTGAAACCATCCTGTAGTCTCAGTTTATTTATTCATGAATGATTATGTGCTATAAAATATCTTAAACAATTATCTTCAACCACAAACATGAATGCTCATTCCTGAGCCTAAAAAACAAAACAAACAAACAAAAAAATTCAATAGAAAAAAACGAACCCCTCGGAGCCAAAATTAATCCCTCCATTTAAAATGGAGCGGCTATTAACAGCTTGAGGGGATTTGAACTGTGAGATGACTTAATGGTTGATTTATTTGTTGTATGCCTCAAACAGCCTGACAATGTTGTCATCCATTTTCAAAAACCCACCTGCCTCACTGTCCCATTCTGTGGGGCCTTGCATTATATGTCGAGCAGAATAGTGTCACGCTATCTGATAGTCATTCATTTAAGATGTTCCACTGGACAATCCCCTCCCTCCTCCCTCCTCTTTTCTCTCCCCTCCTCTCTTGTTGGAGACCTGTCCCGCTTGCTAAATAGAACAGAATTCAGTTTGTTCCGCTATGGGAACCCGCCATCAAATCCCCTTCTCACCATCCACATGGCGGAACTATCGGACAATAGCACTCTATTCAAGGGAGCTTGGGCAAAGTGACACAAAAATGGTTTCAATGCCATCAAATTGATTCACAAAACCTGGAAAGCTCTTAAGAGGGATATGGGAGACCATGTCGAGGTGTTTGGGTGAGAAGACACAAGTGAGGGAAAATGGTGGGACGGTATGTGTTTGTAATATAGTAGGCCACTTTTTTCAGCCAAGATGCAGAGTTAGCTAGCTGGGTTTTCATAAAGCCCCTTTAACGAGCGCCATTATTAGCCATCATGTGGCAGCCCCCACACCTGCCACTCCAAGCATCCATGCTAGCCGGTCACGCAGACGGAGAGTGGGCGGCTAATAACAAGAGGTGACAGAGAGGCTATGTGAAGTGCCTGCTAAAGCTGCGCCATTTACATTTTCAATGCTAACCACCAATCCGAAGTGCTAACTTCGGCGAAACCTCCACCACCACATGGATTCTTACTAATAGTTTGTTTCAGCCTACGAGCTGAATGGAATGATAATTGTAGGAAAAATTATTGCTTTGAATCGTGGTGCGATTTATGGGGGTGTGTGCGGAGGGTCTGACCTCTTAATTAAGGCTTGAACCACCCAAAAAGAAGTCAGAACAAAATTATTTTGTGCATAAAAATAGGCCCTCGTGTATATATTTCAAATGTTTCATTATAGCGATAAAAGTATGTTTTCACCTGTTGCTAATTAAACACGAGCAAACAGAAGTCTCATTTGCCTGAGGAGGTAACTATAGCAACAGCATGTTGCTCTCACAGTTTACATCTTGTGATCAGTTTTGGCCGGTATGTCGACAAAACATTGCATGTGGTGTCATTCACTATAAAATTACAAATATATCACTAAAAACTATATTTGACATTTTGCTACCTGTGCAAGTGAGATGTGCTAGAAGAACCTCAACGGATTGCAAATGTAAATTCGTTTCATATGGTTTTGAAAAACTTTTATACAATAGTCAAGGAAAAGATTCATTTAAAGACATATAGAAAATATAAAAATTTAAAAAGTAATATAGTTTTAAATATTAATGTTGAAAAAGTTATTTTTTTCTCTACACCTTAAATAGTGTACGCAACTTTAATCATTATTTTCAATCATTTTTAAATATGTTTTAGTGAGTAGCATCATATAATTTTTTTACAGCCTGAACGAAACAGTGTTAATAAGCAGTGAAGCACTTCCGTTAAAATACTTTTTAAAGAAATAATAATAACAAAAAGATTTTTGTATTTCATTGTTGTAATATATATATATATATATATATATATATATACAGTCAAACCAAACTTTATTCAGACACCTTGAATATTTCATTCATTAATACAGTTTATTCACTATAGTTTAAAAAAAATGGTAATAAAATATGACAAGATCTCAAAGTTAAACAGTCTGTCAGAAAAAAATAATCTTAATTATGTCAGATAACACTTAAGCAAAACATGGTCAGGTCAAAGTGTCTGAATAATTTTTGGTTCCAAATTTTTATCAATTTTACTGGTAGTCCACTGTACGAAGAATTTTTGGGTATAATATGTCATAGTTTACTTTATTTTGCTGTCCTTATACATAAATGAACTGTGTCCTGCACCCACTGGTAAAAATATATCAAAAATGTCTGAATAATTTTTGGTTTGACTAATATATATATATTCAGGAATTAAAAACATGCTCATCATTCAAGAGATGTATTCAAAACATTATGTATGAATTACATTTTGAATGTATTTTATTTGTCACTGTCCTTGAGTCATGATTAGTTTGTGAAAGCAATGCTTAAAAACACTTTTTGTTCCCTCTCATCTTCAAGGTCTTCTTCTGTTTAGATCCTCAACTACATGCACAGAAAACTCGAATGAAGAGCTTCCTAAGCAGCAGATGATAAGCCAGGCTTTTTCTGCAAGTCTGTCCCTCTCAGGCACAGAAAGGCTTAGTAAGAGAGAAGATGTAGTCTCTGACTGCGTAACAAGATCAGGACAGAGTTTATGATCCTGTGGGACTCCCCTCATTCCTGTCAATGACGCGGAACGCTTGATCCCGTGGCATTAGACCTCCCTGTTTGAGTTAATACCTCGGGTAAAGCTGTTTTATTCTAGCCTTAGAGTATAATGCTTCCGCAAGTGTGTGAGGTTGAGTCGTGGAGGCCTGGGACCACAGCTGGTCATCGAATCTGCCCTTTGTAATCCTTTGTATCTGTTTTATCATCAAATAAATATATATACTCCTGGGGGGAAAAAAATAAAGAAAGGCCAAGCCCACAATGGCTAAATACTAAGCTTTTATTGTTTTAACCACAAATTATTGGTCAGGAAATTAGCTAAATTTAAGCCAATGTACTACTTAAAAAGCCATTGCTGTCTCAGAAAAACATCAAAGACAGAATTAAGTTTCTGTGTTTAGCGATGAATCACAATGAAACACGAGTTGCATGTTGATGCTCCAGAGCGGTGTCTTCGAAAATCTGCTGAGAAATATAATAATAAATGCATCTCTAGCACAGTGAAGCATGGAGAAAGAGGTGTCATTGTGTGAGGAGCCTTTTTAGCTGCTGGTGTTTGTGAGCTACTTCACTGTGAAAAGTCATTTAATGCTTTGGAGTACAGGAGAATATTGCAGAATGACTTGCTTCCCACAAATGAAAAGTTGCTATCTAAAGAGGAATGATCAGATTTTATGTTTTAACAAGACAATGATCCTGGCCAAATTGCAAAGACAACCAAGAAGTGGCTTGAGAACCATCAGTCCATCAGGCTCATGTTTTGATCCCTATAGTGAATACATGGTCTCACATTAAGCTTAAACTGGGAGACATTTTTCAACTCATGAACTGTTTGAAGCTATTAACATTGAGTGGAACAACACTGACTGATCTTCCTGTAAAAAGCTGTTGGCAAGTTGGGGAAGTCTATTTCATGCCAAATTACTTTATCTACAGTATTTGTGCAATTCTTGCTAAATTCCTGACCACGTGACCAGTGATTTGTTATTAAAATAGTTAAAACCACTAAATATTTAAATAGGCTATTATATATATCAGTGTTTGTGTATCAGAATCAACAGTGCATCTGAAACTGTCATGGTTTTTAATGCATCATACACAGAGGGGTCCATCTGGCCCTTGGTTTGAATGGCAGGTGATCCCTGCATGCTCCTGCCACACATTTCCCCTCCCATATGGATGTGGTTGTGGCTCTTTGAGAGAGTTCACACAGTGTTTTGGCTCTGGGAGTTTGCTTTGGAGAGAATGGCATCTCTCGAGAACTCAACTTGACAAGCTTGTTTTGTTTGCTATCAGAGAGACCATTAATGAGATGGAAGCCACAAAAAGGCTTGAGAGATCATGCATTTGTGGGTGACAATTTACAGCATCACCCCAATGGACTGAGAATGTGTGCAATGCATGCTTGCATTTGAAAGTGTGTGTGTGTGTGTTCACTCTTAAATGCCGCCCAGTAAAGGCCTTTTTGCAGAGTCAGACCCCAGTCAATTCACCTCCAATTACTGACAGTCTTTACCCTTTGCAAGGAAAATGTCACAGTATTGACTCAACATTGTTTCTCCCTTGTGGGTTGCCGGGCAGATTTTCAAAAGCACTTTAATTTTTCTTCTCCCCTTTTAAAAGATACATAGCATTTATTAAAGTTATGAAAGATAAATTAGAATGGCTATTCCAAATGGATTTATGTTTTGTTTTTTTCATGATATGCATCCTGCAGTAACCCGTTAGGACACGCAGAGCCCCGTCGGTCATTAATAATAGTGTTATTTGCTCATCGCTTAATGTTAGAGGAAGTTCGGGTAGTGAATCTTTGGGTCACTCAACTGTAACATAAACTCAATAATTAAATCATCCAGATGCACATAAAGTAGTCTAAACCATATATCAACATAAAAACAGCCAAAATATGGAACATATAA
The DNA here is from genome assembly GCA_039654765.1 of Mylopharyngodon piceus. NCBI lineage: Eukaryota > Metazoa > Chordata > Actinopteri > Cypriniformes > Xenocyprididae > Mylopharyngodon > Mylopharyngodon piceus. The sequence goes on from JBCHWC010000052.1 coordinate 211,180, forward strand.
GAGCCAGGGTGCTTCCACAGGGACACAGCATCATGTCTGACCTGTGTCAGGTAGTATTATTTCCATTCTATCATCTCTCTCAAACTACTTTTATTTCTCTCTCCATTGTTCTGTGATAAAGTCCATTTGACATTTCTAAGAGCCCTTCAAAAGAGATCACTGACAAAAGCACTACTAAAACATAATTAAATATTTCATTTATTTAGTGAGAATACACTTCTGTTTTTCAATGGATTTTAAAGGTAGGGTAGGCAATTTCGGAGAGGCTAGAAATAGCAAGCTAGCTTTAAAAAGCATGAGATCCTACCCTCCCTTCAGAGCGTTCTCTAAAGCCACACCTCCTCCAAAACACATGAACGCACACAACAGAGTCTGTCACTAGGTGAGAGACAGCGTTAAATTACCTCATGTCTCAAAGCACATAACATTACAAAAATAATGAACATGAACATAAACAACTTACAGAGCTCTTACTTGCACCACCTGACTGCTGCAGATTAATTTCGGCGTTGATAGTGTTGACATAGAAAAGCATAAATCCAAGACTGAGGACATGAACAACTCCGGGTAGAACGTCACAGGTTGCCATCTTGTAATTGTGGTTACGACATGGCGTAAACGCAGCATAAGCTTGTAGTTTTGGTTCAAGAGGAACTGTAAAAGGCGGCTGCTGTTTGTTTGTGGTGCTCGGTGACTGTCTGTCTACAACTCTGCATAGGCTTATGGAACGCGCTGATGACGTGTGATGTCTATGCGGGCAGGGTGTGCGGAGGTATGGAAATATATATGTTGACAGGATGGTACTGTAGGACCAAATGCAATGGTTGAACGAACATTTTTTGGTCCTGAGACTTCCACAGAAGATATATGTACATGTTTTAATAAGTAGACCACTTCTATTATTGATTGCTATCAGGATGTGAAGAGAGTTTCAACCAGAACAACAAAAAGTGTTTATGAAACAAATTGCCTACCCTACTTTTAATGAAGTATGCTTTTTCCCCAGAATGGTGCAGTTACAGCATTTACCAGCAGGGGCTAACTGAACCAGGAGGGCTGGTGGCTGGAGGGGCCACTCTCATTCATTGGTTCTTAACCTTGACTCAAAGTCTTACACCTCAACCCTGTTGTGCAACATAATATTCAAAGCCACCATATGGATACTTCAGGATATTTCCAGTTTTTAACATAAAAAAAATGACTTACATCACCATCACCCTAAGTGATGTATCAGAGTGATCAGAGCTAAAGTTTGTTGCCAGTTATTTACCACTGTAAACACTGTACCACTGTATTATGTTTCACAGATAAGTGCACTGGTTTTGTGGTTTTCAAGTGTTCTGGGTGCTGTCTGTCACTACAGGAAGTAGACTTGTAGCACACTAAAGAGTGAGAACGACTGACCTGAAGCTCTAACCAAAAGTGCAAAAGTTCACCAATCGAGTGCACTTGTTCATCTTCACCCCAAGAAAATTTATGACATTGGCTGCTCTCTTGGTTCTCACGCTTTGTAGATTTTACTTGGCAACAGTAAAGTCTAAAGTGATTCTGTCTGCATGTTTGCGCGCTGACAGGAGCACTGGAGCCAAACAAAACCTGCCCCCTCATGATTCAGAGCTGTAAAAAGCGAACAATTTACAACAAATGCTCTGAGCAACTGCGATCTTGTTAACATGCATCATCTACTTAGTCCGGTCACGATTCCGGGCTGATTAATTCGTCACTCTAAAAAGAGAGGATGGGGAAAAAAGAGACAATGATGAGGGTGGGGGGTATCTCACTGGAGATGTAACCCAAGATGAGGAGACGGGTCACCACTGCGCTAGTGATAGTTACGGTAACCTTGGACAAACTGCGAAGGACAGAGGACGGTTGTCCTTCTGAAGAATCCTGAAAGACATAGGCTTTTAGTTTCTCTAATAGTCCTCTTCTATTTGAAGTGCACAGTATTTGAGACCATCTAAATGCTAATGTACTTCTAAATGTTGATTTGACATTGATGACTCATCCTGCACTAAATTTTTGTCCAATAAAATGCTCCCTCTTCTTATACTAAGTAGAGCACAAAAAAGTATTCTCGTCACTTCTTAGCATTAAGGTTGAACCACTGTAGTCACATGAACTGTTTTGAATATGTCTTTAGTACCTCTCTGGGCATCTGAAACTGTTAATTATATTGCTGGCAATGGAGGCCTCACTGAGCCATCAGATTTTATAAAAAATATCTTAATTTGTGTTCCGAAGATGAATGAAGGTCTTACGGGTGTGGAACGACATGAGGGTGAGTAATTAATGACAGAATTTTCATTTTTGGGTGAACTAACCCTTTAAATAGAATTCAAATTGCGTACTGTACTTCCTTATCCTTCTAGTAATAGGACAAACTTGAGAAGGACAAGAGAGGACAGTTAGTCTCTCTGAATCCTGATAGACATAGGCTGTTAACTTCTAGTTCTATGTAAAGTATGCAGGTTTTTTGAGGTCGTGGCCTAACAGACAATGATTAATGACCTGGTGCTGTGTTTGTGAGGATTTTCAGTCAGCTCTACTCCTCGCTGTCTCTCTTGCGTGCTCTTTCACTCTTTGTCCATCAATCTGTCTGAGCTCCTTGCATGCACAGTCTGACTAAAACTTAGCTAAAGGTCTGAAAGAATAAGACAGTGGCCTCTGTAACAGATCACAAAGGTGACAGTTCCATAAAGATCAGTTCCCACAATGTTTTTATCGCCCCAAGTTTGAATAGTGCATGGATTCTTTGTAGAAGTTTGCTTCAAGTCAAAATTGACTATTTACTTTGTTAGTGCACATTACTAATCTTGTGGTAAACAATTAATCCATGCAAGTTAATCCACAGAAAAAAAATGTTTGTCTTCATAATCTTTGGTCAGAATCTGAAAATTTGCATTCCTTCTCTAATGATGTCAGTTTGACAGCTTGTGCAGAACATCATTAACAGCCTGTCCTCTATTCAATATTCTGTTTCACTTTGAAATGTGTCACAATAATGAAGTAAAGTCACAACTTCAAGTTTGCATGGACTTTAAACTCAGCTTGGGCCCCAAAACGCCATGTGGGACTCACATTTCATGCAGTTTGCTATATTTTCATGACTCATTTTCATTACTCTATGAATAAAAAAAAAATCTTTCACACAATTAAAAAGCACTGAAAGAAAAGTAAACATCTGAAAACAAGTATAACAAATAGTATCAACAAATTAGCATCCTAGCAAGCTAGCCATTGCCTTTTTCAAAGACTTCAATACCATCAAAAGATTGTAACTTTTTACAAACAAGTTCGCATTGGAATGTCTTCCTCATTTCTGATGAATTTTAATAAAAGTGAGAGAAAGAAACTTTGCGCTTTTACAGGGGTAAGTAGGAATGATATCCTTAGCAATCTCTTCAGCAGCTCACAGCATCTCAGATGATTGTGATATCTTAATCTTTGCATAGCACTCATCACTAACACAAACAGCTATTCAAAGATGATGTAGCAGAGTGATATCATCATAAAAAAAAGCCTGATAGCACTACTCAGTCGCCACTTGGTTTTGTGAGTCAGTCACAGTAGCATAAACTGTGCCAAAAGTGGACTAAACAGAAAATGTTTTATTTGAAACATTTCAGTTATTCTAACTAAGGGAGTAATTGCTTATCAAGTATATCAAAACCTCATTATAATCAGAATAATCAATGCTGGTTGTCAAGTTCAACTGCACTTTTTTACTGATATGGCAGTCCACTTGGACTACTGACACCTAGTGGCGTGGATGCAGCATCATACAACGGTTTTCAGGTACTGATGCCTTTGTTTTTAAACGTGCTTTTAAAAGCAAATCTTGACTTGACTTGACTTGACTAGAAATTCACATTAAGCCATGATCAATTTATTCAATGAGCAAAAGGGCCCAAAACATGGGTGTTTATTAATTTACTGAAATGAAGCTAGAAGTATTTGACTGGTCATGTGATCTCTGTCCTAAAAACTGCTTTTATTAGGCTACTAATTTGGCTGGAGTCTTCATTTCATATAATTAACAATTAGTAGAAAATGGGGTAAGACTACTGGTGTATAATAACTCTTTTCCAGGGGCAGGAATCCACCCAGGGAAAACCAAGTGACATATGATATCAATGTTAGTAAATTATAATTTAATAAAAGTTGTCATAATTGTAAAATATCTACATTTATCCACAATTTAATATTTTTATTTTCTTGGTCATGCCTTATCTTGCATATAGGACACCAAGTGTACCAGGACTGCCCCTGGTGCCTCTTCAAAAAACACAGGTGCTAATGGATAGTTTAAAAGAGCAAGGATTACTGTTGTGAACCCAAGAACTCTTTCTACACACACACACACACAAAAAAAAAAAAAAAAAATCAAAGACACCCACATGCATACAGCAATCAGAAATGCAGCATGTGATAACAAATTTCTGTTAAACCTGTTATTAAGGTCACAAAAAGTCTGCTTTGTATTTTGCCCGTGTGAGTGTTTGCAATGGAGTGACTCATGTTTGCGAGGCGTCTTAAGCGGGAAATAAATCTCGCTCCGTGAGGAGGCAGAGAAGTGAGCATTTATTTATTTATTTTGGTTTATTGATTTAGTCTGAAGAGGAAGAGCTCAGCTTCCAATCATCCCTTTGAATTATAATGAAATGCGGTGGATTGGAGCGTGCAGCCAATCGCCAAGAACTACTAAACGAGGGCAACCACTGAGTGATCAAAGTAATAAATTTAACCAGACGAGCGCTTCTCGTTCTCACTCACCCTTAATTCACCCAGCCGACACTCACGTAAATGCATTTTCAGTACGTGACTTAAATGAGCGCTATGCCGTTTTGTCCCAAATCTTATCAGTATGCACAAAAGGCCACAGTGTCCCCCTGCACGGAGTATGTAAAGAATCCTGCATTCATGGATACTCTTCCAGCAGTTTAGCGATTCAGACCAGCTCCTGTGGGAATGGGTTAGCCTACAGCTTGCTATGCAGAAGGCTGCTGCATTAAGCAGTAGGATCCCTTCATTAAGCACAAAGGTTCTTTTATATGGACATACATTTTAATGTAACCTGGTTTGTACAGGTTCCGCTGCTCTGTTGATATTTAGGTGTAATTTAACCTCTGTGTTCACATGTGCACTCAATGTGGTGCCTGTTTTGTGTCAAACGGATCTGAGATTAATGTTTTCACTCATTTTTATTCATTTTAATCGCAAAGGCAAACAATATTATTATAAATGTGCATACTTTGCGATACTTAAGGATTCCTAACTCTAAACTTTCATATGTAACTTGACCCATAGAATACCTCTCAAATCATGTAAAAAGTGCACTATTACTTTTTTAAATGAATACCTGGCAGACAATATCCATGCAACAGCCTAGCATCAAGGACACACCCTCATGTCGATCCACACCTGCATGACTTTCTTTCTTCTGTGGAACATTGAAAGTCATTTCATTCTGTCGCTTTGCCCACTTTGGATAAGCATTTAAGATGCTGAACTTAGAAAATAAGTGCCATGATTTGTTGGACATGTTTAATTTTCATCAAGAAGACTTTGTAGCTTAATTAATCTCTCTGGCTCGCAACTCACTTCCTTGCACCCTGTCACTTCCTCCAACCAAACACAAACATCTATTTGTTAAATCAATTATTCCAGGGAGGGAAATGAGGCATTTCACATACACATAAAGTCAAGAAGGAGAATGGGGATGTGTTATATGCAGGGCTGTCAATTTAATGTGTTAATTTAGTTAATGGAAGAGAATTCATGGGCATTTTTCCTCTTAAAATGTAGTATAAATTTCGTGCTCATGGCGTGAGTTACTAAAAATGTCTCTGCATTCATCTGACCTATGTTTAAATAGACAAAAAATGAAAACTTAAGTGGACCTGACAAGGAAATATAACAAACAGTATTTTGACATTTAAAGCAACCTTATATCTATTCAATGATTCACTTGTCTGCCATAATAATATAATGTGCTAAAGTGCCCCTATTATGCTATTTTAAAGGTTCCTGATTTTGTTTTGGAGGTCTCCTACAATAGGTTTACATGTATCAGAGGTCAAAAAACACTTTCATTTTCTCATAATATACATTACACATCACCACATTTCTCAAAGAGTCTAAAACGACTCGTTTGAATATTCAGTCTCTCTAAACCCCTCCTTTCCGTGAGCCTACTCTGCTCTGATTGGTCAGATGGCCCAGTCTGTTGTGATTTGGTCTACTGCTTACAACGTGTCGGAAACGAAACGCCATTTACCATATCTGAATTGCTACGCCGAAAGCTTCCTCAATCCTTAGTAATTTGACACACTGTAACAGTAACGATGGCATCGTTTTTACCATATCAATTTGAGTGATGATGAAACATTGGAAGAACTAGTTATTCAACCGAATCTCCATCGCAAGGACGTCTTGAGCAGAACATTTCTCAGTGGTAAGTTTTTACTCAGTTTGTCATACATTATAAGATGTTGCAATTGTTGCTTTAACAAGTGTCCATCAACAAACCGATTTGTATATTTCTAATTTATTGAGGTGCACATGTGGGAACTGTATTATTAACTGTATCAATACCAGTGCATACGTTAGCCGAGCACTAACGTGAATGACTGATGTAACATTATAGATTTTGAACACTCAATAGAAAATAAATTTTAGGGCTTTTCTCAGAAAATATTGGTATCTAAATGTAATTAATTCAACTAAAATGGATTAATAGCGCTTGTTATATGTCATCAGCAAAGGGATGCTTGTTGAGTATAAGTGTTTGTGAAGTGTGGAGTGGAGTGTGAGTGTGCCTCTTCTCAGGGCAGACAGCCACATGAAACAGGGAAACAAGCAGCATGGATTAGAAAAGGAAACTAGGAAATGTGGGATTTGCCCCATGGAGCTCTGGAGGAGAATTTGTAAACACCAGTGCTCTCGAATGTTGTCCTTGGCCCTTTCTCCCTCCGTCAGTGCAAACACAGCCTTAGGCCCCCCAGGAGACCTCATCATCACACAAGGAGAGACACTAGGAGAAAGAAAGAGGCGTGTAGCAAAAAGTCCTAAGCATAAAAAAAAAATCAAGAGTTTTGAGTAGAATAGTAATCAGTGTTAATATCAACAACAAAATTACTGATGGAAATGTCTAGTGGCAAATGTTTTTTGTTGTTGTTGTTTTATATAAGGGCTGTCACATTTAACCCACTTGCCCCACCCCAGACCTACGTAGGTCATCTGACATTTCATACAGTTGATTGATGACGAATATGATGTAGGGCAACAACTCACTGCATGATGGAGCCTATAGAATGTTGTTAGAATGTCCCTAAAATTCATGACATGGGGGAAAAAATGCTTCCCTTGAGCTAATTTGCTACATCATTTGTCTTGATTGTTCCCAGTCTTGTTTGTGTCTTGTTATATTGTTAACCCTTGTGTATTTATACCCCAGTGCTTTCCCATGTTCTTTGTCAAATCTTTTCCTTTGTGGATGTTTTGTTGATGTTTTGTTTGGGTTTCCCTTGTTCCCCTGTTTGGATTATGTTCTTGGCTTGGATTATCTGTGTTTGTGTTTTTAGGGGTTCAAGCACGAAGTGCTGAAACCCTATTGTAATTGTAAGGATTTTTATTATTTTTCTTCTTCCCTAAAACGAATCATGTAGACCGAACGGCAAATGCTAGAGACTTGAAATTTGGCCAAATGATAGTCCTCAATTTGGGGAGAACCTCAGAAGTTATGACCCCAATTGGCCAATAGGTGGCGCTACAGCAACCAAAAGTGCAAAACGGCTCATAACTCCTAAACCGTTTGTCCCGGACTCAAGTGTCTTATATTATTGGAAAGCTGAGCCCAAGACGCCCGTATATCTCCGATTTTATTTCCAGTATGCAAATTTTTCCGCCATTTTGAATTGTGTCCAAAACCTACTTTTGCGAACTATTCCTAGGTTTTTTGCCCGATCGGAACTAAACCAGTGCAGAAATGTTCTCTGGAGTCTGAATATCAATAATTATCAAAAAAAGTTGACATTTTGATTCACGGTCACTAAGGGGCGCCAAAACGTACGATGACGGCGGAGCCACTTTTACTAAAATGGCTATAACTCAAAAACAAAATGAGATATTTGCACCAAACTTGGTACACATGTGTATAGGCAACATCTTTGGTCACGATAAAAAAAAAATCGCATTGACTGGACACTAGGTGGCGCTATAATGTGAAAAAAACATGAAAACAGCTGTAACTATGCAACTGTTATTCCGATCGACTTGAAATTTGGCATGCAGTGTCTTGGTCCAAGGGGGCATGATAGTCTATGAGGACATTGGCGTATCTCAAAAAAACATGACCGCCATCGGCCAATGAAGTTTGAGCACCTATTAGACAAGGTTAATGGAGGCCGATCGGAACGAAACCCAGTGGGCATGTTCGACTCATGGGCCTAGAGGTCTGTAAGAATTTTGAAAGAAATCGGCCACTAGTTGGTGCTAATGAGTTTTTATGCCTCTGTAATCACGTGGTGTTTCACAGATCCACACAATATGCATATCATTGGATAGATCTCCACATTCTGAACAACTTTGCCTCAAGAACCAATGCTGTCAATCAAATCGTTCATTAACTATTCACGAATATGTTAAAAACCTACTTTTGCGAACTAGTCCTAGGTTTTTCGCCCGATCGGAACAAAACCAGTGTAGGACAATTCTCTGGACTCTCTAGATCAATAATTGTCAAAAAAAAGTTGAACTTTACCCTTTGTGTCACTATAACAGGGTCATTTAGAAAATGGGTGTGGCTAAATGTACCCAAAAGCCTATGAATCCTAAAAGAAAACTCAGAACTTCACGGAATTAATTGAGCACATGCAGCATATGACTCTAAAGAAGCATGCCAACTTTTATGGAGATCAGACCATAGGTGGCGCTATAACTGTTATTTAACCTGGTAGGTTTCGCCTTATGGTTTGTGCTACGTTGTGATTTAGCGCTTAAAAAACTTTTGTGAATATCTTCGAAACCGTTAGTCCGATCGAGACGAAACCAGCGTAGGAAACACGGAACCTAAGTTGGTTTACTAGAAGTAAAAGCCCAAATGTCAAAATTTTGATAGGAAGGGGCAAAGAATTCCAATCAAAGTTGCTCATGGGTCATTTTTTATGCTCTCATATATATATAATTGTCTATAACTTCAAAACGAATTGAGATATTTTCACAAAAATTGGCACACATATGTATGGACACATTCTGAGGACATTTACTATTATTATTATTATTATTATTATTTATTGCTCTCCTTCGTTTCACCTAGCATTACAACAGCATAAATACTTCAATATATTCATTTTGTGCTATATCCTTATAATAGGGACTGTATTCACTTGCTATATCAAACATATAAAAGATTTATCAACATAAAAAATTCCTGTGTAGATTATCATCAACTAAAAAGTTATTGTTGTTCATTAAAATTATATGCCATCTCAGAGTTATTGTAAAATTATACTATTATAAAATTATACTGTATCTATTTAAAATAAAATAAAAATTTACCTTAAAATGTATCTGTCACGGGTTCACCAGGCTCCTCTGTCAAGCACATCCAGCGTTAACTCTCACCCGAGTTCTGATCACCTGCACCTTCATCAGCACACCAATCAAGAACAGTACAAGAGCACACACCTCACAGTCACTCATTGGCTGCATCCAAAAACTTAGGCAGCTGACTTGTTGCTTCGCTGCCTTATAGGCAATAGGCTTGTTCGAGATGAACTACACTAGCCTGCCACCGGCTGGCGAGATCTGCCAGTTGCAGTTGGGGGAGGAGTACAGAGACGGACATCAGGTTCGACACTTCGTGCTTTCCGTAATGTGCTAAAACAACGTCATTCATGGCAGACCACGCGATTTTTGCGTTGATTGTAGCCGAAGAAGTGGATGTGATTGAAATTCCCATGTTTTGAATATCAGATATTCAACATCAAGATTGGTTAAATACAGGAACTTGTCGAAGAAAAAACACACAACACACGTCGCCCTTGTCATCACAGAATCTGACCAATGAGAATAAAGTGTGTCGTCATCAAGGCTTTCGCAGGCGATTTTGAGCGCCTGCAGCGCCTGACCTAGGCGGCTGGTCTTGTTTTGCTCTCACGGTACTTTGATGGCACATGTGATTGTAAGGCGGATGCAGCGCCGATCAAAGTCGGAAAAAGAATTTCTAACCAGAATGCATTGCTTTTGTCAGGCAGCAGCCGATCTTTGTGGCACCGCATGAAGTCGAACAAGCCTAATGACTCTGCAGGCAGCATTTGCAGACGAAGGTACCTCACGAAACTGGTTTCTTACAGACTTCTGAGGCAGCGTAACAGTTTAATGATCTACAGCAAAATAGAGCAAGCTTTGTTGAGAACTAAACAAATATTTAATTACTACACAGTAGTAATGTCTCGCTAAAAATGACATCAGAAGTGGAAAACGTTGGTCAAAAAAATGTACATTTACACATAAACTGACCAGAAACCGCAACTTTCAGAGGGCATCTTTCTTTTTCTAGCTCAGCTGTCAAGAATGGAATGCATAGGATTGTGGGATATCAAAGGCAGTGGAGGACACATCTATGCTGCCTTCAAAAATAAAGATGAAGGTATCTCAGGAGATAGGAAGTGAAGCTAACATTGGATTCAGACATGCCTTGATGCCTTCCTACCTTAGATTGCAGCCTCTGAAGGCAGCATTTTTAAGTTTTTGGATGCAGCCATTGTATGGTCTCCAACTTGGATTACCAACTCCTTACCTACTCTACTCACGTTAGAAGTCTCCTATTATTTCCTAGTGAAACTCAAAGCGATCTCCTAGTAAGACTCCTAATATCTACCTGTGATACTTCAGCGATCTCCTGTCCTGCTCTATAATTTATTACTTAAGCTATAATTTATAACTTGTTTACTTACCAGGGGCCCGTTTCAGAAAGGAGGTTAAGTGAAGTATGTTAACCCTGAAAGGAGGGAAACTCTGGGTTTTCCGTTTCAGAATGGGAGGTATGTCAAACCCGAGAAAGCAGGTTAAGTCAAGCCTGTTTCTGAAAGAGAGGTAACTTATACTCAGAGTCAGTTACCATGGTAACTTACTCTGTGAACCTAACCTGGTCGGGAGCAGGTTTTCTTCGGTAAACCCAGAGTTTGCTTCGGTCTCCTCCCCCTTTTTAAAGTGCAAGTGATGTTTAAATAGTTCACTTATTCATTCACACTGCAAAAATGCTTTTCATACTGAGTATTTTTTGTCCAATTTCAAGTACAAATATCTAAAAATTCTTAAATCAAGATGGATTTTGCATATAAGAAAATGATATAAGATATTTAGTCTTGTTTCTTGGGGGGATCTAAATTAAGTGCATTTTACTTAAGTAAAATTATCAATATCTGCCAGTGTGGTAATAAAAATAATCTTAATGCAAACAGAAAACAAGATTATTCGGAGTGTCTATTACTAAGTGCAAATTTACAGTAGCTCCACCCACCAATGTCAGCCCATGTTAAAACTGACACACATTCTTGTGGCTGTGGTGGTGTAGGCAGTAGCGTGTTGGGTGCGGAGAATTAACTTGTGATGCGATTGCCTGGGTTCGAATCCGCCTTCTGCCGAGCTTGCTATTCTCCCTTTTCCCATCACATATCACATCAGAAAGGCATTTATTTTCAATAAAAATGAAGAAAATGTTCTAAAAGTGGAAGTAAATTGCCTAACGAGTGTTTAATAATGATAAAATCATTTACACTCTTATTATTGCATCCTGTTAAATTATTTTTTTTTTTCTTCTTCTTTTTTTGCATGTGGGATACCATGAAAATGAATATTAATTCAATAACTTACCATTCTACCAGTTTTCACCTTTGATATTATAACAGTGATAAGAATTAAACTTGCATTGACTCAGAAGTATGCAGACGTCCTTTTGTCACGTGCTGTTGCCATGGTGAATCGTAATATCGGAGCTCCATTGATGATGGCTTTTCATAGTCGTGGTGTACACGCTTAACTCAGAGTCAACTTACTCAGAGTCAATTGAACTAACTCAATTCAGCTGTTCTGAAACTGAAAACTCAGAGTTTCCTATCTCAGAGTAAGTCTCTGAGTTCAAGTTTTAACTCAGAGTTGGTTGAACCTCCTTATTGAAACGGGCCCCTGGTTATTTACCACTGTTATTGAAGAGGTGTGTGCTCTCCCATGCCATCACGCTCCAGTCACTGTATCATTGAAACCTGGTAAAGAAAGACTCTGACTCAAATCATCTCAGACTTCTCCATTACATCATCTGTTTCAATAAATACCTGTTTGGGTTTAACTAACTCTAGTTCTCTCAAAATCAGTATCAGGGTTTCCAGAAAAATATTAAGCAGCAAAATATTAAACACTGGTAATTCTATTTTTTTAAAAGCCTAACTTTAAACATAACCATTTGTGGATCTTTATTTTCATTCTTTATTTCTCACAATTGGTGCACAAAATTAGCCAAAACTGTTCTCTCCTTGATCTGTGTGTCTATAAGTGTAATTGTATGGAGCAGAGCTGAGGTCATTTCTGTCCTAGTTGGCATTTTTAGACAGTCGTCCCTGATGACCATGTTTCAATGACACTTAATCATTCATTTATTTTTCTTCACAGGCTGTCATTCACACAGGGAATCCATTGGAGAGCTAAGCTGAGGACATTAAGACTAAATGAAAATGTTCTCTGCATTTTTCTTATTTCTTTTTTGCCTGAAAACACATAATATGATAATGTTTCCCCAGCCCGGGGGGCCAAATTTGATGCTGCTTGATGGTAGAGCACGTTTTCTGACAGGTGAATTAAAATATCAAAGCTGTATTCACGATGTTGCGTGTGCGTTATTGTCGCCTGTTGTTTTTTGTACTTATTAGAGAGTGTATTCAAATATCTAACAGCTTGTCAAACATGGAAAGCAATTTTCATTTACTTTATCTAAATATTATGCAGAATCAAGTACGTGATGTACACTCTGAAGTGGGGAAATAGACAATTTCTAGGCTCATTTGAGGTAGAGGAAGGCAAGCCTGGCTGGTTCAGTTTAAATCACTTTGCTCTATCTTGTCATGGGACACATTTCATTAAGCAGACCAGCTGGGGCAACGGCGTGCGATGCATCCGCTGATCCGTCACACAAATACATCTCTCTCTCTCACTCACTCACTCACTCGCTCGCTCTATTTCTCCCACTGACAGAGTGTGAGTGATCGGTGTCGATCCGTCTGATGAGATGACTGACTGCTAGGACATATTTATTTCCCTCTCACCCTCCTACTCTCACCCTCCACCTTCTCTTGGCTCTGTTTATTTGTTCATCAGACTCATATGTTCCAGTTTCAGAGCCTAAGTCAAGCATACATACTGTCCTTTATACACTGCTCAAAAAAATTAAAGGAACACTTTTTAATCTGAGAATAGCATCAGTCATTTAAACTCCTGGGATATTGATCTGGTCAGTTAAGTAGCAGAGGGGGTTGTTAATCAGTTTCAGCTGCATTGGTGTTAATGAAATTAACAACAGGTGCATTAGATGGGCAACAATGAGACGACCCCCAAAACAGGAATGGTTTTACAGGTGGAGGCCACTGACATTTTTTTCCCTTCTCATCTTTTCTGACTGTTTTTCACCAGTTTTGCATTTGGCTAGCATGAGGCGATACCTGGACCCGACAGAGGTTGCACAGGCAGTCCAACTCCTCCAGGATGGCACATCAATATGTGCCTTTGCCAGAAGGTTTGCTGTGTCTCCCAGCACAGTCTCAAGAGCATGGAGGAGATTCCAGGAGACAGGCAGTTACTCTAGGAGAGCTGGACAGGGCCATAGAAAGTCCTTAACCCATCAGCAGGACCGGTATCTGCTCCTTTGTGCAAGGAGGAACAGGATGAGCACTGCCAGAGCCCTACAAAATGACCTCCAGCAGGCCACTGGTGTGAATGTCTCTGACCAAACAATCAGAAACAGACTTCATGAGGGTGGCCTGAGGGCCCGACGTCCTCTAGTGGGCCCTGTGCTCACTGCCCGGCACCGTGGAGCTCGATTGGCATTTGCCATTGAACACCAGAATTGGCAGGTCCGCCACTGGTGCCCTGTGCTTTTCACAGATGAGAGCAAGTTCACCCTGAGCACGTGACAGACATGAAAGGGTCTGGAGAAGCCGTGGAGAATGTTATGCTGCCTGTAACATTGTTCAGCATGACCGGTTTGGTGGTGGGTCAGTGATGGTCTTGGGAGGCATATCCAGGAAGGGACGCACAGACCTCTACAGGCTAGACAATGGCACCCTGACTGCCATTAGGTATCGGGATGAAATCCTTGGACCCATTGTCAGACCCTACGCTGGTGCAGTGGGTCCTGGGTTCCTCCTGGTGCACGACAATGCCAGGCCTCATGTGGCGAGAGTATGCAGGCAGTTCCTGGAGGATGAATGAAATTGATACCATTGAATGGCCCCCACGCTCGCCTGTCCTAAATCCAATAGAACACCTCTGGGACATTATGTTTCGGTCCATCCAACGCCACCAGGTTGCACCTCAGACTGTCTAGGAGCTCAGTGACACCCTGGTCCAGATCTGGGAGGAAGTACCCCCGGACACCATCTGTCATGTCATTAGGAGCATGCCCCGACGTTGTCAGGCATGCATACAAGCACATGGGGGCCAATCTACTGAGTACCATTTTGAGTTGCTGCAATGAAATTTCAGCAAAATGGACTAGCCTGCTGCATCATTTTTTCACTTTGATTCTCGGGGTGTATTTGAATTCAGTCCTGAATGATATTTTTCCCCATTGAGATCTGATGTGTTTTCAGTGTTCCTTTCATTTTTTTGAGCAGTGTACTATTATAAATAGTCTTTTCTAAGACAAACACCACTACTCATTTTGCTTACTCTAGGCTTAGTGGTTTGAAAAAAAATAACCTTATGATGCATAATTCCAGTTTGTGCTACAGACATGGATGATGACTCAAATCACGTGGTTTGCTGTGAAGAGGTGTGCTATTGCTTTCTTAAGCAAAAGGATATACTGGTTTCATCTGTAGGACAATGTAAATTCCCAATGCAACAAATTCCCATAATCCAGGGTTTCCAACCTGAAGTCATGACCCCCACCAGGGGTCACCAAGATCATAGTTGCAATCAAACTTTTGTTATCTGAAAAGAGAAGAGTAAATGAGCATCCATGTAGGCATGTTCTTGCAATACTGAATATTTCAGTAGTTTATATATGCGTCAGAAGGGTGTATTTGGTCTTTGTGTCATGTCTTGCTGTTTATTTCTCTGTGTAAGACACTGTATTAAGTTCAAAGACAGTTCAACTGTGAAAAGCATGTCTTGAGACCGCTGTGTTATGTTCCATTCCACTGCGCTCTGTCTGTTTCAAATGCAAGAAAGTGTCTTGTGTGAATGGACTCTAATAGATCAAAAAGCCATGACTAAATACCAGGCAGAATTCAGCCCCTGCCACATAAAAAATACTCTGGTTTCTCTCTATGAAAACTTGGCATACAAGAGGAAATTGATCTAGGGGCCAAAATATCAGGTGTGCGCCATTCAGAATTGAATTGAAAATGCCTTTTAAATTCCAGTATAAATTCTTGAATTTGAATTGAGGTATAGCAAACAGGATGCAGAATTGCAATTTGAACTTGAATGTAAGGAAACAATTAAAATTAACTGAAATTTAAAATTTTAACTACAAAATCAAAGTTAAGCCTATAACTAAAGTTTATAGGTTTATAGGCCTTTATTGATATTTATAGGATAAATGGATAGATGGACTGATAAACAGATGGATAGACAATTTTTTTTTTATTACGTCTTATATTATGTCTTATATTATATCTTATATTATTTATATTACGTCTATTAAATTTTTAAAAGACGAAGGGCGGAAGAGCACTTAATTTCCCAGAATGCATTACTTCTTACTGTCATTCAAATTCCAATTCAGCATCCTGTATGTTGCAGACAATTTAATTAAAATTCACACTCATGAACTGAAAGGTAGCCATTTTGATAATTCTGAATTTTGCACAACCTGGTCATCCACATAGCAACATGCTAATGTGTCAGCTTATGTGCGAACACTCTGGATACCTTACTACACAGATGGTGAATTGTGATGACGAGTTTTCCGTGGACAAGCACCACTCAAATTTTCTTTTAAAGCATAATTTCAGTGGTAGATACTGTAGCTCCTCTTTCATTCTTTTTCAGTACCAGCTCTGATGACTTAATTTAGTCTAATTGGAACAGGCCAGCAGCAGGAGGAGGATGAATTTAAGGCCCATAGCTAAGAAAGGTCAGAAAAGGTGAGTAGACTGGTACATGAATGAAAGTTTTATGGTTAATAATTAAAGAGAATGCTCTGAAGCAAATTTAACATGAGGCACTTCTTTCATCTAGTAAGTCCTTATACATCAAAGGCCAAATATGTTTGCGAAAGTTTGCATCTGTAAATTGTGCACAGGTATCTCAATGGAATATCTGTTTCCAAGTCCGACATATAACAAGGGTTAGTGTTTATATCTTTAGAGATGTCAAATATCCCTCTGAGGGGAAATAGGAAATGATATTCCGCACCTTCTGCTCCCGCGGGAGCAAATACACAATGAGCCCTCCCATTTCAAAAAGAATAAGCAATGATTTCCCTCAAGGAATCACCTTCTGTGCTTTTCCTTATGGAGGATGCTATGCTAGGGGACATATGGGAGGGGGAATATAAACAGAGGAGAGAGAACATATGAGTCACAAGCTCACTAGAAGAGAATTCTGTCAGAAGGAGGGACAGGGGAAATGGGAGAGGAGAGGTGAGGTGAGATGAGGAGAAAATGAAATTGCAAGTAAATTCCTCACCAGGCTGGCATGTTACAGGACAGAAGAAGAGGAAGGGTGGGTGGGACAAACAGAATGAGGAAAGAGGAGGTGTGTGATCGAGAGATGGTGGCGAGACTGTTCCCTGAGCCAGCTGTGGAGTTAATCCGTTTAGGGGCCAGGAGATCAGGGGAATTGCGTAGAGGTGCGTCTGGGTCAGGGAAAGGCTTCTGCAGCGGTCCTGCAGGTCTCCGACACGCTCCGGTCCAACACGACACTCCTGCAAATTGATACCACACTGCCCAGACTCCGATCTGAAGACCTGGCGATCTGAGGTTTGCGTGTGTGTGTGTGTACTGCCCCTGACCCTCTTTAGCGGAGTATAATCCAAAAGCCTCAGTGGGTCGACTCCTCAACAGCACCAGATGTGAGCCTGAAACCCGGCTGATACTCAGCAACCCGCTAACCACTCACGTGTTAACTGACTTTTAGAGGACATCCAATCAAATGGCAACATCTAGGTTGATTCTGCCAGTAGAGTATCTGTCAAAATAAGCCAGCTGCATCAGTGAGTCAGTGCTATGTGAAGTCCAAGTACACAGGCTGGTATTGACGCAGGGATAGTCCACCCAAAAATGAATATTCTGTCATCATTTACTCACCCTTATGTCTTTCCAAACCCGTGTGACTTTCATTCTTCTGTGAAACACAAATGAAGATGCTTCAAAGAATGTTTTTTGTCCACATAATAAAGGTCTTTCATCGTAGGAAAAAAAACACTGATACATTTCTAACTTCTTTATGTTCCACAGAAGAAAGAAAGTCACACAGATTTGGAACACATTTCACTCAATGGTGGCTCAGTGGGTAACAATGTCGCCTCACAGCAGGAAGGTCCTCCGTTCAAGTCCCGGCTGAGGCAGGTCACCTTTCTGCATGGAGTTTGCATGTTCTCCCCATTTTGGGCTGGGTTTCCTCTATGTACTCAAGTATCCAAGTGGTGCTCACTGCTGAGCCAAATGACGTCCAGCTCTCTCTGGATGCAATGGGTGGAGCTTGGCCTAATTAGGTTTAGGGACAGGGTAAGGTTAAGGTGTGGCTCCACCCATTGTCAAGCTCCACCTATTGGCTCTGCAGTGAGAAGCCTATCTATGTATTAATTAAAATCCAAAACTGAGATGCTGGGATAGGTTCCAACATTCTCAAGACCCAACATAGTACAAGCAGATGGATGGACTAATGGATGTTAGTATGTATGTATGTATATATTGGGCAAATATGCCAGACTACAGAAGTAAAATGGGTTGCATTGCAATAGCATTTCACATTGACTTCAGGAAAGCTCAGCCCTCATTGGTCCTGTGCTGCAGGGTAACGTTAAATCAAAATGTACTGCCGAAAATGTATTTACCACTGAACAGACAAAATTGGCCGCAGAGAGTGTCTGCTTAATGTTATAAGTGAGGATTAAGCAATCACTGGGGGTAATTGTGAAAACATCTAAGGCCAGTGGTGTTTAATGGACATATGACTCTATGCATGAAAAGCTAGCCTTGCTCATTTGCAAAATCTCTCTCTTCTCTGGTTTGCTGTTTACCCCCGAGGTGCCACATTGCTCCCAATCTGGTTGTCTTAGTCTAGGGTAAACCCTATTAAAGGCATTCAATACCAGAGGGAATGCAGAGCTCCCAGTGTGCTAACACACAAACTCAAACACAGACACAGCCAGACAGCAGGCTAAATCTCTCAAACACCTCTACTCACCAGCCGGGCTGTAGCAGCGCAACATCCTATTCAGTTGTTTTGACACCGCTGTCAACATACTGTTAGTCCCACTGTGAAACTTTGACAGTAAATATCATTACGTGGGTAGCAAAGAGGTCCCGAAACCCATTCCCTATAATTAACATGTGCTTTGTCTTGGTTAGCAACAGTGGTCCACAAAGAGTAGATTGTGCTAAAGGAACAAGTCAACACACGACATATAAACTGAGCAGAACTGCGGCAAGTGATGAAAGAATTATTCGGTATGTGTGGAATTATACTGATAAAATCTGACGAAAACAGCAGCAATTTTAAAAGATTACACAGGGGAGTGGGAGGTCTTTATTCTAGATGGGTTAAAGCAGGGCTGCCAAAAACCGGGGGGAGGGGTTGGGGCTAGGGATGGTTAGAACAATTCCATGATCAGAGAGCCAACACCCCCAGAACGCGATTTCGAAAGGGCCCTGAGGCAATAAGCCGTCCAGGGGGCCTAGAAAACCTATCGGCACCCTTGGGTTAAAGGATAGATCACCCAAAAATAAAAATTCTGTCATCATTTACTCACCCTTGTGGTGTTCCAAACCTGTATGACTTTTTTTCTTCTGCTGAACTCACAAGAATGCATTTTATCATGTTTAAAGGTAGGGAAGGCATTTTTTATATAAACACTTTTTTATACAGGTTGAAACTTTCTTCGCATCCTGATAGCAATCAATATTTTTGTGAAGTATGTGAAGTATATAGTGGTCTAAATATTAAAACATGTACTGTACATATATCATCTGTGGAAGTCTCAGGACCAAAAAGTGTTTGTTCAATCATTGCATTTGGTCCGAATGCAATGATACAATGTCCTACTTGCCTGTCAGCATATGTGTTTCCATACCTCTGCGCACCCTACCTGCACAGACATCACACGTCATCAAAAATTGAATAATATTTCAACTTTTTTTTCATACAATGAAAGTAAATTAAGTCCAGTGTTGTTTTAAGGCAGGAACACACCAAGCCGACGCCGACAAACTAGTGGCGACGAAAGCAGACTGTGGGGTTGGCTCACATCGGCAGCGTCTGGATCCAAAGTTGCCCTGACACACCAAACCGACGCTGGACAGCCGACGGCCAAGTAGCACGTCCGTTCTGCACCTGCGTAAGATGAAATGCCTTTCCGTACCAGCAGGTGGCAGTAGCCGAACAGCCAATCAGAATGATCAAATGGCCTGACAAACTGACGAGCTCCAACGCCAATTCAACATGTCGAATCGGCTGAAAAAAGCCGACAAGGACCAACTTCAGCCAACGGTGCGGAACACACGTCGGCCGACGAACAAAAACTGCCCGACGGCCGACCATTGGCTTGGTGTGTTCCTGCCTTTAGACCTCACTCAAAAACTTGGGCCCACCCAATTTCATTGTATAGAAAAAAGCAGCGTGAACGTTTTGTGAAACTTCTTTTGTATTCCACAGATGAAAGAAAGAGATTTTGGCGAATTTGGAGATTTTATTGCTGTTTACCTACATTTCCTAGGGAAAGTCTCTTTTGAGATCCTTGAGTTGAGTTCTTTTACACATAATAGGGATGAACTACAAATTTCACAGTCTTTTTCTCAAAGGAAAATGGCTTGTGTGATTGGAAAGAAAACTCATCTCAGCTCGCCAGCAGCCCTATGGTGGAAGGTCAGGTCTCAGCCAAAGCAATCCCAAAGAATGAGTTTGGCTCATCATCTCGAAACACAATCGTCAAATAAGCAAGGGTCCACTATTGCGGTTTATCTCTGCAATGACCAAAGTCATCATGACAACGGGCTAGGAAAAAAAACGTATTTACGAATCCAATTACTCAAAGAATACTTTCTTTCAAGAGGTGAGGGGTTGCGAAAGTGGCCCCAGTTTGTGGTAGAATCAAAGTGGACGATATTCATTCCTGGAGCCAATTGCATTTTCAAGTCAAAAGTTATGCGCCAAAGACTGCTGCTGGCCTGGGTGAACAATCACTTGGCATGCTTGTCCTATGACTGATAGCTATGAATCATTGTCTTCGGTCTTTGGATAGTCAGTGCATTTGTCACACATAATGAACACACCTAATTGGCCTGGGCTGCTATGCAACAAAATGAGTCATAGCAAATATATCTAAAGCCATTGAGAACATACGGTTTGGTTTAAGAACATTAGCAAGACATTACCTCCTAGTACACCTTGCCATGTGTTCACATTTTTAGAAGAGCATGTCTCAGCCTTATAGTGCATCATGTGATGTAAAATTGCAAAAAGGAAAAGTACATCATTAAAAAGGGTTGCGAGGTACCGAGGACTTTCTTTGTGCTCTGAATGACTGATATGTGCTCACAAAAGAGCTCTTTGACATGAATACCATGCTTTCAGTAACAGCAAGAAGAATTTTCTTTCTCTTATTCTATACCTTGTCTCACTTTTGCTGTCGAGGTGTATCGATGTCCTATGAATCATCATCAGGTGCTGCATGTAACTGCTATGATTGCCTGGCTACAGCCGTGATTGGCATGTTAAGGACAACGTACCTCCTGTTGTTCGCTACATAGATCAGGTCTGGTTAACCTTGGCAGGTTGCCAATTTTCAATATAAGTCATAGGACCTTTTTAAATTAGCTCACAGACAAACCAATCCCAGACTGAGTTGTAATCCTTCTTTTTGGTAAAGTCTAAGGGTTTCGTTGTTGCCTAGTACATATTACGTGAGCACATGGCCTTATTGTGTGGTTTAAACAAACTAAACTGAAAGGAAATTAAATACTTAGAGTCCTTTAAGATGTTATTTAGGTTTATGTCACTGTAAATGTGTCACAAAACTAAAAACTTCAAAACGTAGTGAGCTGCCAACAGGGGCAGCATTTCAAGGCATCACAGTTGTGCTCCCGACACAAAATCTGTCACAAAAAGTAGGCTTGAGTTATGCCGAATTTGAAGGCAGTATCGCTTATGTCCTTCATAGCGAAAACAATCCTACGATGTACTGCTACTAGCTACAGATGGCAGAAAGGATTTGTTAAAAAAAAACTGTTTTTATTTCTTTCTCTAGAGGTGTCCAATCCTGCTCCTGGATGGCCACTGTCCTGCAGAGTTCAGTTCCAACCCCAATTAAACACACCCAAACCAGCTAATCGTGGTCTTACTAGGCATACTAGAAACTTTCAGGCAAGTGTGTTTAGGCAAGTTGGAATTATGGAAAATTACGGAAAATGATGTTGCTTTAAAATATTCTATATAAATACATTTTGCCATGACTTGACTAAACATACATATAGTTTGTTCAATACTGAAAAGTATTGATAAAAATAAAGTTAAAAATAATTAAAACAGTATCTGACCCAAAATATCTGTGTGCCATGTATATTAATGCAAATAAAAGATTCATGTTGCGTCACATTTAAGCTCTTGGCAAACATGCAACAAGGGATAATATTAACTTCATGAGCAGTTGCAGCTGATGTATTTCTTTATTTACTAGCAAACCATTTTCTTTGGAAAACTTACAGGTCCTCTGGCATGATCCCTGTTTTGGTTTTCTGTAAGAGCCCCTTGTGAAGCTCCTTTAGGAGACTCTTAATGGAGCAACAGCTGTGCTGTAGCAGTTCCTCATTTAGATCACTTAGGGCCTGTTTCCTCTCTCAGCCCTTGAGTAAAGCACAGCCTAGCTGTTCTCTCATTGTCTCCTGCCCCCTGACCCGATTGCCAAACTTTTGTAAATAGTAGAAAGTAGATGATATTCTTCTTCATTTGTCATGTTCCTGCAATAATGAGGACACCATCTAATACACTACTGAATAAGGGTTGGTCAGGCCTGTCTAAGTGAGTAATTCAGTTCTACTGTAGCTACTCAACTGGTTCATACATTTTGTTTAGTGTAGTGGTTCACATGCAAGGGGCCGGAACCCATTTGGAGGCTCCAGAAAATGTACCAGGGGCCACAAGATGACTTATGAGGATTTAAAGTAAGTATTTTTAAAACAATCTAACTTGATTAAAATAGAAAAAGGGGGAAAAAACTGCTAAAAGATCTACAACATGTAAAATTCCATCACATTTCTCACTCTGGTGAAAATATAGCACCAAACTTTCTATCAGACCATTTAAATCTTTTTCACTGCATAATAAAGGTCTGTACAGACTGATTTTTATAGACTACTGTGACTCTCATTCCACACCTGCCCACTCCCACAGAGTGGTACACATGGTCCCTGCTCACAATGAATTTGTTCCTGGCTGAACCTGCTAATTTTAGGTCCCATTACTGTAATCCTGCATTTTATTATTTATTTCTTTTCAATATAATGTCAGTAAGACTAGTGGCCTTTAGTATTGAAAGCTACACATTTTTATAGCCTTATATTAAATCTTATATCATGTTTAAATGTAGGGTTGGCATTTTTTTTTTTTTTTTTTTATAAAAATTGGTTGAAACTCTCTTCACATCCTGATTAGTCTCAGCCTCATACGTCAAGCCCACAGACTGTTGGCTGAACGTCTGATGCATATGGCACACTTAACTGGAAACACTTCAGGATTTTCGAAGTTGTCATCTGGTTGGTTGAATTCTACAGGATGTCCGGGAGACATGTGTGTCGTGTTCTTTAATGGTCCGCCTGGAAACAAATGCTGTGACTCCAAACCCCCTCGTGGAAGAAGAACGCCGTCATGTTTACAACTGAGACAATGAGTGCCACCAGGCTCAACTAAACGCTGGATTTTCAAAAGTATGTGAAGTTCGCGGCTCCATTGTTGCAGTAAACTTGCACAATGTTCTTGAATTAATAATTTATTAGATGCACACCAGTCTGTTATTGTAGGGACATCGACTTTACATTTTCACGCCCATAAACATGACCTGAAACATAACAAACTGTGATTGGTTGTGTTACATGTCAGACAAACAACCTCTTGGGTGGTCCTTGGCCAATGAAAGCTGCGATAGAGTCTAGACTTTCTGCCGTCAGTCTGAAGGTCTGGCTACTCAAGACTACATCCTGATACCAATAAATAATAGAAACATTCTAAATATTAAAACATGTATTGTACATATATCTTCTGTGGAAGTCTCAGGACCAAAAAATGTTTGTCCAATCATTGCATTCGGTCCTACCTGCCTGTCAACATATGTTTTATATTTCCATACCTCCGCACACCCTTCACAGACATCACAGACATCACACGTCATGAGCGCGTTCTATGAGGCTATGCAGAGTTGTAGACAGACAGTCACCGAGCACCACAAACAAACAGTAGCTGCCTTTTACAGTTCCTCCTGAACCAAAACTACAAGCTTATACTGCGTTTACGCCATGTTGTAACCATAATTACAAGATGGCAATCCGTAATGTTCTACCCAGAGCTGTTCACATCCTCAGACTCGGATTTATGCGTTTCTATGTCAACACTATCAATGCCGAAATGAATCTGCTGCAGTCAGTTGGTACAAGTAAGAGCTCTTTAAGTTGTTTATGTTCATTATTATTGTAATGTTATGTGCTTTGAGACATGAGGTAATTTAATGCCATCTCTCATCTCATGATGCTTTGCAGACTCTGCGTTCATGTGTTTTGGAGGAGGCGTGGCTTTGAGAGCACACTCTGGAAAGCGAGGGTGGGATCTTATGCTTTAAAAGCTTGCTTGCCTCTCTGAAATTGCCTACCCTACCTTTAAATCATAAATGTTTAAAATTAAATGTCAGAATTGCAGTCTGTTTGTTTGTGTGGCTCAGACACAACTCAACATGGCGCCAGTTATCACACATTTGGGAAGTGGGAGCTTGGGACCACTCATAAAGTAAAAATAAATAAACTTTTTTTTTTTACACAGTGATTGATGTATTTTAAAATGATTTGTGTCTGTCCCTTTAAAAAAACATCAGAAAAAAAAATTCAAACCACTTACCGACAGTGCACAAGTTGATGTCATTACAGAAGCCTGTTATCAAGTATTGTTGAAAGCCATTTTAAGGGATTGCGCCCACTCGTTGAAAAATGAATTGTGTCCTAGAGCTGCAGATAACTTGTTCCAAACAGCTCTCCCCTGCCATCCCCCTCTCACTTTTGCAGTTGTGTGTGTCTGCCGATGGGAAAAGTCTCCTCACCTGCTGGAAGTCAGATGTGAATGAATGAATATTCACGTGAATTTTAATGTATAGTGCTGTACAACGGATGTCAAGTTGAATTGCAATATAAATCCAACCAAATGACCACCGGCTACCTTGTTTATTAAAAAAAACAAAAAAAAAAACAAGAACAACTAAACATTATATTAAGTGCTGACTGATTAATTGATTGGTTGACTGACTGACTGACTGACTGACTGACTGACTGACTGATTGATTGATTGATTGATTGATTGATTGATTGATTTAGAATTGTGTTATCTTTATTTAAATTTCGGATTCTTAAAATTAATAAAAAAGTATATAAAAAAGTATAAAAGTAATTAAAAAAATATAAAAGTAATTATTTATATTCATTTGGTGGTAACACTTTAAAATACTGATCCTTCATTAATGAATAACTACACAGGAACAAATGAGTAATGCATTATTAACACTCTAGTAACTACTATTAACCTAACAAGAAACTCTGATTAATGAATGAGTAAGGTACAATAATTGCTCAGTTGAAGGTGGTAGTTCACTATTAGCTAATCAGTAACTACTGTTTTTTCATACCTCCCAGAAAACTGCAAGAACTACTATATACAGGTTCATAATTAACATGAATGATGCATAATGTATAATTAATTCTAAAGTAAAGGTCATGGTAACCTTCACTTAGTAATGCTATCTCAAGTATTACCAAATCCTTCAGAAGGAATTACTAATTATTTGGATCAGTATTTTAAAGTGAGAAACATGATAACTCTCTAGTAACTACTGAAGTCATTTGTAAACCTTTGAGGTTTTTGTACATTTTGTACAGTAATTCCTTCTGATGTATTTCTGGTAACACTTAAGTAATTACTAATGGAGTTTACCATGATCTTCTACTTTAGAATACTGATCCAAATAATTGAAGTAGTTCCTTTAGAAGGATGTAGTAACTCTTGAGTTATTACTATCCAATACTTTACAATGACTCCAGTAGTTACTAGAGAGTTATCATGTTTTTCACTTTAGAATACTGATCCAAATAATTAGTAATTCCTTCTGAAGGATTTGGTAATACTTGAGTCATTACTAGTGGGGTTACCATGACCTTCACTTTAGAATTAATTATACATTATGCATTATTCACATTAATTATGAACCTGTATTTAGTAGTTCTTAGTAATTCTCTGGGAAGTATGAAAAAACAGTAGTTACTGATTAGCTAATAGTGAACTACCACCTTCAACTGAAAGGTACTATTACTTACTAATTCATTAATCAGAGTTTCTTGTTAGTTAATAGTAGTTACTTAGAGTGTTAATAATGGCATTACTCTATTTGTTCTCTGTGTAGTTATTCATTAATGAAGGATTCAGTATTCTAAAGTGTTAAAGACCATTTGGTTTATTAAAAAAACTAGATTTACAACTAAACAGTATAAAATGCTGATTTTTATTTATTTATTTACTTCTTTATTATAATGGATGCATCATTTTGCTTCAGAAGGCCTTTATTAACCCCCTGGAGTCATATGGATTACTTTTTTTTTATGGATGGATGCATTGTTTTTGGCTTCAAAATGCAGCCCCTAATTCACAACCATTATAAACCTTGGAGGACTAAGGATATTTTTAAATATATCTCCGATAGTGTTCGTCTGAAAGAAGATAGTCATATACAGCCAGGATGGCTTGAGGGTGAGTAAATCATGGGATAATTTTCATTTTTGGATGAACTATCTCTTTAAGTGTGATCATTTGTATACTTCTTTAAATTTTTAAGTGATCATTTATATATATATATATATATTTTTATTTTTTTTTATTTTTTTTTTTTTAACCAACATATTAAATGCTGCCGTTTTTATTATTACCATTACTATTAATTTAATAGTATTTAAGTGTGATCTTTACATGTATCTTTGACTAGTATATTAAAAAACTTTTTTTTAACAAACAATATTCATTTGGTTTATTAAATTTGGTTAATTTTATTTTATTTTATTTGTGATTATGTAGGCTATATATCTTTGACTTGCAATTAATTTTAAGTATTGCACAGTAATTTATTGTATGTTATGGGTTGGTTGGAATATGTCTCATCTTAAGAGACTGGTAAGTTTTTCATACCCATATAACCTCTAAAAGTGTGGGTGGAAAAATTTGCATCACCCCATGTTTTTCAAACAGCTTAATTTGGAAGAAAAATGATTGATGGACCTGTCCTTGCACGACACTATAAATGCCCATGACTATATAATATTAGTATGCCATTCACGGATTTATCGCCCCCTAAAGTGTAAACATTGAGAGTCCCATGCGCCATCAAAACATTGAGAGCGGTCCGCTCAGATCTGTCATTCTCTTTCCAGCTCAACCAATGGCGTAAGTTTGGGGCGTGGCTACTGTAGCAGGCGGAGACCATAGCTGATGTGTTACATGGGAAAACAAATTCAGAGTCATTAAATCAGATATGGAAATAATCTAATGTGCTCAAATGAATGTGACTAGCACAGACAAACAGAACAGAATTCAGTGCCATTAGGACAAAACCGATTAGGCAGAATGATTGAGGTATTTTCACCGTAAGAATAAAAATCCAAGTCAAAACCAGTTTCTTCTCTATACTTCTCTGCAGTCAGCCTTTTCAGCTCCAATATGAGCGCAGGAGACTCATGGCCCCTACTGAGGGTCACCTGGGCCTTTAGTCAGAAACCCTCAACCGCGGTTTCATTCACAGCCCTTGAACACAACCCGCAGTTAGCACTCAATGGCAGTCACTCAACAGACACAAGGGAAGTACCTTTAGAAAGAGCTTTCACACTTTGCAGTTGTAAATGGTAGGAACTTCTGTTCCTCCTTGACTTTTTCTTTGGTTCTGTTTTAACCTCAAGCCCACTGAGTATCTCAAAAACCATTGTAAACACCAGACTCACAGCAGAGGCTGCTTAGTGTGCACAAAAAGGAAGTATCGTACATCTGCCAAAGTCCGATTAGCACATTTGTCACTTCATCAGCAGCCCATATGTTCTTATGCAAATGGATTTATGTATATTATCAGTCCAATAATGTTATAATGAAGATTTGTAAATGGAGGTTTGCACATAGGAAGCAACTGGAAAACTACCCCTGAATGCTTCCTATCGAATTTCAGTTTCCAATAAACAACTCTCTCATTTCTCAAGCAATTAAATGCTTCATCATTTAAAACCAACAGAATATGATATCAATGATATTATTAAAAATCGAGATGAAATTTCTGGTCCCTCTGGTGTTGAGATTCATTTTGAGATAATCTCATTACCTTTCCATTTAAACCTTTGAAAAACTCTTTGTATGAAGGCAAAAATTGAAAGATATACCTCAGAGGATGAAATAAAACCAGGCTTTGTTGAGTCTGGAAGTTGTCATGGCTGAAGATAGGCTTCACAACTAGCAGTGGAGTGCTAAGCGCTATTTGCTGATGCGACTTATTACGAGTGCTGTCATGGAGCAACTTGAGGTTAAGTGCCCTGCTCGAGGGTTCAATGGTTCATAGATCAACTCTAAGGGGGTTTGAACCTACAGCTCTTCTGTTAGATCATTAACCGCTTGGCTTTGTTAATTTCTTTGACCTGTCGCTATGTTAGCATCCCGGTGCTGCTAATATAGCATAAAAGGAAACTGTGATGTAAGATTTCCTTTCAAACAGAAATGATCAAACAGCTGCCAAGGTTTACATAAAAAGTGAGGGAGCAAAATGAGCTGTGATTTCCCAGAGTGCTCCGCATAACATGCCAGTAATGGAAAGGCAAATTCAAAATGGCAATATTGTTTATTTTCATCCTCAGAAAGCACTGCGGCTTTTCAGACAAGAAAGCAACACAATGGAATCACTTCATAGAGGGAGCCCTTCGACAAAGCCGTATGCAGACGTAATTGCTTTTGAATGACCAGCTGAAAAGAGTAGTTGCCTTTCCTCTGTTTCCAGGAATAGAAATTAAATGCATAATCTGTTTTTGTTTTTTGTAGTTTGAAGGTAATATGTAAACATTTCAAATTAAAAAATGACAGTGAGATTATATGACGCAGAGGTGTACCAAAATGTGGCAAAAAAAAAAAAAAAAAAAAAAGGCACTGTCTCATCTTGGGGAAACAATCAAGTCTTGTAGATGCAGCATCAGCTGTGACCAAGGGAGAGGCAAGGGATTTTGTTTTAGCATTTCAGCAGGTTCAAATGTACCAAATTACTGAGAGCTTCAAACTCTTTAATGCCAAATTAAATAGGTTAAAAAAACTGTTTTAACCAGAATTACTTTCTTTTTAAGGAGTCACTTGGAGCGTCACAATTTGTAAGGTATGTCAAGTTCACACATGGGTATGTGGTTCACTTGGGAAAATGCAGGTGTCTGTTTGCAAATGGCTTCTTATTTTAATCTAATATATTATGCAATCTCTCAAGCATAAGCTTTTCCAGCATAAATCCAACATAAGCTAACCACCTTTATGTTAAATAAGGAAATGGAAAATGGCTAGTTGTACCTTCCAAGACAATATGCAATAAAGCCTCACTCTTCAGGATCTATCACTTACCGCTTATAACATCATAGCATTTTGAATTCCAGTCCATGATGTTCCTGTGAAACACACCTGTGCTGAACCTCAAAGATTTGATCCAACATTTTCACAGGGTGCTGCGATCAATCAACTCTTCCATCAGATCTATTCTCTAAAAATGGATCACATAACACAGTTTTCCTCCTGTGAGGTATTATTTTGCATGGCCAGTTCCACAAGCATAGGTAAGCATATTTAAGCCTTGATTAAGATTATATAGTTTAACGGTAGTTTATGTTGTGTCTCTCCTGTACTGCACTGCAGTTTGAAAGTGAGTGTGCACACTTAAAAAGCTTATCTGGTGCTTCTGCTGCCATCATGTGGTTACACATTGTCATTCTGTTGGTTGTGGAACACATTGGCTTGCTTTTTATGGGTTCATGCAACGCAAGAGTGCTGAAGTCCTATTGTTTTTGCTCTGATTTTCTTATTCTTTAAACTCTAAAAGTATCTGGGCATCAGAAACTATAGATCTCTCTAGAGAAACTTGTTTTTATCACCAGCAGGGTGGACTATTGTAGTGGACTCCTTGCTGGCCTTCCCAAAAAAGACCATAAGATGGCTGCAGTTCATACACAACGCTGCTGCCAGGATTCTGAGCAGAACCAGAAAATCTTGAACATATCACACCAGTCCTCAGGTCTTTACACTGGCTTCCAGATACATTTAGAATTGACTTTAAAGTCCTATTACTTATAAATCACTACATTGCAGATACCTATATGCTCATTGAATGTAAACAGATCACTCAGATGATTAGGATCAAGTCAGTTAGAAAAAGGGTTGGGAATTGAAATCTCTGGAATCAGATACTTAAAATTTCAATTCCTCTTATCAATTCCTTTGTGTGCATTTTAATATGACTTTAGACTAAGCCCGCGCTGTATTCTGTGCTGCACCTGTCCAAAGTGCTCGCACAGAAAGCCGCCTCTCATACTGTATAGTGCGCTGATATCCTGAACGAGTTCTGATACTGATACTGAACGAGTTCTCATTCTGCATCTTTTTGCACTTGAACAGACAAATATACACAAAAAATGTCAAAACATCCTTGTAAACAGTCGGTTATGTCTTAAAGAGTGCAGTGTGTAAATTTCAGCGGCATGTAGCGGTAGAGGTTGCAAATTGCAATATAGAGAAGCTACACGGTGGCCAACACAGGACAAATATGTCGTCTGTGACTAGTACTCTCTGCCGTCTATCAAACGCACTCTGTAGAGCAGTTTGTCCGTTTTAGGGCTACTGTAGAATTATGTGGATTACAAAATGGTGACTTAACATGTAAGGGGACCCACGGTGTATATGAGCACCAAATGGGCCATTCTAAGGTAATATAAACATAGCGGTTCATTATGTAAG